>JARYHS010013630.1:70568260-70945996 GCA_031002005.1 Vandiemenella viatica | reverse complement strand
TTTTTCGTAGTATTTAAAGACATTAATTCCTAACTTAAGAAAGAAACCTCATTGGTTTAAATCGCATTTTATTAAGCGCTCAATATAAAGTATATTGCTTATTCCCGTCCATTGAATGCCGTCAAACAGCGATCGCTGGTTCGAATCCCCGTCTGAGCATCCATATTCTCGTTCGTCGTATATTTAAAGATGGTTTAAATCGCATTTTATTAAGCGCTCAATATAAAGTATATTGCTTATTCCCGTCCATTGAATGCCGTCAAACAACGATCGCTGGTTCGAATCCCCGTCTGAGCATTCATATTCAGATTCACCCCAGGTCGCCGTTTTCCGCGACTCTAATGACAACGAGGTGTAACGCCATACTGGCACGCAATGACTGCGCATTTAGGAGGGCTCTGGTTCGAACCCCCGTCTGAGCATCCATTTTCTCTTTTTACTCAAATCACTCCAGGCGAATATGGGCTGGCAAAAGAGCAATAGAATCGTCAGCTGGTACTAGGGTGGTGAAGCTGAGGTTACCTCTGGTTCGAACCCCCGTCTGAGCATCCATATTCTCGTTGTTTCCCTAAATCACTCTAGGCGAATATGGACTGGCAAAAGAGCAATAGAATCGACAGCTGGTACTAGGGTGGTGAAGCTGAGGTTACCTCTGGTTCGAACCCCCGTCTGAGCATCCATTGGTTCGAATCCCCGTCTGAGCATCCATATTCTCGTTTTCCTGAAATCACTCCAGGCGAATATGGACTGGCAAAAGAGCAATAGAATCGACAGCTGGTACTAGGGTGGTGAAGCTGGGGTTAGTGTAGGAGAGGGGGGAGGGAGGGGGAGGGGAGGAAAACTGGGCGTGGTCAAGGACAATAGTGGTGTAACTGAGGTTAGTCAAGTGGCCCTCAAGTCAAGTGGTTAGTCAAGTGGCCCTCAAGTCAAGTGGTTAGTCAAGTGGGAGGGGGGGGAGAACAATAGGTGTGAAAATGATTGACAGGTGGGAGGGGGAGAACAATAGAATGATACAATGTATCCAATTAGAACAATAGCCTAATTAGCATAACAATAGAGGCGGCATCCTTTGTGAGCTCACACAGACAATTCCACACTACTTAGTCTCTCTATATGTAACAATGGATGTTTATGTATAGTTGCATGTTCTTTATACAAATCCACACTTTTTATCCGATCTGCATGAAACTTTTCACTCGTATTTTTTAAAACAAATGGAAAAAACACTGTCTATAATTAATTTGCAAAAACTTACCTCCTCTTCCCCATCAACACCATTAAAAAAAATTTAGACGTGCAGCGGTTAAGTTTTTTTCCAAATATCTCGACAACGGTACGGAAATCGACCAAAGTGGATGGTGATATTCCAAAACCCATAAAAAAAATCCCTTTCATTAACATTAGATCAATTTTGGTAGGAGAATTAGTGGCCGAGAAATTCGAACTTGAAATATAAAAATTGTTTTTAAAGGCGGTTTTTAGCCGATCATGATGTAATTTTGCACACGTATACTCAATACAAAGAGAAAAATACAGTCTAAAAGTCAAAATTAGGTTTAAAAATCCCAACCCCTCTCCCGCGTTAACCCATAAGCAAAATATACACGTAACACTACTTTTTTTTTTTTTTTTTTTTTTTTTGCAAATTTTTCTCTACATAAATGTACAGTTTTTATCCTATTTCGTTGGAAGTTTCGTTGGAAGTATTCTTTAAAACAAAGAGGAAAATACTGCCTGTATTTGTTTCGGCTTGAGTAGGATGTCACGAGTGGGGGATTATTTTTATTGTGTAATGGAGAATGTTTAAGACAATCTATCACAGAAGATGAAACATTATAATTTCATATCCAGCCCCCAAGCTACGCCGGGTATGTCACTTCTCGAATGTTAGACTTAATTTACGATATTTCAAATTAATCTAATCAGACAAGTAGTATACATGTATAATAAAATTTTAGATAGAATATAATTTTTTAAGTCTTCTGTTTTTTGCTCGAAACCTTTTTTTTATTTGCACCCTGGAAGCATTAAAAAATATTAACAGTGGGTTAGCAGTAACATTCAGGTCAACCAGTCATTTTAAAATGATAAGTGAAGCAATTTTTAATAGCATCTTCCAATATTATAACAGACTATGAACTATTATTGATTTTTTACATTAATTCGGTAACATGATCATTATTAAAGAATTAACTAACGTTATAATATTGATATTACAATCAGCTTCATCCATCATGGTGTGTGCCACTTAATATGAGGATAATGTTTTTATAATTTCGTAAGATAAAATGTTTCGGATGTGGTAGATTCAGTCCCGTAAAGACGGACGCTAAGTTCAAATATTACAACAAAAAAATCCGGTATAAATACATTTTTGATCCAAATTGACAAATTTTTCGAAAACGAAAGGTAACAGTATTATGGTGGCAACTAAAACAAAATTTTGAGTAAGTTTTAGGCGTTAAACTGAAATTCCGACTAAGTATAACAGAGACCAATTTTCACGTAGTAAAGCAGTACTGAAAATGTGAGTTACTTTGAAGTTATGTTAGTGATATTCTTGGATCCGAAGCGGTACATATTACAACACGATTTTTTTCAGCACTAGCTCGATTTATCGATTCTGCAAAGCACCACTGACAAAAATAAAAGAAGGATTACTGGTTATACGTTAATATAAAAATGTTGCAAATATCGAAATTCGAATAGGAATCTTGGTGACTGAGTTGGTCGTTTCAAAACATGTCATAATTAATAATGGGTTTACTTGTGGTTTCTCCGTCTATTTCAACAAAAATAAACCTTTGTTTTGACATATGGATTTCGATTTATTCAATTATTTTTGGTGACCTAAAATCTAAACGCGTATGTCAAAACGAAACTTTATTTTAGTTGCTCAAGACGGTAAAAACCACAAGGAAACACATTATTATTAAAGCAGCTAAGGTAAAGGCCTTAAAAATCGACTCGTATCATGGCTATTTTCAGTAGAAATCGATTTGAGACTTATACTGAATGTAGTAAAATGTCTCAACGAATTGCTGTTTCCCGAGTAGTTCTAACGCAGCGGTAGTGTAATAATCTTTGTATTATTAACAATCAACAACGCGTCAGTATATCAAAACTGCAAAACCTTTACTTGACCAATATAACGACCGAATATTCTGTAGACGATCTGCGCTTTGATATCACTTTAAAATCTTACCGTTCCAAATTATTTAGTAATCCGAAGCACGAATCAATAAACTACATTATAATCAGTTTATTATATTACAAGAAATTACTAGTTCTGTCATCTCATAAATGCATAGTAACTGTTCAGAATTACTAAATATCTAATCCTCAGGCTATTTTCTGCTTAGAATATTTGCAATTTCTTTCGAGTGAGCATCTTTCCTTCGGATAGCCTCTCCATAAAGAAACTAACAGCACATTGTTGTCACAATTTCGTAGTTCTGACTGAATAGAACATAAGCAATTAAAATACATAAAGCTGCTAGACAAAATATGGTTTGTACTGCTTCGACAGAACTGGAATCCGTTCTTCGTCATTTCTTTCAATTTGCTGCATCCATTATTCTCTGTATCCCTCTATCCTTTCATTTATTTGTACTAGCTGTTACCCGTGACTTCGTACGAATGAAATTAGAATTTCATTGCTGTAATTGGATATATAAAGTTGTAAGTTACGTGAGAGTTGTCCCAAACAGCACCGAGTTAGCATAATATGACGGTGTAGCTAACACCATACAATTCTACCATCAAACCTGTCTCATGACGAGAATCAATCTGCAGCATGTTTAAAAATAGAAAATAACTGAGGTGCCGGGAGGAGGGGTGGGGGGGTTAACTAAAGGTATATTCAATTTCAGCTTGGTCCTTTCTTCTTTTTTCAGCAAGAGCATCAGATTCTTGGGTTCTAATACTCGTAACTTTAGCTACTGGTGCTCTGCTTCAGCTACACCTCAGGTCTGGTATACGCCTGAGAGCCATGATAAAAAGAGGGCAATATATATTGATGCCATAAACTTCAGGTAGACACAAAATAACAATATTGTGCAGCACAAATCAACATATATATTAAATAATAAGTTCTGACTGTAAACGAAATTTATTAATAGATCAGTCACTAATTGACTGCGATAGAAGTACAGCCTGAGCGACTGATGTAGCATTACAGCATCCGGCTGTCTGTCAACATTCTATAAGTTTTCAGAATTTCATGACAAACACTGTTAATCATTCAGAAAAAAATAGCCTGTGTCCTTTCTAAAGATACAAAGTATTTCCTGGTCAAATTTCATCAACATCGGTATACCCATTGAATCGTAACAGACAGAGAGAGAGATTTACTTTCGCATTTATAATATCATTGGTGTAGATAATATACAAACTGACTGCTAGAGAAACCAAAAACTGAGCGACCAATATAACATAAAAAGGTAAAGGCGTATGGCGTTGTTCCGTCGCCTAAGATTTGCCGAGCAGCCCCCGAATTGGTGGGACCTACAGTTTAACGTGAAATATGAACAATGGAACCTACAGAGATGCCTCATAAGATCAAAAACAACTACCGGTATTTGAACGCGGTACCAGACTCACAACTTCCGAAGGCTAACACATTCGTCGGTTGTCACCGTTCGGCTAATTTTCAAAATTCCATAGCAAAATATATTATTTATACAGGAAAAATATCCTACGTCCTTTCCGATGTCAAACAGGATTTCCTCGTCAAATTCCATGAAGATCGGGTAAGCCGTATGCCCGTGAAATCGTAATAGACAGACAGTGAGACAGAGCTTCTTTCGCATTTATAACATTAGTATAGATGTACAAAGCTCTCTCAGAATTTCTTTCTTATATGGTTGTTTTAGAACAGCCTCTCAGCTTCCTAAGAAATCTAATTTCAGCAGCCTGAATTTTACCCTTTTCTCTTGCTTTACTTATCGAATATTTACTTAAATGCAGAAGTGTAGGGGCAACCATAGTTTCATGAAATTTCATTTTTTTTGTCTTTTCTTGTTTTGTTCTGAAGTGCTGTATTTACTGACCCACATAATGATTCAAACTTATTGTATTCTTTCTATGTCATAACTGATTTCACAACCTTTGTAGTTAAAATTCATTATCTGTTAATATTTAATTAAATTGCGATGGAGCACACGCCCCGGTGGCACTTTCCCTACACACCCAAGTTCTAACAATGTTTCGTCAGTTGCTATTTTTTAGTCAATGGGGTGTTCATTGTAATGAGCCGTCACTAAATCTACATCTAATTATATCTTCTATGAACATTACATTGATTTCAACATCAAAGAGACCAAATCTATAGATGAAAGACTAACGTCAGTGTAGAGGTTAAACCCTTTCGTATCATGATAGCGACTAATGCTAAGAAAATAATGTGTACAATGGACGATAAACAAATAAAATTGTAAATTCCCCCTTGACGCTTCAGTAAAGCAATGTTTATAGATGGAAGTAAAACAGATAATTATGAAAACATATAATGTATTTTTATTGAAAATAAGTTTAATGCACCAGTTTTAAACCAAAGAGGCCTCAAGCCTAAGTTGATAAAACAAACGCCAGTAAGTGTAAGAGTCTTAAAATCTTTTTGATTCAATATGAATTTCAGGATGGTCAGTAAATAGCTTCGACCAACAACATTTCTCACATCTAACTTCAATGCAAGTGATTATGTAGCGGGAGAATTACTTACATGTATCTATTCAAAACGTACCTTGCAGCATCTCATCCAGCAATAATGTACAGGTTCGGAAGGAGTTCTAGTATTTTAGGACTACATTGATAGAAGCTTATTAGACCTGTATTGGGATAATCACGCAAGCTAGGATAAGAACTACGAGTGGGATCGTTCCGGTAGTAGAAAATAACATTCTGGATGACTCTGAGAGAACGGGGTGGAATGTGGTGCAGTTCGTTACACAGTTTGATTCAAACGAACCTAATGATTTCATACGTCGAAGTTGCCATAGAATTGAAATCTGCAAGTCTTGCTCTCAAGGTAACAACAGATTACACAATTTACACATTTCTAATCCTCTGGCTCATAGCCCGAGACAAATAAGGAAATGCTGCAGTGATTAAGTTGTATAATACTTGAATTAAAGCACAAGCATCTGCGGAAGGTAGGACAAACTAAACTGTATTATTGCTACGAATCCTTTACAATGTTGAATCCAGATGCTAAGTCTGCAGAAATTTGTAATAATCTTCAACATTTCTTGGTAAGTCATATAAGATACAGTCGGCAGTGGACGTAAAATACATTGTGGTAGGTATGGAGTCAAATTGTGAAATTATTTTGAAAGAAAAAACATGTAATTTCTTCCCTCAGACGTCCATCAAACGTGACAAAAAACTTTGGCACATATTTTAGGATTACTGCAACATTGCAATTCACCGGTTTCCGAATTACGATGAAATATCAATCAGCCTTAAATAATTGATTAAGTTAAGTATACAAAAATGATCGCCACAAGTAATTACTTGTGAAATGTCCTGTGAATTGCTTAGGTGTGCTGATACTATGCCTAAAAAGCTCTTACAATATCATTCATGTCTTAGCGGTAATGCACTCGTTATTTATAAAAGCTACAGTAATAGGAGATTAGCCAGTAGAAATTTTCTATAAAACAATTACACCTCGTATGAGATAACTCTATGAACAGTAGAAAAATGTAGGAATGGACGTTACAAATAAAGAAGAAATCTATAAATGCATACCTAGACAAAAGATAGCAAATGAAAGATAAAATGTTATAAAAGTGGTAGCTTAAAAAATGCTGAAACTGGAGGTTTTAATTTGCCAATAATTCTGGAAAGTACATGATATGGGCAGTGTATTATTAAGCAAATTTAATGGAAAACTGTTCTGCAGAAAGCATTCAGTGCTTTAGTGAAAACTCCACTGCGATATTAACAAATAAATCAGAAATAAAAGAAATATTAAATACAGCGGAAATTTCTAATTTATCGTTTCAAAACTAAGCGCTCAGAATTAAAAACGTGGCCACTAAAATAGTTTATAAGAAGTCTGATCTTAAACTGGAAGAAGATTCCAGAGCTAGATGATAAAGTGGTTTAAAAACTCTCGAAATACATAATTGAACAAAAACAATTTCTCAGTTACGTGTGCTGTAAATTCTAAAACTATTGTACGTTACCTGTCAACTGGAATACAAAGCAGGTAACAACAGTATTCAGAGAAGGAAAACCAAAACGTCTTTAAACCACTGATAGCTCGCTATATCATACATAGTGCCGTAGCACATCACAACTGATCTGAAATTATTGGGTAAGAAGTCCTATCATTGGCATATAAAAACAAGATTTAAAAAACCAACTCATTTTATATTGTCGCGAAAGCTTCACACATAGAATTGCTGATGCCGCATTCTAGGATTTTTCGAATCTTTTTGGCACATGATACATGACTGCAACTTGCAGAACATCGCAACAGATTTCTGATTGAGTGGACTAAGGTTCTATGCCTTCGGCTGCAGTATGTAGTTGTCGATACTGAAGCTTCACTTAATATAATTGGAATCTCAACAGGAAGGTACCATTAATTTCTTGATATTTATTTATGACCTTGGGAACAATCTAAATCGAAAAATGTAATTTTTCTCTAATCCAGTTGTTGGACTTGGGGAAGTCAAAGCTCCAAACGCTTCAGTATCAAGTAACTGGCAAAAAACTAGAAACTACAAATTCGATGAAATATCTCGGAATATCGCTGAACAATAAAACGAAAAGGCTGCAATAAACTGCGTAACAGGAAAGGCAAAATGCAGACTGCTTTTCGTGACGTGATGTTGAATACATGGAGTTATACTGCAATTGGAAAGTGGAGTATAAAATTACGGTGAGATTGTACTTGGAATTATGTAGTAGTGGAAGGAAGTCATAGCACTGAAGGAATTTCGAAAAGCATATGCGAATATGTCGAATTTGATTCAGCGAATGCACTACGATGATATTTATTTGCATCAAAACACAAAATTTCTGCACAGAGTTCTTAATTAATAAGCAAAACTGAATTGGTTAAAGCGAATACTTTTTTAGTCAAGTTCTTTGATTTTAAGACAAAAAGATGTTAGGTTAGCCAAATAACATACTGACAACTTTAAATTCAATTTTCTCATGTTATTTTCTATTAGAATAAGTTATATGATTTATAATCTATGAAACGCATGTATGTGAATTGGAGCCAGTGAAATAGAGATAAATACAGAACATAAATAGCATTCTTACGTACACCGAACTTCATAACATTCCTTATTTAGCAGGGAATCGAGCAGAGCTTCTGCAAGAATTAATTTAGAATACGAAACCAGTATTTTCTTTGAAAACTATAAAAATCTTGAACACGATGTTCTACAGCAAAAATAACTATCTAGAACTATGAACCACATACCACAGTATAATCTTTTCTAAACACTTAAACGTACGTTTCAGAACCATCGTAGGATTAGATGTTATCATTCGCTGACATAAACAAAATAACTTACTCAGTGAAGAAATAATCTAGAATAGGGCAAACATACTTGTATTAACGTATTTTTTATATAAAACAAATTACTTTAGAACGAAGTCTTTCTCGGCGTTGAGAATGTATAAACTGCTCTCGGGTGACTAGCCGAGTCAAGAGTGCGTTGTCACACGATATTTCGGCGACTTGAATCATTGCCGCCATCTTCTGGTGAAGAAGATGGCGGCAATGATTCAAGTCGCCGAAATATCGTGTGACAACGCACTCTTGACTCGGCTAGTCACCCGAGAGCAGTTTATACAAATTACTTTAGGTTTGCAACTAGAAATTGTGTGCACGAAGATTTATGCAAAAAACGTTTCCAGGAACAAATATTATAAAATTCCTTGGTATTCAAACATATGATATGCTTTAGTGTCAAGCTAATGAAGAAACTTAGCAGTGCCACCTATGAATAGGAACAGTTTACCCAACATTACATCTCAAAACTATGAAATGGGAGCTAATATTTTCATCTTTTCGATGTCATGTTTAGTTAGTAGCATCTCTTGAATGAACGCACACCATGTTTCAGCCATATTGGTCTATTTCTTTGTGTTTGGCATTCGTGTGAATCAAGGAAGCTGAGTGATTTTCAATAAATGGCCGAAAAAGAATTTCGTATGGTGATTAAACATTACTTAAGGCAAAACTCCTCAGGAGACTAAAGAGAAGCTTGATAAACATTATGGTGACTCTGTACCTTCAATTAGAACTGTATATAAATGGTTTCAAAATTTTCTGACTGGCCATATGGGCACAAATGACGCTGAACGTTCTGGAAGGCCTGTGGAGGTTACGACTCCAGAAATTATTGATCAAATCCATGATATGATGATGGATGACAGAAGAGTTAAGGTGTGTGATATTGCTAGTGCTGTGGGCGTCTCGACTGAACGGGTACATAATATTTTGCATAAACATTTGGACATGAGAAAGCTATCCGCAAGATCCGTGCCGCGATTGCCAAAAACGGAATCGTGTGAAGTATTGCAAGGATGATTTGCAGCTGTTCCAGAAGAATCCGGAGGACTTTAATCGTCGTTTCGTTACTGTGGATGAAACATGGATACATTACTGGACTCCTGAGACCAAACAACAATGTAAACAATGGGTTACCAAGGAAGAATATGCACCAAAAAAGGCGAAGACCGTTCCTCCGGCCGGAAAGGTTATGGCGACTGTCTTTTGGGATTCGCAAGGGATAATTCTCATCGACTATCTGGAAAAGGGTAAAACTATTACAGGTGCAAATTATTCATCGTTATTGGACCGTTTGAACGAAGTGTACAGTATAATCCTAAAAGGAGACTATGTAGCAAAATAAAAAATGTTTACCCCAAACACGTAAGTAGTTTTTAATTTTTTCACGGACTTTTCAGATGAACCTCGTATAAGTAATATAAAGAGATATTAAATATTCATACTGTTATGTATGGAAAAAAATCATCTGAAAATCTACAATCGTAGTAGATTTGAATAATATATTATGGCTTAGTTTATTAACAAGGTGTTATGTCAAATAAATTGATGTTTAAGACATATAAAAGAAAAATGTAAATATCCGAAACAGCCTGTATTATTGAAATGGCTGAGGGCCATCGAAAATAACAAGCAAATAAAACAAACAAATATTTTCTGACGTATTGTTTGATAAACTTCCTGAGAGTAAAAAACTGATTTTTGTGATTTTATTTGACTAGTAGTGGACTGAAACGCCATACTGTCATAGTTCTTCTCATATTTTTATTACACCAAGTTGGCTATGAAAGACAACTATCATTAATTACATTTTGTATACTGTTTTGAGCATATGATGATAATGTCCTGAATAATTCAACACAAGCTACAAGAAGATAGTAAAATAACGAATGATAAACAAAGTCTTGGGTTTTTATATGTTATCCTAGTCGTATTTCCAAGAATCTGCATAACAGCATAAAGGCTCAGACTCTAAAATAAAAAAAATTTCAATTAAAAGAGTAAACATTCTTTCTTAAGATCTGTAACGAATGCTGTTCAAACCAATAATTTGTATGACATTGGTATAATGTTAAATATAGCTGTAGTTTTGTTGTTGCTGTTTTTCTATTAAGAAAAAAAATGATAGAGAAATCAATGAGATATTTTATTCTGTGTTACATATGTCACAATATTTTTCACAATCCCGATTTACATTTTCACTGAGTACTAATTTTCTATGTAATAGGCATTTTCTTGGAAGAAATCTAAGGAGCAGAAAATAATAATGATCCATGGCTAATGAAACTTCCAACTCACCATTTCTGCCAACATTTTTGACGAAATTGACTAGCGACGTTTTCTCAACAATTTTAAATCCTTGTTTGCTGTTGTTAAATACAATGCTTTTAGCTAATAAGTGTGATTGTAGCTTACTTCTCAGAAATGCAACTAATACATCAAATAATTTACCTCCATGGGTGTGATATAACTAAAATAGTAATTTATTTAGCTCCTAAGCACGTCAAAAATGACTAGTTAAATACAGCAATTCATTTCTTCGCATATGCTTAACTAAATAGAGTTGTTTTTAAAAATCGCTCATATCCTTGGTTTTGTCCGTTCCATTGCACAATCCACCTCGTAATTAACATGTAGATTTAAATGAAATACATCTTTTGTTATAATTGGTTTCAATTTTTATTTTATAGGAAAAAATAATGAACCTCTAAAAACATAAACAGGTAAACTAAATTCTTTGCGTGCTATAATTTTCACATCCAACGGAAACATTTATATTGAACGAACATAAATAAACAAAAGTAATGATTGGTTCATAATTCAAAATGTATTGAACCATTACAGAAATCAATAATAATAACATTAACGTCTTTCGTAAATTTCTGTAACAGCATTATCTTTGGACAAACAGCGTGGTCATCTATCGCCGTTACTGGCCGGTCGAAGAAGACTAGCTGGCCTTTTGTTAGTAATGATGGCATAAGAAGTATGTTAGATGTCATTGTGCACCACAGTTTATATTTAATGAATCTGTACGTAAATCATTTTAGAATACAAAACCTTGGAAGTGGTGAGCTTTCTGTTTTCTTTACCAAACAGAGGAAAAGTTGTAAGATGACATTGACATCAGATCAACTGCTTCGAACTTCTGTTATAATTAACAAATATATCCTAATTTTACTGTTGCACAAGTGATTATCAACCTACCATTTAGTTGTTTTTTTTTTTTAAAACTGTATTACTGTTGTGTGTTGACTACAGTTACTTTGTTTCAATTGGTGCTTGTTACACGAAACTAGCCTAAAATATGGTAATGAGATGCATTCGAAGTAAATGTCCAAAAAAGCGCTGTGAATTAGCTGTCATTATTCAAAAACTAGTACCTATATGCCCGTGACGGTTTTTTAGGAACTGTCACGTGTCTATAATAGTTCAGTTTTTTATGGTCGAAGGTCGACAGGTTTACCTGATCTGGCCAAATACGAAGTTGACCTGTGCTTGGCCATAAGAGTTTCCTCTGAAAAATTTGAATAACATCTCTCAAGCCTGAATGACTTAGAAATCATAAAAGAAGTATTAAGCATGGGCAAAGACTATCTTGCTAAATGCCTAAATATGAGAGGGTAAACGCCTGCAGTGGGTGCGGGAATCCAGGCAAAGCCGAAACTTGGATTGCTGAACGGGGATTCGAACTGACCTCTTTCCAAATGCGAGGCCCGACGATCACCCATCAGATTCGGTTTGAGTTGTTAAAATTATTAATATTGAAGTAGCAGGACAAATCTAACGGCCTGCAAAATGTGAATTTTTGCCTTAATTAGTTGCAAAATACTGTAATACATGAATATCTGATGTAATATAGAAATCATTCTTTTTTGTCTATTTAATTATTTTCATCTTGGTAAATTAGCAAGGAATTTTCAAGATGTTACATTCAAAGCTCTTCTTGTTCTTGTGGGAAAGCTATGTGCATCGAATTCCGCTTCGATCATCAAGTCTAAACAGTTTCACTACATAGCTTCAGTTAGAAGTCGCTATGACCCGTATTATTGCTCGATCAATGAAATTCCGCTTTTCCGCGGTTTTCTGAAGTTATTCAGTATGGTCCACGAACTTCTGAAGAAAAAAATAGTCGCGCAATTTATTTATTAAAGATTTATTTAGCATGGCAAATTTAGGGCTGTGAAGCCCACCCTTACATCAGGTGTTTATAATAAATAATTTACACCTTGCGCAAACTAACAGTATACAACACTTATATCACATTTGGTTTAAATTAAGTTCAAGAGTAAAATACTAACTATAATCATGAGTAAAATACGAACTAAAATTTTAATAATATTCTTGTTTAACTAGGGAATCATTTAATGGTATAAACTAATGCTAGTAAGACACAAACTAATAATAGGGAAGGTGGAATAGGTGGACGCAGTATAAATCAATATAATTGAAATCTCAACTAAGTTAAACTCGGAAGAAGAGGTTGTTCAGCTAATGCTCGCAGAAGTAATACTTTCTCAAAAGAATTTTAAATGGGCCAATTGTTTTGGTAGTTCTAATTTTCAGGGGAAGATCATTCCATAATCTAGCCGCTGAAAAGAAGAAGGAATTGGCTAGGGATTCCGAGCTGTGGGAGTTGATAATTAATATTTTTGAGTTCTGGGATCAGGTGTTACCACAGCCGATTTAGTTCAGCTTGTGCTGGTAACGCGACAATGCCAAGACTAAAACGTCATCGCCTTCCACGAGTTGTTAACTTCTAAAAAGGAGGAACTTTCAAAGCTTGCTGCATTCAAATCCATATCAGTGTGTTAAAAAGTCTCAGTTCAGTGGCAGCGTGTTTGAATATAATAAATTGCCATATAGAAACAGCTTTAACTGAGAACTTTAAACAAAACTTTCGCAAGTATCCTACAGCCAAATTCATATTATATTATGTATTTTTTACTCTGCCGACAAAATTTAAGATCACGATACGCGTGCCACACGACTTAAATTTAAGCTTTCGACGGTCAAAGTGTATGACAGAATTAATATAAAACTGAACTACAGTTATGTTTTTCAAATTCAGATGCTAAGAACGGAAAATAAGAAACTTCAATAATTTTAACAGAAATGCATTTTACTATGTCTTTGATTGCTATAAATGTTGAAGTGTTGTTTCATTCCAGAAATAAACAGTAATTAATGATGGTATGCTTCGGTAACATTGCTTATCCGGTGAAGGAGTTAGGCTAAAATGATATTGCCACATATTAACAAGTAAGCAACACCCTACCAACAATGGGGTACTTGACACTAACTATGAAACCATGAAACCTTAATTTACACTGATGGAGTAAATTGTAAGGATACCGAAAATCAACTTCATTTGTTGGGTAGCAGTTAAAAACATACCATTTTTAATAAAGTAAAAATGCAAAAAGACAGCTGTTAGTCACGCGATACGAAACACCAATCGGAGTTCATGACGTCAGTTATCAGCTTGCGCCAGTTTTGATCCCGTGTATTTACGTTTGTTCAGGATCTTTCTGTCGCTTATTTAAGATTTTTAAGGATTCTGTACTGGTTGTAAAACAATTGCTCTACTTATAATCGAAATAGATGTTGGTTTTATCAAGGCAAATAGCCCTAATTTGCCCAGAATTAACATGATGATGCTGAGAAAGTTTTTTGCATCAAACAGCGATTTCTGCTCAGTAGAATTCCATAATGTCAAAACGTCCAAGTGAGTATATCTGTTACGTTATACATAATACCATATTACGATAAGACGTTAGAATATAAGGTATTTTAGAAGCGTGTGTGTTAGTGGAGCGTTTTACTTAATACAAATCTGTAATTTGTGATTTTAATCAACGGGTCTACATTTTGAGTAATTTCGGATATTTCATTGTAGTATCTTTTAAAATGTGTTTAATATTAATGTTGCTTCGCAGAAGCATGTGTAGTTGCTAATAGTTAATGTAATTACTATTTAAAAAATCCTTGGTGATTTCTTCGACTGTTTTTAGTTACTGTCTGTTTACATTTGTTCGACGCTTTTTCCGGCAGTAATGTTATGAATATAAAGCTTTTTCTTTCTGTATTAGAGGTTATAAAAGTTGTTGTATGGGTAGAAATTTATTTTGATCATATTTTCTAAGAAAGTCGCAAACTATCGTCCTATTCAGGTCGAAATATTTTTCGGTATTCGTTGAAGTGGTGATTCAAGAATAACCGTTACGCAATTTATTAATAGATTCTTATGTAACTCGACGAGAAAAATTGAAAGAAAGGAATAAATTTTTTTGATATCTCGCTTAGTTCTCGAGATATACTGTCTCAAAAATGAGCTGGTTAGATATGCTCCAGAAGAAAAATTTCTCCAAAGCCACATTCGATGATAGATTCTTCTGTAACTCGCAGATATAAGTCAAAAGTAAAGAATATTTTTTTAAAAAAGGGGGGGATTGCTTATTTCAAGAAATACCGTATCTCCAATTTAAGTATGTTGAATACAACCAGAACAAGGAACAAAAAATTCGCCAAAGCCAGAAGGAACTACACGCTGGACATGCACAATAGGTGTTTTGTTGTCTCCCTAGCGGTTGTGATTAGGTTGAAATACGGCATGAACAGAAGAAAAACGTCACCAAAGACAATTAACTATACCTATAACTGATTTTTGACATTCGATATTTCAAGAACTAAGAAAGATATCAAAAAAATTATTCTTTACTTTCGGTTTGTTTCATGGAGTTACATAAAAAAGCATCATCAAATTGCGGCGCCACCGTTATGATAGTGCTGCTTATGATAATTCATGTAATTTTTTAAAAATAATAAAAAAAATCCGCTTATTTACAATGAACGACGTTTTAACGTCTGAAGTTGTAACCTAGAAAAACATTGAGGTACATAGCTTATTAAACATAATATAATATTAAGTCAAAACATACGTCAAAGTGGACTTCACAAAAACATATTGAAGACTTTGTAGGCAAATACGCTAAGTTGCGTCGTGCAAGCTTTAGCCACATTTTTGGCATATTTTCCATGTGTGGAAATAAAAAAAACCATTTTTTTGTTGCCTTAAATGTTGCGTTTACACACTGCGGCACTACACACCACTTTTAAACCGAAGAACTCATTTTATCCACGAAATAAGCAAATCGCCCATATGTTTACACCGGCATGAGCAGAGAAGTGACGTCACAAGAAACGCCAAGACAGCTGCTAGCGTTAAGACGTCAATGTTCAAATCAGCGCATAAAAATCCAATATTTTGCATTTTCCCGTTTGGTTTTTCATTTTTTCATTTTTTGGGGTTATAGTAGACGCTCAGCCACAATACTGACTACTTTCCCAAAATTAGTCAAGTATCCTATTCAGATTCCCACTGCCTTGCTGTTATTAGAACGAAACCTCTCTAGTTTTATGTTGCGTGAAACAAGTTAAATTTTTCGTCACTCTTTTCAGAACTTTTAAAATATACGGAGCTACTTTTCTGAAAGTATTTTGTAGAAAGTTAGCTCTGAAAAGTCGTTTCCTGTGAGATATCTATTCAATTAACAGTTGCATATATGTAACTGACGGAAAAGAACAAGTGTTTGCACTCCATGCGAACAACACAAGAAAAAGCTATTAAAAATACGCAAATTATGTATTTTATCCACCGAGCGATGTGGGTGATTTCTCTGGCGTCGCAATCCGTAGGACGCGCGCTCGAATCCCCGCCAGGCGAACAAAGTTTTGGTTTTCCATAGTTTCCCGAAATCACTCAAGGCGATGGCCAGGATCGTTCAAAACGTCATGTCCTAATTCCTTCCAGATCCTATCCCCTTGTGAAATCCCGCGTCTAATGATCACGATCATGACTAGGAATATATATAACTACTGAATTCATAATACTGATTTTCATATAGACCATATGGACAGAAACAGCAAACATTTCATTAAATTTTCTAAGAATCCTAGAGAGTAACACCGCTACCAACTAGTATATTAGCCACAAAATAAAGCATTTGATTTTTCTTATGAGTAAATCATTATCAGTGACATTTAAACCAGTGTTTCGATTCTCGGCATTGTCTCATCTGCTTGCAATTTTCAGTAAAGGTCAGTTGGGGCCAAACAACCAATTGGATTCACTTAACAAAAATTCAAGAACTTTTTCTATTCATTTCCACCAGCCGATTGGAATGTGGTTTTAACATATATTTAGTGTTTGTCTTTTCGATACCTATTCATTGGTAAATATCATTTTCTGAAGACATATGGGAAACATTGCATTAATTAGAAAGAAGACAGTATTTAATATAAATATTAGAAACATTAATCACATGGTCTTACAAATCGAAATAAAAAAGAAAAGAAAATCAGAAACTTTTCCAGTAGCAGCTACCATGAAATGGATAGCATATCACATTTAATACTTTTCTACTCCTAAGCATATATTCATCCGTATAACAGGGATGCGTATTTAGAACATTAATCGCACATCGCGAAGTAAACAGATGTTTGTATCGAATAACTGTAAACAAATACTTTTTTCTGAGTATAGTTTTTCCAGAAGATCTCTCAGCTTCGGAAATTTATAAGGACGTTCGTGTCTCACCTTAGCAGCATTCATATCATTTTTACTCTTATAATCCCACGTTCCTTCTTAAATATTTAATTTCTCTTTATATGATCGTCAAATGAGAGTATGAAATTGAGGAAAATGTATCTATCGAAATTTGGTCAAATATTAAAATTTTGTTTTTCATGAACATGGCATAAGTATTAAGATTTCAGTTTTTGTATTACGTTAACAGTGCTAATTTTTTTATTACTGTACGTAGAATCATCGTCGTAGGTATATTTTGTCTAGGAAGTTACGAATTTTCAGATTTTGATGAAGTTAGTGATAATTTTCAGCTTAACGGCTTATATAATTTCTAGCACCCCGACCCTACCTATAATAATACTTTTATTAGAATTTTGTTTCTAACTTACGCGATTGCTTAGTCACTGATCCAAATTACTATTACGAGACTGAAGGTTAGTCTAAGAGTTTTATATTTGCTTCAAAAAAAATTAACTCTTCACCCACAGAAGATTTTTTTGTAAGACTACAAAAGAAATCTAACCCAAACTTCCGTATACTCATAGAAAATTAAGACGATTACTTTTTTTTTAATATTAAACTTTAACAAAAGTAGCAAATTTCAGCAGAAAATATATCTTAAGAGCAACAATGCATTAACAAGGTGAATAGTTTGTGTGAGGCAAAAGACAAGAAAAATACGAATATTCTGAAAATTCGGCGAGTTTTTGTAAGATAACAACTATCAAAAGAAATTAATGTTTTCAATCATTTTTCCGTTAGCTCCGATAGAAGCTATTTATCTATAAGTTGATACTTCCTTTATACTTTATTATGTACTTTCCCTGAAGTACTAATTTCACCCGGAACCATCTAGCCTTAATTATTGTATTAAACCAAATATTTAATTTTATGTCTGCATTTCGTCTTTACGCTTTCCTGCTTAAGACATAATAGTTAAATTCTCAGTCTTTCCTGCTATCTCGGTAATGTAAATGTGGTCAAGCAATATTCTCCATTTAAGCGTTTCTGTATATAGGATATAACATTCAAATCTTGTAAACTGTTCAATTGGTCACAAAAATTACTCCAAATAATCATAAGAAAACCAAATAAAGATATGATAATGTGTGTTACACAATTTTTTTTTTTTAATGCTATGTTTCATTCCCCTGGCTGAAGGCCAGGGGCGGGCTGTTGTAGAGCGGTAGCCCTTGTCAGCCATAGGGTAAACGTTTATTTGACATAATTCTTTATTTGCCTCTTTTTAATACATATTATTAATATTTCGGGATTAGGGATTGATTACAATTTAGTGGGTCTTAATTCATGTTGCTTGGATTGAGCAGACATGTTATGCTCAAGAGAGTAAATCTTTCGGCTGCGAGAAAAAACATATGTCTTCGTTGATCTCGATTTACGCAAAGGAAAAAAAAAAAACCAACCATGGATTTTAGTGGGCTTAGGGTACCTGGTGTAAAATAAGATAATACCATATGTTTCACCTTCATGCAACGTCGAGAAGCTGAGAAATAAAGAAAGTAGTGTCCAACTGTCTACTTCATTGGATTCACGCAAAAACTGCAGATTGGATTTTAGTGAGAAAATGTATTGCCCATTGTCCCAGGAATAAAACAGAGTGTGTTTGAGTTCATTGAAAGTAAAAAAAAATTAAGAAAAAATTAGAAAAATTAGTTTCTATTTTTAGCTAAACCCGACTCCCGCAAAAGGTACGGGGCAAATTTTGATGAGACTTTAATAACTGTAAAACCTATGGTCCCACCAATAAAATGTAGTATGTTTAACTCTGTTTTGAAGCCGTAAAGCTCACAAATTAAAATAAGAGTGTCCACACATTAGTACCCCTTTAAAGGCAAATTATTTCACCACTTACGAATGGCATCTGATTATCCGGAATAAAAATTAAATTAATCGAATTGAAATCTATGGTCGACTGTGGCACGCTCCGAAGTTTGGATTTCACGTAAAACGGTTGGTCCGCACCACCTTGTAAGATTACCGGGTTAGTTTACATGGCAACAACAGATGAGGATTGAGCGTCCGATAAGAAACTCTGTCACTAGCTCATTAAGATCACACTAAAAATGTTATATTTAATCATTGTTATAGTAAACAAACTATCATCTCCAGTCAGCAGAGGCATACATTTGTTAATAGACATCTTTATTATTCTGACCGAAAATAATAATCACCAGTCATTTA
The DNA here is from genome assembly GCA_031002005.1 of Vandiemenella viatica. Classification (NCBI taxonomy): domain Eukaryota; kingdom Metazoa; phylum Arthropoda; class Insecta; order Orthoptera; family Morabidae; genus Vandiemenella; species Vandiemenella viatica. The sequence continues at coordinate 70,926,665 of JARYHS010013630.1, read as the reverse complement.
ACTGATGTCTAAGAGTGTTAGTCCGAAAGGATTTCTCCTTGTATTTGTGAAATTCTTTACTATGCATTGACTGCAAACAAGGTAAAATCGTCCATGGGCGTAACTGCGATGTAAGAGCTGACTTAATTCCTTAACCTTTTGTAAAATAGAAAAGGACAAGATCAACAGCTAGTCACAAATAAATTCACAAAATATCTGTGGAAACCCATCAGTTAGCAGAGAATGATGGTGATCAAATTTTAGTTTAATTCCATATTACGTAATTCACTGCTCACACCGCCATCTGTGGCGGAGGTCGACAACTGGCTAGTGTTTTTATTTGGTAATTTATATCAGTATGAACGCTGGATTGTATCTGAATGAAACATTTGCTAACTAATTCTGAGTGAAAACTCAGTAAATTATGCAGCAGTATTATAGCGAAAGAAAAAAATTTTCAAACCTTATTCTGATATCCGTTGCGCTTGCTCTCAGTGTTTCACATAATAGCAGCAGATATTTCCATTATTTCAAACCGCTCCACTATGCTTATTAATATGACCCTTCTAACGGCTTGCAATAACGTTACTAAATTTGGTCTTATTGTAATCGAAACGTTAATGACAACAAAATAGCAACCAACCAGTTTTTAGAACATCTTTTTAGAATCATAGGACATTTGTTTATTCATGTTCAACGTTCGTGTCATGCATATGTAATGCTAAATCCTTAGATTATTTTCCGAATCAAAGTAGCAACAGAAATTTAAAGGACACCGAGGAACTTAAATAAACAATTAAAAGTAGCTACTTTCTTTGGTTCTGTGGTATAGAATAACAATAATTTCAATTATTTATTTCAGTAACATAGATGTACTATAAGCACAACAGTAACTGTTAGATTTTAAGGATCTTTATCATTCAAAATATCATTTCCAAGTTAAGAATATATTAGGGCCTACTGTACTGTAGAAATGAGGGAAATACTTTAGTAATACCTGGCTGAAAGTATTTTTATACCTCATTTTTTAACTTTAAATAAACGTAAGTGTTCTTCCTCATAAGTTGCCTGTACAGTTAAAGAAAGAAAAACAGAATAACCACATAGGCTTTGTTAGAATATTCGTTTTACTACAGTAGAACCTCGATAACTCAAACCTCGGTAACTTAAAAACCTCTATAATTTCAAAAAATAATATGTTCCCTTCCCACCAGAGCCCAAAACCTCTATAACTTAAAATACGCAACCTCTATGACTTAAATAAATAATCTCTGTATTATCCCTCAGTAACTTAAAGAAATGTTTCCACAACCTCTATAACATAAAATTGTTTGTCAATGAGTCATTTTGAAAGAGTGTGCAAAACAAAAGGTTTCGGTATTTATTGCTTCCACGTGTTCACTAGTTAAATTGTTAACGTAAACAATGTACAGTACATATGTCACCTATTGTTTGCTTCTTCGAAATTCTTTAAAGCCTTGCGGCGGTTAGCCTTAAGACAACGGCTTACTTGGATCATAAATTTTTGATCATTGTCCTGGAAACATCGCTTTACCTACTGTGTGATAAAACTGGCTTAAAATGAGTTCAAAAAGAAAACTAACAACACTCACATACGCTGATAAATTAAAAGCTATAGAAGCAGTGAAAAATGAATTGAAAAGGAAAGAAGTTGCGGCTCAGTTTGGGATACATGAGAGTACATTATCAATCATCATTAAAAAAGAAGATGAAATTTTGAAGAAACAAGAATCAAGAGAAAGTCTTCAATGTAAAAAGACTAAAAATTGCCGAATTCCCTAATTTAGAACAATGTTTGTTTACGTGGTTCAATCAGTGTCGAAACAAAAACATCAGTGTTAGTGGACCCATACTGAAAGAAAAAGCTGAAGAGTTCGCTAATTCGCTGAAAATCAAAAATTTTAAAGCCAGCAATGGCTGGTTAGAGAATTTTAAGAAACGACATGATTTAGCCTTTAATTGTTGTTTTATTTTTATGTAACGTGTGCAATGTGAATAAATAAATATGATTATTTAAATTTCTGTATTTTATTGAACCAATCCTTCTGACGCATTCGAGTAAAAATAGGAACAAGGGTACATACATACATATGTACATACCTACCTCTATATTAACCTATCCCTAACATAGACCCTTGATAACTTAAAACCTCTATAACTTAAAATATTTTGTGTTCCCCTTGGACTTTAACTTATCGAGGTTCTACTGTATAAGGAAATAAAACATCGATCATTATTGTTCCCGATTAATAAAAAATATAAGAAGATTTGCCCATATAACATTCATTTTGAAAAGTATATGATAGTGATACAAATGATCACTTCAGCTTGCTCACAATCATGGGAAGTCTGTTATTTTTCAATAACAATTATTATTCATCACAAACACACACGCTGCTAACGTTCTAAGTAATTTCTTCCGTTCTGCTTATATCACGGCACCACATTTGTCAGAAATAGTCTCAGCACTTTTGTTTTTGTTTTTTTTCGCGTTGAGAAACCTCTACACCTGCTTCCGTATCTCTTTATTTTAATACTTATGTTACGTACTTCATTAAGAAATGCTTCTTCCATTCTAATTTATCAATATAAACACCCACATTACTGACTGATTTTTAACCGACTTCAAAAAGAAAAAAGAGGAGGTTCTCAATTCGTAGGGGTTTTTTTTCTCTTTTTTTTGTATCTTCAGCGATATCTTCGCCAATTTTGAACAGATTTAAATGAAATTTTTTTAGTGGATAGGGTTTACCTCCAAAGTGGTCCCATATGAATTTCATTGAGAAACCACCCCTTCTACCCCCTTCTATCCCCTTCCACCCGTTAATACTTATACAAATCCACATTTTTTATTCGATCTCGATGAAACTTGGGACATATATAGCCCAAAATAAAGAGAAAAATACTGTCAACTTTTGGTTTAAAACAACTGAACCCCTCTCCCCTTATCCATCCCCTTAATTTTTGCCAATTTTCTTTATTCAAAGCTACAGTCGACACCATTTAACTGATCTCCATTAAAGTTGGCAACTACATGTAGTTTTTCATGGAGAAGGTTATTGACCAAAAAAATAAAAATAAAAAATCACCCCTCTCCCGTTTATACCACTTAATTTAATAGAAACCTAAATTTCTTATCTGATTTTTATTGAACTTTGCCCATGTATACTTTAAAACAAAGACAAAAATCCTGTCAACATTTGGTCTCCCAAAGCTCAACTTCCTCCCTCCTTCATCCCCTTTTAATTATTGTCAATGTTCTTCATAAAAGGCTACACTCTTCACCGTTTGACCGACTATCATCAAAGTTGGCATATGCATGAGATTTCATGGAGAATCTAACCAAAAAATAAATACATAAAAAAACCACCCTTCTCTCCTTTACACCCCTTAATTTTTATACAAACCCACATTTTTTATCCGATTTCGATGAAACTTTGGACATATATAGTCAAAGATAAAGATAAAAATACTGTCAACTTTTGGTTTGAAAAAACTGAAGCCCTCTCCCCCTATTCACCCCCTAAATTTTTACCAATCTTGTTTATACAAAGCTACAGACACCATTTAATTGGTATCCAATAAAGTTGGCATATAATTTAATTTTTCATAGAGAAGGTTTCTGACAAAATAAATAAATAAAAAAACCACCCCATGTCTCCCTTTACACCCCTTAATTTTATCGAAATCTACATTTCTTATCTGATTTTTATTGAACTTTGCCCATGTATGCTTTAAAATAAAGAGAAAAATCCTGTAAACATTTGTTTTGCCAAAGCTCAACCCCTTTCCCTCCTTCAATCCCATTAACTTTTGTCAATGTTCTTTATGAAAAGCTACAGTCGCGATTGTTTAACCGATTACCATGAAAGTTGGTGCTTATATGTATTTTTCCCGAAGAAGATATCTGACCAAAACATCTCAAAACCACCCCCTCTCCCCATTAAACCTCTTAATTTTTATACATAACCACAGTTTTTATCCGGTTTAGACAGAACTTAGCAAATTTTTACTATAAAACAAAGAGGAAAAATAATGCCAACTCTTGGTTTGCATAAACTGAACCCCTCTCCCCGTTTCCACCCCCTTGATTTTTATCAATTTATTTTTAGAAAGCTACAGTCGGCACCATTTGACCGATCTTTATGAAAGTTGGCGCATATATATGTAATTTTTTATGGATGAGATTTCTGAACAAAAAATCTACCCTAGCTCCCTTTCCTTAATATTTGTACAAAACCCACATTTAATCCGATTCGGTGGAACTTCGCATGCGTATCCTATAAAACAAATAGAAAAAGAAAAATATTGTCCACATAACTTTCACAAAAACGCAAACCCTATCCCCATTTCTACCCCTTTCATTATTGTCAACGTTCTTTATACAAAGCTACCATTTCTTTCTGATTTTGAAGGAAGTATGCACATGTATACTGAAAAACAAACAGAAAAATACTGTCCACATTTGTTTTCGAGAGCCCAAACACCGCTCCTTCCTTTCCATCCTTTAATCTACACAACGCTATAGTTTCTATCCGATTCTAAAGGAAATTTTCACACATATACTTCAAAAAATACAGAACAGTTGTGTTTTAATTAGGTTACAGAAGCCCAACCCCTCTTCCCCTCTACCCCCATCCCTCCTAATTTCCAATATTCTTTATAAATACCCACAGTTTTAACAGATTTCCATGGAACACTGTACATGTATACTTAAAAACAAAGAGAAACAAAGTGTCTACATTTTGTTTACAAAACCCTACCAGTCACTCCCTTACCCCATTTAATTTTTGCAAATGTTATTTTCATAAAGCTACACTTTTTATCTGGTTTCGATCGAAATTTGCACACGTATACTTTAAAACAAAGAGAAAAATACTGCCCACAGTAGCTTTACAAAAACCAAACTACTCTTCGTCTCCACACCCGTTAATTGTTTTTTTACACATACCTACAGTTTTTTATACATACCTACAGTTATATCAACAGAAATAGAAATTTACACATGTATACTTTAAATCAATCAGAAAAGGCAGTCTTCATTTGCATACAAAAGCCCAATCCCTTTTCCCGTTTACCCTCACCCTTTTTAATGTCCAATGTTCTTTGGAAAAATCCACAGTTATAAATCCCATCAAAATCAATTAAGCTATTTTTAAGTCATGGCATAATGTTTATAAAATAAATGTGTCATAATGTCTCAATATGTACTACAGATTTCAACTTGGAACCCAAGCTTTCACATTGTGAAAACCAATTAAAAATCTATATTTTCTGTGTGATGCCGGAGCAAACAGATATATTCCAGAGACAGATTTCTGTATGTGGTATGCATTAATGCCCAGATGTTACATGTTTCGGTTATCGACCAGCTGCTTTAACAGATGTTATGATACGATCGAAACATAGCCTGTACCAAAATGTAACCTAACATTCCTTAACACAGCTTTCAATTCACCTCGTTCTGGAAATTGTTGGTGTATATAAAGACAGAATGTTTTTTGAAAGCAAGCGCTTTAACCACTGAGCTACCAGAAGGTTCACAAAATGAGAAATGCTGCGGCATATTTAAAATACAAAACAAACTATAATACCACTAAAAATTTAAAAATAAAATAATTGTTTAGAATAACATAAAAACAGCATTCAAAAAAATAAAAAATAAAAAAATAAAAAGGACTAAAAATTTTAAAATAACTTAATACCTTGCTTAGGAAAATAAAATCAAAATGGACAATATTTTACATTACTGTCATTGAAATTTTTACATTAATTAGTTATTTTTGGAGTTGGCTCCAGCGAAAGCAAGAAAAACAAAAATATAAAAACAATAAGGAATAACAATAATATATATATAAAAAAAATCATGTTATTGTTTACCTACAATTAATGCAATAACATGTTTCAACAAAACTGAAGCATACAGATGATACGCCGATATTACACTAACTGTAAATTGTTTACTGCATGATGCAGCCTACCAACTGACACTGTAGCGCCAGAGATATGCTTGGATGACCAATAAGGCCGAGCCACCGATTAAAATACTGTTAATTTGTTTCCCTAATCTGTCTTGCGCAATAACAATATCTGCCTCACGACATGCTGTAAAATATTGGGAATTTTTGTTCATACTCCCTGTTTCGCCTGTAACACCAAAAGAAGTTCACTAATTCGATCTTCGCGATGTGACAGCTGGCACCGAATCCAAAAATAAATAATTAATGTAAAAATTTTAATGACAGTAATGCAAAATATTGTCCATTTAGATTTACTTTTTCCTAAGCAAGGTATAAAGTTATTTTAAAAATTTTAGTGCTTTTTTTTTAAGGTGGTTTTTATGTTGTTTAAAAAAAAACAATTATTTTATGTAATACTTTACTTTATAATCCAATTAAATTCGTTGTGTGTTACTCTCAAATTTCCAGCATCCCTTCTACGCTCTAAAAATAACCAGTTCCCACGTATCTATTACGGATTTAATATAATGAATAAAGTTTTGTAACATTACTATATTGTAAGGTGCTACTTACAACACATTCAATTTCTACAGTCACAACCTTATGTAATTTGTAATTACGATTGGCTTTACCAAAGTTCGATTGACAAATTATTTTGCGTCATAAGAAAGGCATTAAGATTACTTCATATCTTCAAGCTTTTCCTTTTCTAGTGTAATGCATTAAGGAATCATATATTGTATTTTACATTGTTTTTGGAGAAAACGGTTATTTTTTTGCAGTCGTATTGTCTGTCACAATTGTTCTTAAATCATTCCCCCAATCATATCGGTGTATGGGGGATTGATCTCCAAACATGTAATCCGTAAATTTTAGAAAAATAGTTCAGTTTTTGCAAAGCTTCCAGCTCGACGGTAATTCTGCTTTTTGAAAGTCGATAAGGCCAAGAGGTGGACTTTCCTAGGAACTTGCCTGACAATTAACTCAAAGAAATAGGTTAGGAAAAATTGTAAATACTCTTCTGGTGCAGATATAATTGGAAATCCATTCACAAGTTTATAGTACGATTCAAACTTTAATGTGACCATTTTCTATTTTTATTCCTGTTAAACGTCTCGACAGTCTCACTCTTCTACTATGAAGCTATACATTGTGATCAAGATCATCCAGCTTTATGTTAAAGTGTTCACTAAAGCCTACATCAGCTCCTTCCTCTTGAACCTATTTCTCTGCTTGCTTAAAACATTGCTAAGCCTATCATGATTTGCCATTCTTTTTTCCTGCTTCCACCGTTTGTCCGATCTGAAGTTCTAGTGACTGTTTATTAATGTAAATTTCATTCTTTTCTAATTAACAACCTTTCAGCAGTCTGACTCTTCTATGGAGACGATATACATTGCGACCAGGATGACCTGAAATGATGTACTAATGATGTACTTTCTCAGTTCACTCTGCAGATTGCTGCTATGTATTGAAATTTCTTACTACCAAATAATCTTCTCTATTAACAAGTGAATGATTACAATCATTTTACGTCTTACAACACGTGTGGATAAGTCCTAATTTTATGATTGCCATTAAGAGCCCTTTAACAATAATCCCCACTGAAAAGAAAAATACAAATAAGAACGATAAAAAACGAGTTCAGTGACAAATACAGTTATTTCATCTTATCTTAGATGTAATGACCGCAGTATTGGAGACATCCCAACCAGCGCTAACAATAACGTGGATTTTACTAAAATTTTAGTGACTTGCAGCAGACCTCAAGGAGTCCTTGTGGAGTAGCACCTCTCAAAAAACGTCAAGAAAATCTACCGTAAAGTTCACGTTTATATAATGGTAACGTATAAGTGGGGATCGACTGCCTTTTGGTTTTGTGGTTAAAGTGATGTATCGACAAGTGGGAAATTGCGATTCAAGTCTCAGAGTAGGCTATTTTTTTCTGTGTTGGTGTAATTTTTACTTTTTTAAAAAAAAAAAAAAAAAAAAAAAAAAAAGAAAGTACTTTACGTACTTTCAAAAATGGCTCCAAGTGTTTATTGTTTCCTTACTGAAAAATTTCAGAGTTCACGTAAATACATGGCAAGTGAAAAAATAAATAAAAACATTCAAAATAATAAATATATGTTAGAAAATAAACGGTATTTTGTATCAAAAGATGATATAATATACGTTTTCACAGTTTACCACTTTCATTCATAGAATTTTTTTTTTTTTTGATCTCTTGAAAAAGTCGGTTTCTTTCATTCTTTCCCCTTGTAGATATATATTTTACAGCATAAATATGGTCTGTCTTCCGTCATAGAATATTAAAGAAAATGGTACACAAGAGGCAAAACGTTACTTCATTCGTAGCAGCCAAAGTTTAGAAAATTTGCATTTTTGTTCCACGTATGACAAATATCATTCCAGCGTTTATTAAACAACTAAGAAGTCCAATTAAGAGAAATTTTCTAACATCTATATGGAATATTCCTTTCGGAATGGAATTTTTCTATTTGACCAAATCATTCGCACCTTTTACGAGACAAATTAAGTATTTCAGAAAAAAAAGTACGAAACATAAGGAACAACGTACGATTTTTATTTTCTCTGGGGAAAATTTCCATCACCTTAAAAAAAATGCAAGAAAAAACCACACCAATTCAAAAAATAAGCGAAATAAAGTATTAATTAATAAAAGACAATTAACATACAAATTATTACATATGTGAAAAGAAAGTATCACCGGAAAAAATAATCTGCATCGTGATACGGTACCCTGTCGAGAACGCATCAATCCGTCACTCTAACGGCGTGATCTCTAGGAATAACGAATGCTAATGCTACCTTATCATTAGTACCTGGCTTAACGATATCCGCTGGATGTTAATTTAAATGAACTTTAAAGCAATTCAATCTTATCCTAACACCTCCTGTGGCGAGAATAATTTTAATTCTCTCTCTTGCTGACTTCTTGCTGTCTCCAATGGGATAATGGTAGACATTATTTTTCAAAATTGTCGACATTATGTATATCCCAAGAAAATGTTTTTCCATTTTTCGAGACAAAGAAGAAGTAGGATGTGTGGGGCAACAGCTTCTGGCATAATTTTAAGTTAAATTTTTATACTTAACTGTGTTTTTTTACAGTGCCGTACCATCTAATGGAGAAACGTCACACTTATCGACTGGTTAATATTTCCGTCCGACTGTCACTCTGAAAACTCTCCGAACCTTATCTGCGAAATCTGTAACCACGTATTACTCTAGTTCTTACTAACCTTAAAAGATTATAACATAACATTTCGAAAAATCATGAAGGGTGACAATATACGTCGTTTATATCGCTTAATAAACGTCTGAACTTGATGTTTTCCGAAGATAAGACCCTGAGAGGTTGATTTCTGCATTGAAAGAATCTATAGTAGGTGATTTTCACGAAATTCGTTAGAGCCGTAATCGAGAAATCCAATATAGTTTTAAATAAAATTATAGTTTGAAAAACTATTGTAAAATACACGCTTTTATAGGTTTTCCATGGTTTCCCCAGATTGCTTCAGGCGAATGTTGGGATGGTTCCTCACAATAGCCCATGGGCGCCTCCTGCCATATCGCGTATATCCCTTCCAAACCATTACCTTCCCGGATAGATGATATGCACCCTCCACCACACACTTTTAGTGAATCACGGAGTAGTAGTAATATGGTAGTAATATTAATAGTAGAACTAAAAGGTTAAAAATAATATTCAAATATAAAAGCAGTTCAATAGCCCACAATTCATTATAACTTTTTTGAATAATAATAAAATAAGAATAAAGCCACTGATTAAAAAATTAACTTTAATGTAAAAATAGGTGTGGGGTGCTAGATATTAGTAATCTTAAATTTTTTATCGATAGCTGTTCGTTAATGTGAGGACATTATGTATGAGTAGAGGGCACCCCACTTTTTTTTTTTTTTTTTTTTTTTTTTTTTTTTTTTTTTTTTACATTAAAGTTAACCTTATAATCGGTGACTTCTTATTTTAAGCTTATTAAGTTTTAGTGAATTTTGGTACATCCTAGTGCTGTTGAACAAAATGTTTTTATTTAAAGATTATTTGTAACCTTTTAGTTCACATTGCTGCAAAAAGCGTGTATTTTAATTTTTTTAAATATAATTTTATTTTTAACTTTTCCGTTCACAAAGGGAATTTCAGAACACAGATATAAAATTATTGTATTGTCACCGGATCAAAATAAGTACCAAAATTACAAATAATTCGGACTTCAGGAAGTGGGTGTATATTGAAATGAAATATTTCATTGCATTCAACCGCTTTTCTGTTGTTACTGTCAAAGTAATGAGAATAACACGACATAGCTATGAAATTATTTTACTGTCACCGGTTCTTAATACCTGTGCCAAATTTCAAACAATCCGGACGTTAAGAAATGAATGAATATTGAAAAGAAAGATTCAATTGTATTCGACCATTTTTCTAGTTTTGCTGTCAAAGTAATGAGGATACCAGAGCATAGTTATGAAATTATTGTACGGTTACAGGTTCTCAATACACGTGCAAACATTCAGACAATTTGAACATCTGAAATAGGCATAAATTTCAATTGGAAGATTCCATTACAATTAGCCACTTTTCAATTGCCACTGCCTAAGTAATAAGGATATCAAGACATAGCTATGACATTATTGTGTTGTCATCGGTTCTCAATACATGTGCAAAATTTCAATCAGTTCTGTCACCTAGAATTGGGTTAAAATTTAATTCCAAATTCCATCACATGTTTTTATTATTACTTTTAAAGTAATCAGAATAGCGGGACGTTGTTATCAGATTATTTTATTATCATCGGTTCTTAATACGTGTGAAAATTTTTTAACAATTCGGACGTCAGGAAGTGGGTGAAAATTGTAATTAAATGTTCCACTGCATTCAACCGCTTTTCTATTGTTACTGACAAAGTAATTATAATATTAGGACATAGATATAAAACTGTTATATTGTCACCGGTTCCTAACAAGTGTGCAAAATTTCAAACAATTCAAACCTCTGAAGAGGGTGAACACTGAAATGGAAGATTCCACTGCATTCAACAATGTTTCTATTGTTACTGTGAAAGTAATCAGAATATCAGAACATGGTTATGACATTATTGAGTTGTCATGGTTTCCCAATAGATGTGCAAAATTTCAAACAATTCGGACATCTGGAGTTGGGTTAAAATTCAATTGCAAAATTCCATCACACTCAATAATGTTTCTATTGTTACTGTCAAAGTAATGAGAATAAGCAGATGATCCTATCAAATTATTGCATTGTCACCGGGTCTTAATAAGCCCGCAAAATTCTGACAACTGGAAGTGACTGAAAACTGAATTGAAACACATTCATATACACATACAAAGCGTGTAGTAAATTAATAAGTTAGATATTTTGAGAACTCTGAGCTCAGTTTTGTTGAGAATGCTTCAGAGTTTCACCTTAGCACTGAACAGTATTACACTTGAGGTCTGCTAAATGCCCGTAAAATTTAAGGAAAGTTCGTGGCCGCAATGTTTGGTGGTCTGCTTGTAAGATAAGCATAAAATCGCTTTAAGGATCGTTTCGAATCATTTTTCATATTAATTCAAGGCTAACTAGGTTACACATTGTGAAGGTCTCCAACCTGCAGCAATCCTTTCTTGAACCACTTCACTGCGATTAGGTCTATGCACGGCGACAATTTATTGAAAAACTGTGGTAATTATTCAATAATCTGTAGGCAATTCTTCTGACTTACAGAAAGGAGTTCATCGCAATTAATTCTCTGTGTCTGGAGTTTCCAAGATCCTCATCCTGGGTGAGGCCACGACTATTGGAGATTAGTGGATACGACTCAACGCTAGAAAGTGCCAAGACATGCGTAAAGGTAAAAAGCTGACACCATTTAGCTATGAATATACAATTAATGGCACTGCCCTTAGTACGGTTGCTTCCGCTAAATACCCAGCGATTTCGATTCAAAATAATTTATTGTATAATATACTGAAAAGATGATTGGGAAAGTAAATCATACCCTCCATTTCTTAGGTCGTATTTAAAAACAATGTTCCGATACGCCGGAATTAAAATGGATAGTGCGACATAACTTGGAATATTGTTCTGGGGCCACACATCAAATAAGATTAATAAAGGCATTGAAGAAGGTCAATGCCTTTATTAATGCCTCACTTTGTCGATCATTATCAACCAGTCAATATGGGCTAATTCTTAGCTAGGCCGTGTCTCGCTGGCTTGCCTCGCCACCATGCATCCATCGTGTCCATTCGCCATTCAGTCAAGAAGTTAACATTCTCTAACAGTCAGTTGCGCAGCCGAGATGCGGCTCAGTCAATAATTATTATTTGTAGAGGTTATCGGGAGTTATCCTTACAGATCGCACTCTCAACTATATTCATACAGTCTTCAGTGATTAATAAAAGGGACTCTAAATACGATAGTCGCCTACATTATTTATTAGGTTATTCTCAGCTAGATTATCATTTCGTCCTGGCCTTTCCCTGTCTAATCGGTTCTCCAACCGTAACTAATGGAGTGGTGTCATGATTCCTGACAATTAACATCGTACTATAGCCCACAAGTCTTTGCTTAGATCATCAGAAGACAGAAGACATCTTCAAGAGAGAAGACAGCGCAAGAGGAATAGAAGACTTAGTAAATGTCCCGAAGGTCAGTAAACTTCCACCCTAAAGACTGCTTCCTCCACAAGCCCACAAATTCACCCCCATTCACTCAGGCCACCTGACAACGTAAGGTTCGGCACAGGGAGTTCAGTCCGGCCTTTACATTTGGTCGACACTTTGTCGATCATTACCAACCAGTCAGTATGGGCTAATTCTTAGCTAAACCGTGTCTCGTTAGCTTGCCTCGCCACCATGCATCCATCACGACAATTCGCCATTCAGTCAAGAAGTTAACATTCTCTAACAGTCAGTTTGCGCAGCCGAGATGCGGCTCAGTCAATAATTATTATTTGTAGAGGTTATCAGGAGTTATCCTTACATATCGCGCTCTCAACTCTATTCATGCAGTCTTCAGGCATTGCGGCAGTCAGAAGTTAATTGGAAAGTTCAAGACAGGTCTCTTTCTGGATCACAGCAAATCCATTTTACTGCTAACAGCATTCCCATCCAAGAATAATCGAGAAAATAAGATGTGATAATTCAGAGCCAAAACCGATTCTTTTCTATTCTCATTTTTTTCACTAACATTTATGGAATGTTTCCGAATCATTCGTTAAAGAGGACAGTCCGTATATTAATAGTCCACCTGATCAAAGACGCAGAAGAGAATGTGCTACAGCAGAATCCTCAAATTTGAGTAACTGCTGTTTATTTAACACTAAAAGTATAAAAGAAAACAACAAAAAATAAGAAAGGGGTAATTAAATGACTAGGGAAGATGCCAGCGGAGCGAACACTTCATCGAAATTAAATTAAATTCACTACGGAACAAATCTATTTGCAGATGGTTTCTGAGACCACAAGCCTCGAATAATTTTTATACACAGAAAGAATAAAAAATTCAAAGAATTATCGAGCTCAAACCGATAAGCAACAATTCTTAAGAAATCTTTAATAGGATGTTGCCAAAAGTGAATTGACACTTATGTTTAAAATGATAGATGCGAATGGGGATGAACAGCAAATTTGATTTAACAAAGATTTCTGGAAGCTTATGAAATATTTCCTTGTCAAAGTAACTTATATTCAGTAAAAAAGAGTAAACAATGATTGGCTAGCATTATCCTACAGACAGAAAAAGAGAACTGATTAGCAATTAGCAAAGAGCTTTCGGAACTCATTACAAGATTTACTGCAAAATACTGACAAAAATAATTAAATAATCCAAATATTTGGTCTTTAATAGAAGCATTAACAGATCAAAAAATAAGCACTCTTTGGAACGATGTTAAAAGTGGTGCAGTATATCATCTCCTGAACATAAACCAATTACTTCAACCATTAACAGTAAACTTCATAATGACCAAAGTACCTGCATGTAAGTACATTTTGACAGCCGCCGAGGACATAATGATAACATTCGCTACTGATGCAGAAAGACTTCATCTCAGACACAATGAAAAACATGCAGGATGACCAGGAATGCAACCGCAGACAGGTCACAACATTTTACACCATAAGAAAAAAATTTATTTTAGTAAAAGTATCGCAATTTTCAAGATACTGATTTTTTAAAGTATTTTTTCGAAACATGTCTTTGTTCAGTTAGTTTATTCCATGCTATTTCTACAAATTAAGACTTTTTGAATCCAGCTTTTTTTAAAAAAATAAAATTTACTCAACGATATTTGAGTCATCTAAAACAAGTTTCGTTTTTAAAATATTAAAAAACTTTATTAAAAAATCTTTAATGGTGTAATTATTTCATACTTCTTTCAAAATGATTGTTTCATGGAAATTAAATCTGCTAAAGAGACCATTATGCATTTTAAACAGTAAAAAATGATGATAATGATTTGAAAAAAGATTTTTAAAAGTTTTTTAACATTTAAAAAAAAACATTGTTTTAGATGACTCAAATATCCATGAGTAAATTTAAAAAAATAAGGTTCCAAAAGTCTTAATTTGTAGAAATGACATGTGACCTATCTGCGGTTGCAGGATTATACTTTTATCCCTGGACACCCTGTATATATAACTTTAAGTTTCACTAAAATAAAACATGATTTAGTTACGATGGTGTTCCCTTTGTCAGTAAACAAAGCACTTTTTTAAAAATTGTTGTTCGAATCGCTAGGCACGTAAATCGATGCTTGACATGATTTTTTTTAGGCAGAAGACTCCATTCCAAGCATCTACAAAACCGTGTCGCGTACCCACTTCCACCTCAGGTCCAATCATTTATTCATAATCAATTTTGCTATTTTATAGCTCAGTTGATAGCTTTGTCCCATTCGCTAGGATGCAAGGCACTCCGAATTTCAATAAAATTGTTTTATTATAAAATCGTTGCCTCTCTTGCTCACAGGTTACAAACCAGTCGTATATTAGACGCCAGTATCCTTAGTGCTTTTGTTCAAAAACAGGATTTGGTACATATTGGAAACAAATATGAAGTTACTAAGAGAGAGCGTTTCGAGATCACTCTGGTAATAAAAATGGTCTAAAATTGGTAACTACTTTGGCTGCTCAGGTATTTACTTTCCATTGAAAAAAAATATTTCAACGCTGAGGAGGAGGGGAGGCAGAAAAAAATGTATTATTTCAGTTTTGTTTTAAAAATGCTAGAACTACTGATAAAAAATTTAAAATGCAATATGCTGTTTTAGGTCAACGAATTATGTAACAGCAGTAAATTCGAAGTCTTGTATCTTAACCCACTTACAAATCAGAGACCGGTAACACAGGCAGATAAATAGCTCAGCGACAACAACAACAAGGTTCCAATTCCCTTCAGGTATTGTATCGCAGCAGGTGCAGGAATTTTGAGAGTTGTTTTTGATCATATAAGCTATGCTAGGACGCTCCGTGGTTCGGATTCCACGTTAAACTGTAGGTCCCAGAGGAAAGGAACTGGCCATCCTACCTCTAACACAATGGCTTAGTATGCCTCCTTCTAGAGTATCCAACCAACCTTCGGGTTGTGGACTAAGTTAAGTTTTGTATCCAGGAGTGACAGCATACACACAAAAAACTAAACATAATATAATTATTTTTAAATAAATTATAAAAAAAAACAACATATGTACGTCAACATAGTAGACTGTAAATGCGGGCCAGTTTGGTTATAGAAAAGAAACTTCCTTATACTTAGTAATTTCTACTTCTGTAAATAATCTGCTTCAATCAATCATAAACGTAATCATGCATGTTTTGGTACCGATACCAGAATTTTCTCATGTATATTCAGATATTTAGTGATAGATCCCGACATTGGTTTAAACTGTACGCAGGAAATAGAAAGAAATGAGAAAGATTTAAATACCTGGAATCATATAAACTAAGATTACTGATCAGGTCAAGATTTTTTGGTTCCGCATCAAACTTACAAAAACGGAAACCTTGCATAAAATTAATAAAACCCTTCGTTTACCTAATAGCTCATAACTAATATTAGCTTAACAAAATAAGCCTGACAAACATAAACCATAGCCAACTATTTACATAAAGAAAGCCTAAATAATTTATTCTTTTCAACCCAAAAATAACAAGTGCGCAAATAAAAATTATTTTAATTCAACCAGACGTAAATATCACAATTTATATATACATAAAAAAAAAACAAATCACGGTAAATAACAAACCAGAAAATATTATTACTTTACTACACGTAATAAGTCACCAAGTTTTAAGATTACCCCACTAAAAAATCATTCTGTCTGATACAGGGTTAATCATTAACTATATATATGTATGTGGGTATTTATAATAAAAAGCTAAAATACTAAAACCATAGGCTAATATATAAAAATACATTCATCAAACAATGTATTAAAAATTAGTGTAATCAAAGAATCATAAATCCTATATAACATAACATCTTAATTCTTCCTCCTTTGCATCGAACACTATGATATTTCACAGGGTGATTGGTTTTCTGGCAAATAAGATCCGTTGGCAAATACTAAGAAAAAGATTTTAGCGTACCTTCGTTAAGACTGTATTTGCCCTTCCCTGCACCTTACCAAATATACAGTACTGCAACTAGAAAACTAAAATGTCTGAATAAATTCAAAATGATGGCAGTTTTTAAGGACTTTAAACCAAAATTGTTTTGTAAAAGATACATTTACAATTTAGACAACAAAGGTAACTTTGCAGCAATCAGTAATGTTCGAGACTTTAATACAATTTCAATAATGTCACAACAGTGCCTGAGGTGACAAGATGTCTATTTAAGTAGATTAATCATGATACTGAAAAACTTTTGTTATGAAATTTTTAGTTTAAACTGAAATATTTTCTATTTCAGAACTTATTTTTCAGTGTAAAAATATTTTCTTCTATAAAATTGGGAACAAAAGAAATATGAAAAATAATATTCCTTTTGGCATGAGACAAATGGATGAAACTGATTTGGTGTACGATTTTATGGAAACTATATAACAATAATAATCAAATGTAATAATTAAAACTGAGCATGGTGGGTGCATGCCGGGATGCATCCTTCACAAAAAGGCAATGGCAGAATTCCTTCCCGTTCCTTGTCGCCAGTCTCATCCCGCCTCTAATAACCTCGATGTCAATGAGGCATATAGCCGTAAGTAGAAAAAAAATGGTTAAAACTGGGAAGTACATTTTTAAATAACACTGAAAATTATGTGTGCTTTTGGCATGGTAAGCAACTACCTTATAACTGTCAATAGCTGGTGATATTATTGGTCTTTGCAACTGCATTCAAATGCCAGTCGTTTATTTCGGACGATAATAAATTATTCGAATTATTATGCCAGTTATTGAGAGGAAGTGTGTTACCATTAACTTGCGCAAATTTTTGCATTAAAATGACGCAATAACCAACAGAAGAGGGTTTCTTAACAGTAAACAGTTATTCGCTTGGTCCTTAGATAGCGTTAGAATTCTTTGAAAGGAGCTTTTTCTAAATATTATTTTCTATATTTACAGGTTTTAATCAATTCCCCACATACATCCCAAGGAACATATCGAATATTTTTACGCTAATTAAATAAAGCTTCACCTGAACCGAATTTTTATAGAAGTAAACAGGCTGTTGCCTTTATGTAGTATAACACTATCTTTCATTTTCTGCTCTTAGACAACAATTTACTTCGTAATTGAACACAAGAGATTATGAAGAAAAGAATCAGCAAGAAGAAACTAATTAAATGTTTAGTAACAGTTTACTGAAACTGTTGAATGAGTTGATATGCTAATGTCGGTAATGGAATGCGATAAATAGACGTAGAGTATTAGCTAGTAATACTAAAAAAAAAAAGACTTAAGTTGTAATGGATTCCATCTTCTGCGACTTCTAAGTTGTTCGACGTAGAATAGCTTTTAGCGAAGTCTACAGGTGTGAAGTAGCCATAACGTAAGCAAGGAGAAGAAGCAGTGTTTCATTCCTCTGATTGTTTAATACAACAAGAAAGGCGGAACGGAAGAATTGACATTTCTTCCTGTGTTATCCGAGCGATATCCTTGAAACTTGAGGTCTTCCCGTCGAGGATATTGCGATGCGATGACAGTTCTTGACTTCCCGTGTGATGGTGCGGAATTCCAATCACCGTGAGATCGGTTGCGTCTGTCAGTCGTGACGAGAGAAGTCATAAAGTGTATTATGTTTCCGCGAGAAATGTCAGCGCCGCGTACAATATTCGCTCACGAGTCTCGTTCTGCACACAGTTTCAAAAATGTGTGGAGAACATCCTTCTCAAATGAGAACAATGCAGCTGTGTAGTTAGCACATGAGGCGGTTGTAAACTGCGATCCTCCTCTTAGCTGATTTCAGAATGGTACTTTGAGCACTATAATATGTTCAGTTGGATACTTTTGGCTTAAGGTTAATATTTGTAAATTCGGTATAAATTCTCAAATTCCTTAGCGAAAGATATGCTCTCCCAAATAATTAATTCCGTATATATTTGGTTCTAGGTATATATATATATAATGTAAGATCTATTCCTCAATTTAAAAATCCTATTACAAATTACTTACCCATTGTTACAAAGAAACATTAATTATTAATTTAATTGTCCTGGAGTACGTTCTCCGGTTCTAATTTTCTGTTGCACCAATTTTCCCATTTCTTGTTTCTTACCTTGAGTTCTTCTAATGCTGTTTCCCCATCCACCTACGAATTTTAATATTAAATTCCTTCGGTGTTTTTTGTTACATCACATAAACTGCCATAGATGTTCCCATTAAAGATAAGTGATCATCTAATCAAACGTATGTGACATCAGGATAAAGAAAGCAAATTTGCCTTCCAAACTTAGATAAATTAATTTAGTTAAGATTAAATTTCTAAAACCTTTCAGAATTAACTGCGCATTACCCCTACAAAATTTGTTATTGTATTGTCAACACTTATCTGAGGGGCATTTATGTCATTGAGTGGTGACACTTGCAGCAACATGGCGGGTTAGAGCTGAACAAGAGAGTTCAACATACACATTTTCTAAAAGTAATATTAGTGGAGTAAAATAGTCAGCATATAATACTGAAAACGCGATCACCCTGTAAATGCAACATTTTGAAGTGATTTCAAGGAAGAAGAACTGAACACATTAAACGAAACATATAATCAGAACTGTTATATAAAACCACGCCCATTCTGTGTACTTTATGCAGATAATTCTGAAGGTCGTACAAAGGTAAATAATGTACTGAGAATCTTAAAATCAATCCTGTATGGAATTAAGCTGCATTCCAATCAAGGGCTGACCATCTCAGTGGTCTACTAAATATCATAGTATTTTTTCTGTGTTCCTTCCATTTTTTGAAAAGCTTTACGGCTTGTCGACGTGTTTATTACCGGGAGAGGATTAGAGGGGGTGGAACAAACAACAGGAAGGAATTAGGCAGCCCTTTTGAAGGGACCACCTCGGCGGTCGTCTGAGGGTACTTCTGATGGCTGGGTCGGGCATTGAACCCGAGCGTTAATCGTTCACCCAACTGGCTCGTTGCAATTGTGTTCTTTTTGTCAATGAATCAATTATTTACTTCTTTTTTTTTTAAAAAATATTTCTTCTACACGTACATTTTAATTACTATCAAAATCGCTAATACCTGACATTCATCTGCAGTAGAAGATTCGTTTATCTAAATCTTTCGTTTTTAATTATTCGTGGTGACCGATCTAGTGTTCCGTCACTAAAATGCTATTCCGTGTTGTTTACAACCGACGCTGAGAAAATTTTGTATACTGTTCTTCAATTGACTGGTACTTAGTCGGTAGACTAATAGTGGGACTGAAATATTAGTGGGTTGAATAACGGCAGCGTTTCAGATCCATCTCGGGATATAAGTAACGCTATTACGAATATTTAATCAGATTCTGATATCAAGTTCTTAAACAACAGGTTGAAATGAAAAGTCCGATAAAAGAAAATGTTTCTACCGTAATTTCTTAAAAAGCATTTAACGGATTATGTTATTATATTATATTATATAATTATAATTATATTATATTATTTTAAGAGAAATCACTACGGTGATAGAAATAAAAATTTGAAGTATGGAACACATTTACAGCTACTCTAAAATTGCTTTCTTGTAATGAAATTGTTAATATCTCGTAATTCGTATTACATTATCAGAGACAAGCAGCGTAAGGCATTGACTGTTTTAATTATTTTTTAAAGAATTCTGTAATTTTTAAAAGTTAAATAATACTAATAATATATAACTGCGACGTCAAGCCCACAGCGAAAGGATGAAGAGGTTTTGGGAAAATAACAAGAACAGCAAGAATAATAAGAAGATAATGTAAATTAATGGTTCCATGGGCTCCTTAGTGGGCTAAACGATATAATAAATAAAACAATATAATTGCGATTGAGCGCTCGCTCCTACGGCAATTTCCCTACACATCAAGTTTTCTCTTTTCTCTTTCCATCTACTTTCGCCCTCTATTAACTTGGACTTTAAATTCTTTCAGTGATTTGATAAATTATTCATCATTTCTCTTGGTATTCCAATCCATAACACATCTGCTTATGAGAGAAAATTTATAACTGATATCAAGTGCTATCCTGTGGTTATGGTCGTCTTTATCCTTCCACGCACATCTCTTAATTCTCCCACGAATATCTTTCCATGCCTTATCACCAATATACGCCTTGTACACTCCCATGATTCTCTTCACCCTCCTTCTATCCTCCAATGAATCCCATTCCAGCTCCTTTATCATATTAGTTACTGATTGTGTTCTGCGCTAATTTCAAAAGACTTATTTAGCAGCCCTTCTCTACACTAGACTTGCGCATAATAGTTCCCGAAGGGGAGCGCTCAGTTTAGTTCGCAGCTCCTTCGCGACCTAGTTCGCTCTTTTAGTTCGTTAGTTCGCGTCTCGAATTCAGAGAAACAGATCGTTCGCTCGCCTTGCTACCGCTACTGCACGCGCTATTTTGTTTGTTAAGTCAGTTTTATTAGGACATAATCATTTTTGTCGTTTCTAAATGGAATTTAATATGACCTTCTTAACAAAAGTTATTGCTTAATAATAGCCCTTTCAAATTACATCAGCATGAACAGTTGGCGCCGATAAACCAAAGTGCTCATTGTCCTTTACACAAATGGGTAAATTGAATAATTGTGCTGTTTTTACTATTTACTTTACATGCATTCGTAGAATATTAATTTTTTAAATGGATTTGTTTATTAGTTCATGGAAGAAACATTACTTATAAAAGGCGATAATGATCCTGCCGTCAACGCGCCCTTAAACCCCAACAACAACAACAACACAACATTACTTATAAAATATTATAAACGCGTTTATTTTGATGAATTAAAATACCCGTTTATAAGTAATCGGCTTTTTTATATAAATAAAGTTTTGGAAATCATGGACAAAATATAATTCTACTATTGGCTACAACCTAAGTACTATATGACAGAAATAGTATTACCTATATTATTAGTAAAAATAACATTAATACTTCCAATGTGACATCAAATAATTAGACATATAAAAATAACAGTGACCCTTGAATGAGAAAGTGGTAGCAATAACGAAAGTGCGTAAATTTCCAGTGAATTGGAAGTCATTGAGCTATTATTTTATTAGTGAAGGGGAGAATAATCCAACACACATTCACAATTTTTTGGCGACGAATGAAACTGATGAAGACACAAAAGTTAAAATCTTTTTGAATTTCGCAAGTCATTTCTTTCATCACTTTCACAAAGCTGTTAACCAACAGACTGAGATAAGTATTATATTATGTCAGCTTTAAAATCAGCGCTAGAAAAATGTAAAAGATACTGTTTCTTTGGTTAAGAAAACAAGAAAAAGCCTTTAGAAACCAAATTTTCCACAGAAAGTGATAATATAGAAAAATAATGCTCTAGTATTCGTTGATAAATGTCTGGAGTATCTCAGTAAATAGTTAGATTTTAATGAAAGCAATTGGCTATACAAAATCCAAAAATTAAATTCAAATCACAGGGTTTCATTTGATGACTGTGAGACTATATTAGAGGTTATAAATTTGCGAGAAAAAATGAATATCAAAGTGAACAAACTTTACTCTGAAATAACAATATTATACGAAATCTAGGTAAAAGTAAGAGAAGTATTTCATGAATAAAAAATGAGCTTTTTCTCGAAATTAATTTGACAACTGAAAGCGATAAAACATATGACAATTTTACTGTAGACAAAAAAGAATTAAAGATGAAAGAAGTGCAAAAAATATAGCTTCAAAAATGAAATAGTAAAAACATACCTTTTATCATTTTCTACTCTTTCGTAAAATATTATATTTTTGAAGTGTAGCATATTTTATAGGTTATTCTTTTTAAAAAATTCCTACCATCAACCGAAAAAATATTGGAAACCCTAGAGGCGAATGGTGCTAGTTCGCGAACGGTAGCGCTCAATTTAGTTCGCGAACGGTACCGCTCAATTTAGTTCGCGAACGGTACCGCTCTCTATAGTTCGCGACCGGGAGCGCTCTGTTAGTTCGCGAACGGTACCGCTCTCTTTAGTTCGCGACCGGGAGCGCTCTGTTTAGTTCGCGAACTAGGTCCTCCAAGACAGCTCGCTCACTCGCTTTGCTAGCGCTACTGCACACGCTCTCTTGTTTGTTATGGTAGTTGTGGTTATCGATGGTTGTCTTTTGATTGTTAATGGGATCAAAGGGTATTTTATTTTCACATTCCACGTTAAATTTCCGTTTATGACTTCTGCAATAATTATTAATGTTGAACAATTTATTTTTCTTTTATTTTTATATCTGTGTCTTCAGTGAAATGTGTCCACAAGGAACTGTGTTTCCTTTTAGATAATAAACTAAAACAAAAGTTGGTCTTCGGGAAAGGATCGAACGAACTAACGAACTAAGGAGCGAGAGATCTGGGAACTAGTTCGCGTAGTTCGCCTGTGGGAGCGCTCTTCCGAACTAGTTCGTTCGCGAACTACACAAGACTACTCTACACCCCCTCCTACTCCTGTATTTGATACCTAAATTGTGAGTTCCATACTACACCAACACATTCAAGCAATGGTCTGCAAAGTTTTGTAACCCATTTCCCTTACATCTCTGGTACATCCTCTCATCTCTTTCCAACAGACGAAGGATTTTGAGCCCTTTTTCTACTACCTGTCTGATGTGTCCTGCCCAGTTTAGTTTTTATCAAATGTTACGCCAAGGTGTTTACATTTTGTGCATTCGATAAGAAATTCCTTCCCTATTTTATAATCATAATCAACTTTTACCTTTTATCTGTGTACCTAATACGCTGATTCGTCTTTGCATTTATCCATGTTTACCAACCTAGCTAGATATCCTGTCCAGATCTCCCTGCAGCTGTTTACAGGCTTTTACCGTTTTGATCCTTTGTATAACATTATGTCATCTGCATACAATCTAACTTCTGATAGTAAACCATCAACACAATATTTCATTAGAATAACGAATAGCAATTATACCAATACACCTGAGACACTCCCATGTTCACTCCCACTTATTTTGATAGTGTATTTTCTACCCTAACTGTTTGCTTTCTACCTTTTAAGAAAGAAATCTTCTATCCAGCAAATCACTTTTTCATCCATTTCGATTTAACGAAAAAGAATATCTAAAATGCGATCGGAATCTAAATTCCATCACAATTACTTAAATGACAACTCATATTCATATCTCTTCTTAATTCAAATGAGTCAGAGAATACAAGTTGAGAATAGTTAGATTTTATTTCTAAACAAGTAAATTACATACTGCCGCAATACGGAAAGAAAAATTCGTCCAAGTTTTTTAAGTTTATACAATCAAGCCCGTGCATGTTACCAAAGTAAGTGGATAAGTTCGTTGAAACAGCATTCATTAACCTAGGTCCAGGGATAATAAAATGACTAAGTAGTAATCGTTGATAAACAGCTTTCAGAATAAGATATTACCAAAATAAGTTGAAATAATTAATTATCACTTTTAGTCCCTGAAACCTAAGTGTCTCCTATCAATATACATCACATGAAAAAATCATATTGATATATATATATATTATGAGTTAAATTGCTTATAATGTTTAGCTGTCTTTCTTTTCAATCAGATGACGTCTCATTGAATTTATAAGAACAAAATTATTCAACACTAGGATCCAAAAAACAGCTATGGTTAGTAAAAAGAAGGGAAAAATTGACAATGACCACAGGCAGACACTTGTTTTCAGCTATACAGGATTTTTTTTTTGATTTTTCTGGTAAGGAATTCGGGGATAATATAAATTACCAAAAACACTGAAAGAATTTAAAACTAAAATTCGTAAAGTTCAAAGATGTTCAAAGATTTTTAAAAAAAGTTTGAAACAATAGGTGTGTACGGAAATTGTCACCAGGGACAAGCTCCAACGTAATTAAAATATACTTAAAAATTTTAAATTAAAAACTGTAAATTGGATTAACGATTCTTAAATAAAAAGGACACGCATAATTCGTTCTTTATATTTCAAGAAAACAAGAACTAATTTAAATGGTAGAGCTACATACTCATCAAAAATCTGTAATCGTCTTGTTTTTGTTAGTATTATAATTACTGTTTTTTTTATGTTAGTTTGACCATCGTAAAACCATTGAAGTGTTAATGAAAAATTGGATTGTTTCATTGAAATTTCATTCATAATCTGCAAGATAAATCAAACATCTGTTTTAGTAGACACATTACTTCAAACTAACTTTGTAACTCTTGCCACACCAGTGAGCTATATTCAAAACATGTGGCAATAAAGTTTTTATTAAAATTTAAAAAAAAGTCCTATAAAAATTTTAGTGTATGCTGGAAACAAATTTATTGTTATACTTCTTCCATACTAATTATTTAAACCAAACAAAAAGTAAAGCTTAAAACAATTATGTAGTGTCTCCATGTAGCAATCGTCCAAGATTCCGCAAAAAGCTGAAAACATGGAATCGTAGTATCCCTCAAAGAGGCAATTAGCCCCTTCTTTCAGAGTCATTCGTACGTCCATGTGTCTGTCAAAAATTTATAACTTCTGAACATTTTAACTTATTAATTCATAATTCCGTAGTACTTTAACTCTTATTAACACTAACACAATTATAAAACAGAATTTCGAAAAACATCGAGGTGAAAATAATTATAGGAGGTTTTGGGGAGAGGGGGCTGAAGCAACGATTTCCTTTTCATAATCTTCATAGGTATAAAATAAAAACTGTTAAACCCGCTGACACACTGCCTTCCATATGGCAATTTGTGCAAGATTTTATCAATAAACCATTTAATAATATCAATAATCCCTTTTAACCAGTAACTATTTAACCAATTATTTTTTTAAATTTGTAGTTGTATGTTGCCTGCTAAAGTGTACAGGAAAATTACAGCAATCTTTCCGGAGTTTATAGTTTTTGCTAAGTAACTAAACTAATGATTTTAACAAATTTGGAACTACAGCAAATATTTTTTATCGACAAAAAGTTGTCTGTATAATCTCACAACTGTCGTGAATCAAATGATATACCGATCGTGAAAATACTTTATTTAAACTTTTCAAATTTTTTTTTGAAGACTTAAAATAATTGTAAGAACGAAGACTTTTCCGGCGTATGACTGCAATGTAGTCTTCACGGGTGTACCGCCGGATAGTGTTGTGGAAACAAAATATTTCGACGGCTAACTCTGCAGTCTTCTTCAGGTGATGAAACATGTGTAATGGTCGGCTGACCCACAGATACTGAGATGGTTCGGGTGCCAGATACTGAGATGGTTCGGGTGCCCGAACCATCTCAGTATCTGTGGTCAGCCGACCATTACACATGTCTCATCACCTGAAGAAGACGGCAGAGCTAGCCGTCGAAATATTGTGTTTCCACAACACTATCCGGCGGTACACCCGTGAAGACTACATTGCTTAAAATAATTTTTTAGAATCGAAATATGTTGAGTTTCATTTAGAAATACCGATTTAAAATCAATGTCGCAAAAATTTTTACGAACACTATTGATTATTTTACAATCTTTTTTTTTTGTGGATTCAGATCATTTTACATTTGTATACAGAACCCTAAGCACTATAGAATAACTCCCATTTGACAGCGCTATTTACCTTTTAATGTCATCATCTTCAAAACTGTTAATTTTTAACATTATATAATTAATTTATTTTCTCTATTTCCCCTATAAAGTTGATATTTTATTTCATACGAGTACGTTTATTCTAAACTAGTAAAAATGTAGACACAGAAAGTCTATTTCCTTTTCAAAATTATTCACTGAAATGAACATTTTGATAACTTTCGCAGTGCACATTTTGAGGAAAGAAATAGTGGCAGGGATGCCTAGTCATGCCACATCAGTTATCACAACCTGTGGGCTGTATTTGTGTTCTAGCTGATCGAGTTAATTCATACTGTGCTTCTTACATACTCAGTCCATGTAATCCACTTGTAAAGTAAACAAATTCCCAAAACATATATCTAGTATAATTACTAGTTCTCGCTTATTCTGTTCGCTGCACAGTGTTTATTTTGAAACTAATATGGCTGCACGCTCTCAGCACACTTATCAACATAAAAATATGCCAATAATGTTTATACACTAACTAAAATGTGTAATAATTTAAGGAAAGTTAGTCACGACAGCTTTTCGGAATATATGCACATCTCTTTTTTTCCTCAAGTGGTGAATATATTTATTTAAAAAAATGATCAATAACAGCTCTAGAAGTTGCCCAGGATTAATAAGAAGTAAATTTTTTTCCACTGACTTACCCTTATAACGGTTGCGCAAATGTACGGGCATTTTACATTCAATAAAGACATGTATATTTGTTAAAAAGTTTAATATACAACCTTTTTTACCCGGTTTTCGGGATCAAAAGAATTTCCCTTATTGAGAATAATCTTTGTAACACATAAGCAAAAAATAAATATCTGTATCTGTAACATATTTATGCAACAGCTGCATTACAGCATGCGAAATTCTTGAGGTACCTTTAACCGTCTATATGTGAAGAACATATACAAATATCCATGCTGAATGTATAATGAAAAAACACTGTGCCAAACATCCTGTGTATAAATCAATACCTGTTCATTAATTTCGAAAGATAGTAAACGCTAATCAAAGTATCCTGCGTTTGGTGCTGTGTTTATGTCTTACGTTGTGAATTCTGTTAAGAAACGATTTTTTTTTTCAAGAAACATTATTCCTAAAACAGGAAGATTTCTAAAATATTTGTGTTTAAACTAGATACATTTGCCACGTCTTGGATAACATTATATATAAAATAAATTAAGGACATAGTTTTTAATCTTCTAACGGATTGCATTGTTAATTCTGATGACAAGTGTTATTAAAAACAAGTTGACGTCTGCAACCAATGATTTAAAAATCGAGTTTCGGAAATACTTGACTATTTATTTCCAGGCCCTTGGAAGAGGAATAAAGTGATTTGTTCCAAAAACAAAAGTGAGTAAATTTAATACATCAAAATGACAATGAAGAATAAAATCTACACTTAAAAGTTGGGAATTGAATTAAATCATAGAGATACAAATCTAAAATATCTTGGTATTAGAATTCAATCAGTAACGGATATCATAAAAGAGCTGGAATGGGATTAACTGGAAGACAGGAGGAGGGTGAAGAGGGTCATGGGAGTGTACAAGGCGTATACTGTTGATGAGGCATGGAAAGATGTTGGTGTAGGTATGAAAATTAGTGCATGGAAGCGAAAAGATGACCATGACCACAAGCTGGCACTGGATATCAGTCACAGGGGTATGGGAAGATTCTCTTTTTTAAGTAAGGGTGTCAGGTATAGGAATAAGTTACCAAGGGAAATGATGAATGATTTTACCAAAAGCGTTGAAAGAATTTAAAGTTAAAATTTGTAGAGGGTAAATGTAGGTGGGTGTAAGAAAAGAAGATGGGTTTTTAAGGAGATTGCCAAAGGAGCGTGTGCTCCATTGCAATTAAATTAAATTAAATTAAATAATAAGAAATCGCAAAATATCAACTCATATCAAATGAAAACTCATATATTATTAAAAGCGCAATGCCAGGTGAGAACAAACTGCTTCGTTTTAGGGTTCATGGACCAAACACGAAAACTGAAAATATTCAGTTGCCATTAGTAGTCGTTTCATGAGAGTGCAAAACATGCACGATGAAGTTTCGCATTTTTAAGTTTCTGAAAACATATTCTTGAATGCATTTGTAGCCCAATGCTGTATCAAGAAACATTCGATATAGTGAATCAGATAATAAATTTATAATTTATTGCAAACCTTATCAGATAAAGAACACTAGTTTGGTAGGTTATTCTAAGAGCAAGTGGAGAGAATTATTATAATATATTACTGAATAGATCCGAATGATAAAATAACACCAACAATGCCACTCTAATATCCTCAGCGATTTACAACACTTTAACGTTAGTTGACATTGAGAAGACATAAAGCAGAATAGGAAAATGTGCAAGAACATTTTGAGTATGTAATAAAAATTGCTTAAAACCATTCCTATTATCTTAACTAACGCTTTAGCGATAGGTGTATTCACTGTTTGTATTAAAACTAGCGATTTACAGAAATCAATGTCTTGTACGACTCTTCTATTGCGCAAATGCCGAGAATCCACTTCTGCTCAAACCCCATAAAAGAAATGTAATTCTAAGTGTACTATAACACGTATATATAATTGCTAATGTAAGAACATTCAAACATGCCGTCTGTACAAAATTTATAAACTGTAAACGAATTACAGAATGCACTGAATCACAGGTGATATCTTGACGAGAGGCGAAACGCATAAGAAATAAACAAAACTCCAACAACAGTTGCTTTTGCGTTTTTCATTAATTAATAACTTGTGAGTGTTTAATGTTCTCGCAGCAAAACCTGAATAATACTATTTTACACTTAAATTGTTCGTTAAAGTAAGACATTAAATTCCTTTCCTTTCTTCGTGCCAGCATCATTAATAACCCGATTCAATTCCGTAATAATGTGGCCACTTAAGGGTCATGGATACGGATAAGACTTGAATGGTATTTCCCAAATGCTGCGGTCAAGGGCGATTTTCTACCAGCTAACTCCAGTTAACATCTTTATTCTCAATTACAATATCAAAGAATATTTTAAATTATCAATACAGTGACAATAGCTCTCTTATGCTAATTAGAAATAAAATTTTCAAGCATTTAAATTATGAAGACTGGAATATTACATCATATTAGGTGTACGTACGATGATTGTAACTTTAGTGTAAAAATTTTCACATCCTAAAATTAATTCCTGTTATATTCAGCTTTGAAAATGACATGCATTGCATTTTCTCTGACTTTCCGACTTGGGGAAATTATACAAATCCATACATAACTACGAAAAAATACATTCATGTGCTAAATGTTAATTTCGCTTCCATGGTAGTTTCAGAACGGATAGTGAGATGTAGTATCACTGAGAAAGAGCAGATCACAATTAAAGGGTTGCAGAATCAGTCCATAACAATGTGTCAATTGACCTGTAGAAGCTGTATACAACACAACAAACCCGTAAGATATATCTCAACGAGGCTCACTCAACGCTTAGGTCCTCTGTAAACTCTATTTCTTATAATACAATTTAGCCATTTAGTATTTCATAATTACTTCCCCCCAAATTGATTTTGTTTGCTCGTGTCACAAGTAAGAGTGATATACGTGTTAATTGCGATGAATATATCAATTTTTGATGTTTTCTTTGCTATTTTTCAGTAAAGCGAGATAAAGAAACATGAAGACATTAAAGAACATCAAAATCATTGCTGCTGAACTGTAATTACAACAGCAGATGTTATTACACTAAACATTTCAGCATCTATCATCGCTGTGTACTAAGAATTAAATTAATTTAATTATTTTTTACTTTTAAACAATAAATTACGAATAGTCAAAGCAAAAGTAACATAGCAATACACTTTCTTACGTAACGGTAATATTCGCTTCGTGAAAGTTTCTTTCTAATAAAATAAATAATTTTTGTTGGAAGAAAGAAATATGTGTTGGATAATCAATATTGTTGAAAACCATAAAACAGAAAGATAGTTTTCCCGTAATCTTTAGAAGTCTACATACCTCTGTAAAATTTTAAAGAATATTCAGATCAGTAGTTTCGGAAATTAGATTTTTTATGGCTTATCGGCAAAAAAAATAATACAAATTATGGCTTAAAATGACCCATACATCTCCAGGGTCTTTGGATTGTCAGCTTCCGTTTTATTCCCCACTAGGTTATCTAAAAAAAATTCCTTCAACCCTACCATCAAATCCTTCACCCCCCCCCCCCCCCCCAAACAAAATGCCATTTTAAGTGTCTGGCGCATTAAGAAGGTTCTGAACCTAAAAATAATAATTCGGTTAGATGTTTCCTCTCGTCAGGTTTATTAAAACGAGCAGAACTAAAATTTGAAGCCAATGAATCACAAGCCAGCAGCAAAAATTATTCAGTATATATCACACGAATAGCTTTACGACTTTCTATCTGGGGAATAATATGCTTTGGTGCTGTCTTTTGATTTTTTTTAGAACTGCAGATCTTACGTTCCTGAATTCCAGTGATAAATTATTTTGAGAGTTTTTTTAAACTCTGTATTATTTCTTGGAAAACAATTTATCGGCGCTTTTACCACGCGTGTCGCTACAATCAGTGTGAATCCAAGGCGTATTAATAAGACGAAATATTCAAGACAATTTTCATATATCGCTACCTCTTTATTTAAAATTATTAAGAACAATTAATTTACTAATTACAAACAAACTTGCATGTTCTAGCAAAATTACGTTGTAATTAATTTTAAAAATCATAAGTGCCCTGAAATATTGGGCGTATTTGTACCTAACGCTTAATACAGCAAAATTTATTAAAGGAAATTTATTTGTTTATAGAGAAACTGATCCTTTGCTATAAATGATAAGTTTAACCACCAATACTTTAGCCATCCGGGGTCTTTTCTGTTCTCACGTGGGATTAGTTTAGCATCTTTTTCCTTTGATTTTTAAATATTTCAAGGCAACAAAATATTTGTTTTAAAGAAAGATATAACTATAAATGTTGAATAATTAAAAAACACACAGACACAGTTAAGTGAATCATACGCTTTTAAAATGCTTACAAAGTATGATTGTTTCTTAAATGCAAGTGAATAAAGTAGATAAGATAAAACGTAATCAGTGGTGAAATTAATGACTTTCATAAATCTCTGTCTCACATAATTTCTTCAACAAAAATACTAAGATCTCTTTTTAAGGGAATAATTAGATTGTAGATATAGAATAATACACCGTAGAGTTAATGTTGGAGCCTTCAAATAATTAAAGAAATTGTCATTACCAAGTCTCCACAGATTTGACATTACCAAAGCAGATCTGTCGTAGTCAATAGTGATGCGACTTTTCAGTAGAAAACAATTAAAATACGTGCAGAAAGTTTGTGGATTTAAAAATAAGTTGCTCAATTAGTACCATAGTTTCAGCAATTTGTAAAGATTGCAGGATTACCATTATGAGTAATATCTATTACAGATAAGAAAACATGAACGGCGTCTTCTACGTTTGATTTCCTACTATGTTGTGGTACCTACTGTAAAAAAATTATACATGGTCACAGAACATATTTCTCCACAAAAAAAATTACATGATTTGTGGATATGGTGCATAAACATAGAGCAGGATATGTTTAATGCTTCGAGCACAGAATTCATTCTCCTTATGATGTTTCATACTAGGAAATTTTCGACACGTTTCTATTATTGCTGACATGTAAAGCTACAACTAAAAGTAACATTCAGAAGAAATGTGTAACTGTCAGTTATAGAAAAGGAATAAATTATATACAACTTATCTGTTGGATCAGTACCAAAAAAATGTTACTGCAAGTTCAGACTGAAATAGTTTCTTATTCACACTAAAGTTTTCAATGGGAAACAAAATTCGTCTTAGACTTAAAAAAAAAAACTAATTAATGTAATAAAGCGATCTTTGCGTTGGCCTAAGGTTGGAAATTTGAAAACATATACCTAATGCTCACTAATATCGTATGTATCTCAACATTAAATACTTATATTGTACTTCGAAATTATGTGCAAAAGAATCTGATGTACCTGTCAATATTTTTGGTGTTGAGAATGATATTACACATGGTTCTACATACCCGAGACTGATATCACATGGGCCGAGATGACTGTAATTAATTTGATTGTTTTGCTTTGTTGCATACCGTAAAACGGGGTGAATAGGAACAGCGGGGGTGATTAGGAACATAACTTCACGATTATATTAAAAAAAATTCTTTGTAATATTTTTGGGATCTCCAATTTTCTTGCCGGCTAGTTAAAATCATAACGGATTAAAAATTAAGTTTTAGGCCATTGCCTACACTGCTGACTTGTCTACGAAAGTTAACACAACATCCAAGAAAATTATAATTTTTTGACATCTCCAAAACTTCGTTTGTAACTACAAACCTACTAATATTGTGAGATAAAGTGTAATACTTTTTCAAATGACATATGACTGTACAACATAGCTCATTTTAGTTTTTGCTTCTTGTTAAAACTCTTTACATCAAATATTGTCTCTTGTAATTATGTCAAACAATTATGATTCACCGGGTGATTCGGAACACTGACCGGAAGAGTAAAGATTCGACAAAGAGGAGAAAAAGAAGAATTGTAAAAGAATCATGATCAAAAGATGACTCTGCTAATTCAATTCAAAACACTGTCCATGACCACTAAGGATGATTTCGAGTTTCGAGCTCCTGAAAGCTGACCGATTTTTAATACTTTTTCTCAGGAAGACTTCCTAGTGGCTATAGCATAGGCTACAGAAAAAGGTTGAATCCTTCATAGTTTTGTACCTAGAAGATGAGGGGCTTGTGTGAGTTTTCTAGAAAAAAATCTCTCAAAAGAAAATATTCTGAGATGGATGAAGAGGCATTTGTTCTTCCTCAAGACGTTGCCAGAAAACTAAAGGCTTCTCATAACATCAATACATCTTCTCATTTTAAAAATGTTTTAAATTTCGCGAATGATGCGATTGATTTGGACCTATATTGAAGTTAGTGAAAATGTTATAACATTTTTTTTGACAAAAAGTTGTTTGGATTCAAATAAATTCTTTGGTGCTTAGTGTGTGATCTGATTACTACCTTATAATTACTAATTGTTGCCAAATACCTCTTTCTAGTCTGAACCGAAAAACAAAACAAGGATTTTGACATGCGTTCGGCTTTGCCCCTACCTGCGGGGTGAGTCGGCAAACCATGAAAAAAAATATCAAAAATACAAAAATTGCGAAAAGAATTATTCTTATACTCAAAACTGTCATAAAAAAGTAAGACCCAAGTTTCTAATTCAAATTCATAATTAAAAATTAAAAAATTTCAACCTTTTTCACCGTAGAAGCTCAAAAGTGATGCGATTCAGCCCGTTTTCGGTATGTACTGATACAGGAAGGAATTTATGACTTCTAGAACGATCTAATTTTCAGACCATGGACTTTAAAACACAGCAGAAAATTTAATTATGATATGAGTCTGCAGAGCGCTTTATCATTTTGTGCTTACTGTCTACAGAAAAGATATGTGACGTCTTAATTTCAATATTTCCGAAGGTAAAAATTACTCTGTGAAGTTATATGGAATGGCAGACAATTTACAATCAATTCTAATAAAATATTCTGTTTGTAGTTTCAGCGTGATAATAACACGAAAAAAATGCGATGATGGAAAGCAATGTTTATCGGTAGTAAAATTTGTTTGTGTGGTATGACTGTACAACATAGCTCATTTTAGTTTTTGCTTCTTGTTAAAACTCTTTACATCAAATATTGTCTCATGTAATTGTGTCATACAACTATGATTCACGGGATGATTCGGAACACTGACCGGAAGCCTAAAGATTCGACAAAGTCGAATGTCCCAAAAACATTGTTTAAATTAGGTAATTTACTGAAAGAGAGACGATAATAAATCCGTAACCATTCGCAGGAAGTCTATTTTTAATTGATTTAGATTTCGTTTAATTAAAAACAGTCAATCTGGTGTGCACGTAAGAGATGAATATAGTTAAATCTGAAGTATAAACTGGAAGGTGATTAAGAACTGTCATCATCTTCAACCATTTGTTTATTAAATGATTCCGAATCCAAATGACTTGCAATCTATGTGACAGTATTTGACAACAACGAAAAAGGTTTTAATCCTGTTTTTTATGTATTTAAGTTTTTAACCAGACAATAATTATTCCTGGGAAGGTAGTTAATTTCGTAGTTATTTACTTTAAATTTTAATATTCGAGTTTAAATTACGAACTTGTAACAATTAAACCAAGCGTTTAATCAGGTTCAGACTGTTAAATTATTAAGATTAGTAGGTTTTAAAACTTAAAGATTACTCGTAAAATTTAATACTGTTTTTTCATGGGACCTTCGAATAATGTCGGACTGTCAACCGCATTAATGTGAAGAATAACAAAGTGGGGGTACTTGTAATGACATGGTAGCTAACACATATTTTTCCGTGACAGATTCAGTATCGTACATGAAAAATGCGTTTTGTGTAATCATAGGACTGTCTTGCCTAAACGATGCATCTCATGCAAGAGGGAGTAAAAAATATATCTTGTTGCTGTTGTTTGAGTTATGTTACTAACGGTTTAGTTGTGATATAAGCAGGCGATGCGGTAGCATAATGATGACGTTTCCAAAATAAATTCAAAACCGCATAAAAGACACAGAATCACTGAGTACTTTTCATGTTATTAGGTACTTATAATCAGTTTGTTTGTGATTTATCCTTCCATGATTATGAATATCTAAATTTAATTTAAATGATTGACCTACCTGTTAAAATTTTGCACAACTGTATAATAATTTATTTATTTCCTTTCTCGTACGTGGTATGTGTGTAACAACAATGGGGGATGAACTGTCTAGGAAATTCATAGAAGAATAAGGAGTATTACCGTATGCCATAGGGAAGAAATTCCCACAAAGTAGCATACCATTATAGCCTTAAGTGAGAGGGAAAAAAATTCTATTGTAGGTATAAATTAACGAGGTAAATGTTACCATAAACATTGAAAGTCTAAAAAGTCGTGAAATGCGGAAGTAGCTGAGTAGGGATATGAATCGCTTCCAGTATACAATGTAAATAACCAGAAAAAAACTCTAAGTGTACAAATGTTGAGGCATATTGTTAGAGAAAATTATACAAAACTTTATCTTAAGTAGACGATGTGGTGAACGAAAATTTCTCACAAACTTGTAACAGTGTATATTGATACCGTAAATACGAAAGTAGTGACAATAAGCGAAGCAGAAATAAAATTCTAATTGCTTTTAAATTATTTGTGAAGATCATTTAATAGCGCAACTGTTAGCGTTTTTAGAAAATACGGTCATTTCTCTCCTACTGAAGTCTTCGTGGTTGTTACTTTGATATCTCTACGAGATGATGTACTTTCTTCCTTACATTTGGAACTAAAATGCAAAAATATAAATGTTAGTTAAATGAATATACGAGTAAATAATTTTTTTTAAATGTTAATTTAAAATGAGTACTAGTACCACCATTAGAACGATGTATTCGATACAATGTTCAATGTAAAAACTGTTTACTCTATATTTAATGTTCCGAAAATGTTATTCATAGGCTAGTATCAGATTCTCCAGAGCTACGAATTTTCCAGATGTTTCCTAAATTTGTTTATATTGTAGTAATCAAACGAGAAAGTCTTGAAGTAACTTTCAACAGTAGTTTTTATTTTGCAATAAAGAAATAACACATTTAAAAAACAGTGTTTAACTGAAGGATTTCCTTCAAAAACAAACTGCCCATTGAACCGTTTATACTTCTATTTCAATACTGAATCGCTTACAATAATTTGAGTTATGGTCAGAAAACCCAGGTCTGCATAGAATTCAGTAAGTAAAAATTAATTAGTTGTTTCCTCATATACGTACATATCCGTCGTCATTTAAAGGAAATTTTACCGAATGTTGTATACCGTGAAACGTGTATGCTGTTTAAATTATTATATTAAAACTTAAGTAGCATTAAGATAGCTCGCCAAACCAGGTAAAAGACAATGAATTTTTCGATACATAGCCACAATTTTAATATTGCCGAACTCAAATAAGGGCAAAAAAAAAATTGGTAACAAATTTTATAGAACACATCAATGACCTGATCTAAAAATTCTAAAACACAAAAAGTTTTACCGAGTTGCTAAGACCAAATACCAAGCGTTCGCGCAAAGTTTTGTAACACTAGAAGCAGTTTATTTTTAAAAAAATTCTGGATAAATTAATTAATAACAATCTATTCAACTTAAAACACGGTACTTACATTTTTGTCGGAACACAGAACCTCCTTGTGGAAACTCTAACTACTTAATGATCCATAAAACAATTTTACCAGAGGTTTATTATTAAGTTCAAATAGAAGAAATTACATAATTCGTGTCAAAGCACCTTTCGTTCGATAATACCTATGTTAAAAGGTGGCAAGTGAATCGAAGATCAAAGGAATTTTGAAAATCGCTTAACATCCCCTTCCAAAAGAAACTCTTATTTACGTTTTATTGGCACTAACCAAGTAGGTACAGCAATGGCAAGTAAATATTATTATAACTCCGCGATTCATTAGAAGCGGGTTTCCTTACGAATAAACTCCTTACTACTCCTTATAATACACTCTTTATGCCTAGATACAATTTCTGACACTTTTCGGCTTTTGTTCTACATACTAGGGTTCATGTAAATATCCTAATTATCATCAAATACAAAATTAGCTTAAGAACTGATATAAGGGCATAATTATTGTGTGCCATCATCTGTTAGCGTGAGTAAAAATTTACAAAGAGCTTCAGATTGTTGTGTTAACGTGTCACGAAAGTGGAGTTACTAGAAATCAGCACAAAAATCTGATAAATGAGTGTGGGAAGGCGACTAAAAGATAAGTTTGTAATTAAGGTTAGTGACATGCATGCAAAATTGAACAAAAACGTAGTATGGTGTTTGTATCATAGTCACGAAATCAACTTTGATTTACAAAGTGTTAGAAATAAGTCTCCATTAGAGTCACCGCTAACAATCGTAGATTACATGGCGCTTGCTGTAATAAACTGTAGAAGTTAAATACGAAAAGATTAGCTTGAAAACGACCCCTAGGCTTATGTACAAACTCATTTCATTACTCGATGGTAAAAGTCACTATCAGTTTCTTTCGAATTCTCCCAAATGCAGCAGTAAAAACAGAATTAGAAAATCACCAATAATTTCACTGCAGTTCAGTAGCAACACAAGTAAACAATACGGCGATCGTGTTGTGCAGTTTGAGAGAGTTCTTGCTGCACCCCAGACGTCAGTGGGCTCACTAAGAAGCTGGACACCGACAACAACAACAAACCGCCAGCATCCCCCACCCTATGCACCACCCATTGAAACGCGCGCCCGAGATGACGACATAATCGTATTCAGGCCGGACCTTTGAAAAGATAAAATATTTTTCTGGTGGGCTGTACCCATTGCGAGCTCCCAGCCGATTGTTCTCGAGCGGTGCAGTAGGCGGTCAACGAAATGGGAGGAGAGGGAGGAAGTGCATTGAGCAAGTGGACAGCGTTGCCGGCTCCGCTGCTAATGACTAGCGCTAACCATCGATCTTCAACAATCAATGGCAATACGCCGTGCGTTTTGCCCCCTGCCAACTTCTCGCAAGCAGTTGCACTCGCCTTCTCTCCGCTCAGAAATCGCAAAACTTTCACAGCATACGACATAGAGCGGACGAAATCCGTTGTTATGCATCTGTGATAATAGTGTAATTGTAATAATATTCGCACCGCCTATAAATTCACTCGTTATTTTCCCTCTTAGTTGTTAATGTAAACGTATGTCCCACTATGGAGCGCTTATGACTAGTCCTTTTTGGATGCTCGCTTTCGTTCCCAATACCTCGTGAAACCAGATAATAATTTTTCGCTAGATAGATTTCAGAAATTTAGTTAATTTTGGTGGAAGGCACAAGGAGTAAACCATATTACAGAATTTCGAGCGAAAGTATGTTAAATTCTATAAGACTCATTAACTGCTCAAAATTCATAAAACTTACAATTTAGCTGCTTCAATAATCAATGAAGTTCAATTACAAATCAATATTTTTGAACCAAGTTATATTTCGATTGTTTCACAGACAAAAGCGCAGATATTTTTGTTTGCGGTTAGTCAATGAAGGGTTTCCTTGGTACGGGAAGACAACCCAAGCTGTTAACTAATATTCACGTTAACCACGGAGAAAACAACAAACAAATTAGAAAAATACTAAAAATAAACAGAAATAAACTAACAGCGAAAAGTGATTGAAAAGTTAAATCAAGCTCTTCAGTATCTGTGACTTTAATTGCTGAAAGTTGTTGCGATAAATAAATAAACCCTCCATTACAACAGATATACCTGCAAGTGTTAAACTGTGTTGCCAATATTTGAGTTGCTCAAGGAATGCTAAGGGCGGATAGTAGTCCAATATAATACTTTATTATTAAGCCCCGGATTTTTAGGTTCTAAAAAACCAAATTTAGGTTTATTTAACTCACGTTTTAGGCTTTTATAGGTTTTTAAAATTCTGATTTAGGAACTTACACGTATTTAAGGGAAATAAAATTTTAAACACGCAATATATACTGCCATAGTGTTAAAAATATTGTTTACTTTACAATACAATGTCAAGTACTCCTTAAAAACTTCCAACATGTCATTGGTCGATCACATTAAAATATGCAAAATAAACCACTATTATGTTCAAAATACTTCGTCTGTGTTGTGTATGGTAAACAACTCATTTAAAACTTCTAATATGACACTGAACAATGAAATATTTTGACAGATTTTCAGGAGTAAATCCTCCTCTTTTTTCCGTTCAAATTCTCTTGAATGCAGAAAAACTACGCTTTACGTCACATGTGGTCAGAGGTGTGAACTTTGTATCAGCGATTTCCTTAGGATTCCAAGGCAATATTCTTGTTTCTTTAGACCACAGTGGACACGGCCTATGTATTCCATCCTCTTGAAATCTGGACTGCGGGCTAAAACAGACTCCTGCTTCTGAGCTATAGACACCCCAACTTGTCCAGGAGCCACTTTGGCCCTCACTTCTTGGGTGATTTGAAGTGCTTTCGTCAACGGTAGAGTACCTCCTTCCAAATTCTTGATTGAAAATTCCGGGTTGTAAAAATTTGGCCTTTATATATTTCAACTTCTGTAAAGCTGGTACTGAGTGCAACACTTTCTTTGCATTTACTATAGCAATAGCTTCGCTTTCATCTAATGATTCGATGACCTCCGTGATGCTCTCATAGTTTTCTGCATAATATACTGCTGCTGAGAGCAAAGGCCCCACATCGTGTCACTACTGGCTCGGGAAGGATAGGTACTGATGGAAGCTTTTCTCTTAAAGTAACGACTCGACTTGGCGCTTTCAGGAATATTTTCTTCACTGAAGGAATTATCTCTTTAACTACAGGGTGCTGTTCCCGAATTTTTTCAGCTACCTGGTGCAGCCCATGAGCTAGACAGGTGACATGGACCATTCGAAGATGGAATGCCTTCAAACGCTCCCCTGCTTTTATCATATAAGCTTCACTGTCTGTGACCAACGACAATTTATCCTCGTGTTCTGGACCTGGCCACAACAGTTTTCATGCATCCCTTACAGCAATTACCACAGTAGACTGGTTAGTCATTGGAGGTTCTCTGCACATAATGACTTGGGGTACACTACGTCCCTCACATGCGAGTTTGCCCTCAACAACGCTATATATCTGCCGCAGGCATCTGACGTCTCATCTTCACTTAACCAGATGAAGTTGTCGGCAATGTCCACTAGTTCTTCAATGGTTTTCATTTGCAGATGAGGCAAGTAATTCTTTCTTAAAGTGAACTCATCTCATATTTTTATGTTGCAAAATTCTTCCAAAATGGTTTTCAGGACTGCATTCTGGACTGTTGAAACTGGTATATTAGCGGCAGTGAGAACTTCACACAGACGCAGGTGAAACGAATCTTCTGCACCCAGCATTGAACTTGTAATGAAACTCTGCTTCTGTTCGGAAGCGTTTCTCCTGGTAACATTTGCCAAATGAGTTGCTGAATTCTGATACTGTAGTACGTGGGATCATTTTTCTGCAGTCACTTATATAGAAATCAAAAATAAAAATAGTCCACCTGAATATAACACCCCGGATAATAGCCAGTTAATATTATGAAATTTCATCCAGCAGTCTAGACTCTGTCACTTTACGTTACTTTAGAAATGAAAACAAATAAAATCTAATTTATCTTTTAAAATTATAAAAGATATATGTATATAAAACAAATTAAACTTACTGGTTTCACACATGCTTAACAATATATAATTTTCTCTCATCTTTAGAAAAGTTCTTATTCGTTCCTAACCACTCTCGCAGGTGACTACTTCTTGAGGATTTCTTTTTAGGCATTATTGCTTTTAATTAAGGGACTAAACTTATGTAGGCCTATTCAATATTTTAATTTCCGTGTTACCACTGAACGATGACGGTATACAACTGTTAAATTCTCAGATTCCTGAGATTGTTAATGTTTAACGTGCTATGTTTAAAACTTGCTTTGTCGATTTGTTTCTACTGAATGTAAACCTTTGTAATAATGTGAAGTTGCCACACCGTATTGTTACAGCTTTTCTCAATGTTACTGTCAACAATTAGGTTAAAACACATCATTTAATATTGTGGTGAATAGTTATTCCAATTTTAAAATAAATTCTTCCGTTTTATACGTAAACATAGTTCGTTTACCCTCCAAGTTCGACTTTACCCCTCGGACTATGTTAGGGATCATTCCTATACTGCTCACATTTGCAGTGTCTTAGATCTTAGGATTCACGTAATAATAGATACAGCAGGTGATGGTGACTGGCCGGATCGCCATGTAACATTAATTTGGATCGATGTAGAAGAAGAAAACGAAATTTTTGAGAAGGAAGGGGGAAAAGGAAGCAGCTACCCGTAACCTGTCCATAAGGCACTGTTCCCTCAATTGCCTGGAGGGGAAAAGCAAAACGACGGAATACCATGTCAGAACAGCCGACGGTTGGGTTCGAACCCATGGCGTATTCCACAACCCGTACTCCTGAGCTAATCCGGTTGGACATTTGTTTAAGTAACAAAATTACAGTCGAACTGGATCAGTACATCGAATTAGGTCATTTTAGGTTCTAAAAACCGAATTAGGTCATTTTAGGTCATAACATAAAAATTAGGTTATTTCAGGTCCTATTAAATTTATGAATATTATTAGTTTATACAGTAGACGTAAGAGAAAGTTAAAATTTCGAGGATATTAGGTTGGGAACAAAATAGGTTCGAACCTAAGAATCCGGGGCTAATTTATTATTATCGTATAAGAGGCAACTACCGAGCGTGGTGGGTGAACGGTTAACGTTCTGGCCTCGCATTCGGGAGGACGCGGGTTCGAATCCCCGTTCGGGAACCCAGATTTGGGTTTTCCATGGTTTCCCCAAATCACTACAGCCGAATGACGGGATGCTTCCTTCAAAAAGACCATGGCCGAATTCCTTCCCATTCCTTGCCCCAGTCCCATCGCGCCTATAATAACCATAGCCGTCCACGAGGTGTAAAAAAAAAAAAAAAAAAAAAAAAAAAAAAAAAAAAAAAAAAAAAAAGAGGCAACTTAATTACAAATTTTCTTATAAATATAGATTAGAGAATTTCATGCGGCATTTACCCGCTGCTTTGCACGCACGGATCTTGGCGTGTATATAAATACTCTGAGCTTTTTTAAGTTTAGAATCAAATATTAACTTGGGGAAGCAAAAAAAATATTTAAAGATTTTCCTCTCTTTTAGTTATTACCTTAGATTCATTTTTCATGCTATAGTTCGAAAGTTTTTTGGTACACTTATATTTTAACCCTGTATAATATATGAAAAATAAGAATTAAAGCTACGTGAAACATTATCGCTAACAGTCCAATAAGGAAGTACCGAGAATCAGTTGCCCTCCTGGTGAGAAATTTGGGACACATTTTCCAGAGGATAGAAAGTGCCTGTTAATTCAAAAATAAATGTACCTTAGACATAAGGCAACATGAAAGATACTGTTTGCGATAGTTTTGGCAGTACATTCAACAGCCAATTATAAAAATATCCTTGCCGCCAACTATAGCATTTACAACAAATCTAAAATTGCTGGCAAGCTTTCATATATAATATGTGTGATTTTCATGCCGTGGGTAGTAACATGTATTTCTTGCTTATAGCTTCTATGCACCCACCTGAATTTTTAGCCATCTTTCTTCGTCGTATCTCAAAATTGAAGTGGTAATATTGAAATACGGCCTAGATTATAAAAAAAAATATGCCGCCATTGCCACACGGAAATATAGGCTGGACATGCACAGGCCACAGCGGTTGTTTTGTTTTGGGGTTTACGCGCCATCACTAACATCGCACTCATTAAAGCAGCTTATTAGTTACTTAAAATAATTGAATGCCTTTTGTTGATTAAAAAACATTATGGTTCAGGCTGCATTTCAGCCTAACCACAATCTATACTGATACTGTAGCTTCAAAATCAAACGATGCAGACACACCTAAACGCGTGAAATGCATAACTAAAGACATTTTTGGTAATTACAACATTATCTATTTAAGGATTCATAATATGCGTAACATATATGATAACTATTTTATATTCTACTTCAGTTTGAAGAGCAAGAGTACTGAAACACGCACCGTAAAACGTTTCTGTATCGCGATGTAAAGTTTATTCTTGTGGATAGGTTGAAATGCAGCCTGGAGCAGATTAAAAACGTTGTCAAAGGCACCAGGAACTGTACATATAACTGATTTTGACTTTCAATACCCTGAGAACTATTGGTAAGCGATATAATTATTTATCTATATTCACTATCAAATTGCGGGGACACTGACTGTATAGTGAAAACCCTGTATCGTCGATAATAAGCATAAAATTACTTACCATAAATATTACAATTCTGTTATTCTTATTGAAGAGTTAGTATATAATGTAGTGGTTTCAGTAACAATTTCAGTTGTACTATGCTTATCAAAATTCATGAAACCGGGAATTTATGACAAAAAACAAATAAAATATAAACAATCCACAGTATATTCGTTTTTGGCAAAATGCATCATTTTTACAGTAAATGAAGTATCAATAATGCTTATTACATCCAATTCAAGTATTCCGTTTATTTACTGCATTCAAGAAAATTGAAAAACTAAATATTCGAAGTCAAAATATTAAACAGACTTCTAGGTTATGCAGTGTGATATTTTTTTTAGTTTTTTGTGCAAGGAGTGAACGTCTCAATTACAGTGTGATCCGAATCATTTAATTTTATGTATAGAAATTTAGTCAATTATTTCCTCCATCCCTCGTTACATATAAGTCATT
This sequence comes from Vandiemenella viatica, assembly GCA_031002005.1. Classification (NCBI taxonomy): domain Eukaryota; kingdom Metazoa; phylum Arthropoda; class Insecta; order Orthoptera; family Morabidae; genus Vandiemenella; species Vandiemenella viatica. The sequence goes on along the minus strand of JARYHS010013630.1, from coordinate 70,883,056 downwards.
AGCTATTTCCGCAGATTTTAATTTGGGCTCTAAAAATTTGAAAACACCATTCAAAGTGCTGTAGTAGTTTTTGCGCGGTGCCCGTTCAAATAAAGAGACACACACAGCTTGCTTACAGATTTATAATAGTATAGATGATAACACCACGCCTACCAACATTAAACTTGATTTTTCTTTTTTCTTTAATTTTTTGCTTTGGTTATACGTTTTCTCGACGTTTATCCACGTCGAGCTCTTTAGTTTCGGGAAAAGACTCCGTGCAAGGAACAGGAAGGATTATGACCATGGTCTTTTGAAGGAACGATCTTAGCATTCGCCTGTAGTGATTTCGAAAAATCGATATCTGAATGATAGGACCGAGATTCAAAAGCGCGCCACCCAGAATTCGAGGTTAGAGCGTTATTCCTCACCCAAAATGCTTGGTATATTCATCAGAACTCATTATCAACTACTGCTTCACCTTTTTATGCATTTTGCCAATTTTTATCTTTAAATTCTTCCACTATTTGATGTAAATCGCTCAGTACGTACCGGGGTAAGTTATTCAATCAGTGACTCATTTAACTGCAAATGAAAATATTCCCTCTAAATTGTGTCTCAAATAAAACGCCGATTTATAATTATAAGCCGCTCACCTCTTCCACCTATTATTCCTGATTCCTCGCCCAATATTCATCGATATCTTAAAACCAAATCATTCCTTACGAAAAAAAAAAAAAAAAAAAAAAAAAAAAAAAAATAAAAAAAAAAAAAAAAAACATAATTCTCTACTTTCGCCCCCTGTCTTCCAGTGAGTTTCAACCAAGTTAATTAATCATATCAGTTAGTGAATGTATCGTACATGAGTTTCCACAAACAAAGATAGTTACGTCCAATGCACCTTTTTATTCGATATCCACAATGTTGCTCACATGTCATAACACCAAACCTGGTCCATAGCCACAACATTTTTCATAATCCGCTACCCTTACTACCTTTGGTAACATCTGCAGAAATTTGAACCTCTTCCCTACTACCTCACTGATGTAACGCGACAAAATGAATTATCAAGTGATATGTCAAAATCTATTTTTTTTATCTATCTAATCTTATAAAACGCTTATTTGGTCACGATGTTCTGTCACGCCATGACGTCACACAATGACGTCGGGCTAAGACGTCATGCTTTTCTCCTTTGCTGTCCAACTTACGACGATATTCTGTTCTAGGTTATGCACGTTATTTGCATGTATTTAGCTAAGCATCCGTGAATAAGGTAACTGTCAAAACGCTGAAAGAAAAGTACGTACTCCGTTTAAATCGACATAGTAATTATTTGTTGCTTGTATTTATTTACTATTCGTTCGAAGTAAATGTATTCGTTCAAATATTTAACAAGAGATGTGTAAGATAAAAACTTTAATTAACGATTAGCAATGTTAGTGGCAGTTTTGATTAGAGTGTTTTTATAATCGGCACTTGACGTTACAGCAGAGGGCATGAGTAAATTTTAATTTTTTTTAAGTAATTTAAATTGTTTTCATGAGAGTCTTGTTACTTAAATCGTTTCTTCGTTTCAACGAAAGTAGTTCCATACTGATCGCAATCTATAAAGCCTGGACCACGATTAAATCCAATATTACCTGGAATGACCTAAGTTGCCAAGATTTTTTTTTTTTTAATTTCCTTTGCTTCACTGATGACATATTTCAGCTGTATGTAACTACATTAGCCATTAAGAAGTTGTAATATCAATTTGAATCACGGATAACAATAAAGGAAGATGTAAGAACCCGTGAAGATTTTTGATCAAGTTTATATTGCCACTAAAATGCGAAAGTGTACATGTATTAATATTGAAGTATTATTTCTCTGGTGGCAAGTTTAGTGTAGTATGTGGTTAGGTTGAAATGCAACCTGTACCAGGATGGCAACGGAAACCTTTTGCTACAGCGCAAGGAACTAGGAATTACATTGAACTCTATTTTATAACAATTCTATTTAGTTAAACTATTACTAAGAAATGAATTGCCAGACCACTGAAAGAAAAGAATGTATTTCTTTTAAATTGGCACATTAATTATCAGTTTCTTTCTTTTATTAAAATCATTACTTCGTTTGAATGAAAGAATTTTCAAATTGATCGCGATCTATGCTACCTAAACCACAATTAAAACTAATATTACGTGGCATAACGTAAGTTATTAATAAATATTTTTAGCATCCTTCGTTTTCAATGGGGTCATTATTTCAACCGCATGTAAGCTCTGTCAGCCATTAAAACATCGATCTTCATCATAGATAATAAGAAAGAAAGGTGTAAGAACCCGTGAAGATTTTGGATCAAGTTTATATCGCGATACAGAGAATGTATTAATTCGGGAGTGATTTAAGCTTTGATTTTCTTGCGGCAAAATTAGTGGAGATAGTGGTTCGGCTGAAATGCAACCTGGACCAAGTTGACAACTGAAACTTTTTGCTACAGCACAAGTGACGAAAAATTACATTGAGCTTTATTTTATAACAATTCTATTTAGGAAAGCAACTGCAAAGAAATCATATAACTTAACATCGTTAAACCCGTCATTTTTGACGGATTTTGAGGCTAGTGGATTTATAAAAACATATCTTTCTTTGGATATCTATTAAGCTGAGTTTTTCTGATTCTTCTCAAGCGAGAATTTGTCCTGTAAGGCCTGTAGTGATTTCGGTAAGTGATGACTGGAACGGTAATAGAACAGAAGTCCTTCCGAATGCCACAGCTCAACCACTAGGATCTGTCCGCAACGTTCTCAAACTTAATCATGATCATCGAACTGTCAGTAAAATATTACGTTGATATGGGCTGAACACATTGCCCAGTGCTTCATATTAGCTAACTACAGCTCCAATATTTCCTCGTTGAATTTCCACAATCACTTTGGAGTTCTCTTTTGTGTTTTTGGCTGGATTATATTGGTAGTTTTACAAGTATGTTGGACAATCTTTCGAATTGTTTATCGCTGGGCTATCATTTAACAGATGAGCGGTCAGTTAGTTCACTGTTACGGCATCCGCCTTGAAAATACAAGAACCCTGGTCGGGTCTTGTACTTTTGCTGACACTTGAAACGACCTTCACCTCTCTTAAAGCCTGCTTTGAACGCTCTGATAGGCGCGAAATGTGAAGTAACTTGAATGTCTGCCACCAGATCGTATCAAGCGTAACAAAGCGTTTTTCTTCTAAAATTTCATTTTAGTATTAACGAAAATGTCAACATGTAATTTAATAGGGCAGAATTAGAAATAAATAAATCCTCTAAAACTAACCTAGCGACACTAACGGAGACTAAAAGGAACTGAATCCTTTTTTTCAGAATTACAAAGTCATGAAATACGTAGTGTCGTACCGCAATAGAAATGATCATCAGCATGTTTTGTAGTGCAGACTTAAAGAACGCTCACGGTACACATTTATATTTACTCTGTAGTATAAAGCTCTGTTAATTACTTTGTAGTGGAAAATTCATATGTCAGAAGTGCCGCTGTATTACTCTAAAGAAACGAGATACCAGGATTTTGTAATATATACAAAGATAGTTAAAAATACGAATAATAAGGAATTAATTCTAAAACCGGGAAATTTTGAATGAATGATTGACGATTTATCTATTTAGAACGTCGTTGGTTTCTTTTTCTCCTGTCAGCCTGTTTACTGGTGTATAACGCGATTCTCCATTTCCCCCTGATCTGAATTTGTCTTTTGACCTCACCATATCCACAAGAAGCTATCTCCTCAAATACCAGCATCATATAATGTAATCTTTATCATTCTCTAAAGTACTTGCAATCCTAGGTTCCCTATACTAGTAATTAACCAACCCAGCATATCTTAAATGTGGCTAACCATCCTCTCCATTTTTTCTGCATGACTTTTCAAAATACTTCTTTCCTAACCCTCCAATTTTATAATATATTCGTTTCCTACTTTTCTTTCCGTTTAATTACAGATATCCTTGGGCAGTATCACATTCCAAGACTTCAATTATCATCCTTATCGTTATCTCTGACTACTTCTGTAACTTTCACTGTTCATACTTACATTTTTTGCGAGTCGTAGGATAAGGCTTGAAACTAAATTTTTCACTTTTTGAAGAATGTTCATTTTGCCGCGGTTACTGAGGTCGTACTTTCTTGAACCATTAGTTGTAGTTTTAATTCCTAATTTTTTTTTTTTTTTTTTTTTTTTTTTTTTTTTTTTTTACTGCATCTGAAGCTACTGATAGCCAAACAATTTGAAAATCAGCCAAATTGGATCAGAAAATTACAGGAACTGTCTGTTGGGCGATTGGTAAGGTCTCGTTTTGATTACGCGAGGTATCCTGTTTCAGTCCCGATCAGGACTGGAATTTTTTCAAGTATCCCAAATTAAACTCATGTCCAGCCACAAAAGAATATAAATAAGTAGCAGTTTGTAACTTTGTCATCGGCTCATTAAGAACAGTGAATTTAAATTTAGGAGTTCCCAGTTTACAGATTGTTTCTTCCTCCGTTTTTTTTTTTTTTTTTTTTTTTTTTTTTTTTTTTTTTTTTTTTTTTTTTTTGGCGCATTAAAAGTTTTCTTTCGCTACCTTCAATATTTTATCTACATACAAGATAAATATTATAATGGATAGAAAATAACAAGTTCCCACTAATTGATTATAGAATTTTAAGGTTCTCCTACTCTTTTTAGTAAACCGCTGGCAACCAATGACTGGTTTCTTATACAGGAAAACCTTCAGTCATCAAAGTTAAGTCTGTTAAACGGTTTGTACCACGTGAATGAGAGGTTGACATTTGGTTAGAGGAGGCTATTACAGTCTCCTCAAAACTTATGAAACCTTACAAGTTCGGTACAGGAGGCGATAACATTATTAATTACAATGGTAAAACTCTATACATTTCGTAACATATAATGAATTAAGTATAACTAATAGCTTCAGAAAACATTGCGACATACTTAAATACATGTGGACTGCTTGTGACTCATGAATAGTTTAAGAAAAACAAAAAGAACTGTCCACACATTAGGAACTGACAACAGAGTATTTAGACGAATTTGCTCTCGTACTGACGTTATATCTTCCTGACAGAAAGAGGGGAAAAAGGAATAAGGGAAATATTAACACTTATAAGCTACATTTATCAAATGTAGCTATTTCAACCAAAAAAAGTTAAAACTTATTTCCATTTCAAACTAGTTGTTGGAAACATGAATAATTACTGAGTAAACATCAAAAATGTATGACACAAATTAATCTCAAAATTTCTAGAAATGAGCACATCTTATTACCTCATAAGAGGTTCTTTGCGGAATGATAAATTATAAATATTGTATCCAAGAAAGAAGTAAATCTTAAGCCACCTTGTAAGGAAAGAAAGCAATTAAGTTTGGATAGTCAGTTCAACGAAAGATATTAACAAGGCGAGGTAATTAAAATCACAAAATATTTTGATAATGTAAAGCAGAGTAACAGATCTTAAACTTAACCCGCCCTAAGAAGTGCATTGTTTTAACTGATTAAAACATTTGATGAGGCATGAAAATGACTCCCAAACCAAGTCACCATGGTTGTATTACTAAAGAGTACTTACACAGGTTACTTGCAAGTTATAAAAATTCCGGTAATTATGACGCAAACATGTAACATTGCAACAAAACGAAGCAACAAAATATTACTATTTACAAGAAAGGAGACTAAATTCCTGTTCCAGGCTATGAAATCAATCAAACATTTGCTTCAAAATAACCTATGAGGTTATCTCATCCTTTTCAATGGTTTATTCTATGCCTTAGTGATGAATAAATCAATAGACTAACCCAAGGTACTTGTGTTTACAGATATCGATGACTGGAGCATTTATCTTTTTATAGTTTTTCGATAGCGACGCCATCTGTATTCAATGTCAAGAATTCTTCAGGCAAAATAGATTGGAATTGTAAAATGTAAATGCCGTATAGAATCGGAAACTGCGCCAGTAACTATACCTCAATTCAAATATAAAGAATGAACCGGAAAGAGATTTCTCCGCTGTATACAATAGTACGCCACTCAGTGCTTGATCATAAGAGAAACAGTGAAATAAGAGATGGAGTAGTGACCATCGCATTAGAGTTATATCCGAAAATTATTCCAGGGAGAATCGGAATAAATATCTGCAATACTTAAAATAATCAACGATTGCAAACAAATTTGGACCGAGCACAGTGAGAGAGCGGTAACGTTCTGGCCTCGCTTTCGGGAGGGCACGTCTGACATTCCTGATTTCGATTTTCAATGGTTTCCCGAAATCACCTCGGACGAATGCCGGGATGCTTCCTTCAAGAGGCCATAATTGAATTCCTTGCTCCGTTCCATATAGCCAGTCCTTTCCCGCCTCTAATGGCCTCGACTATGCGTAAGGCCATTAAAAAAAAAATGTTGGCAATGTTAGCCAGTTAATGAAAAGGACGGAAAGAGAGGGCAGTATAAACGCTAGTCAGAATTAAGAAGCCATAAGTATTAAATAGATTCTAACCCGAATGGGGGCAGATCAATATGCCGATTGTATTGATATTGATTCGTTATTAATCATAAGTATTTCGCCTAATATGGTGTGAATTCACGCTTGGTTACTTGGCAGTTGCTTTTCCAGGTAACAGCACGGCTAAACGACATCCTGTTTTCTTACTTCCATTAAGCACAACCAGCAGATGTTACACAAAGTGGAATAAACAATGAGAAAGTGGATTCACTATGTGAACTTTATTGTCATCTTTTATTTTTGCTTCGGGCTTCACGGCCCACCGACATTGAGGTTTTTAGACCCAGAAGACGATGCAGGAAGAAAAGGAAAGGAATTCAGCCATTGCCTTTTGAAGTAACCATCCCGACATTCGCCTGGAGTGATTTAGCAACGCATGAAAAACATAAGTCTGGATGGCCCGACGGGAATTTGAACCAGCGTCCTCCGGAATGACAGTACCGATAATTATCGCTACCCCACCGAGCTCGGTCCGTCATTAAGTGGAGAGTCGCAGCAGTCTAAATACTTGTGATGGAATATGAAGAGGCTGTGTGTGATAGATTAATTATGAATTTCATTAAGGCTTTTTGTACAAGTTCCAGTAATCTGAAATTGCTGACAGAATCAATTAATACAAATTATATTTTCAAACATTTGTACCTTTTCCTTGAAAAGAATACGGTAGTGAAGGTAACTGAAGCTTTATTGTGGGACCTGATATATCAGCAAAAGAAAAATGACACGTTATAAGTTAACACACATATCCACCACTTAAACTATTCGATGTGATACGGCGTCTCAAAGTCATGGGGTCAGAAAGGAGATACTAACTTAAATAACTGGTAACATTTCTGCCAATCATCGCTACTGTGAAAGTTTCGTCCTGTGTGGTACCTGTTGATTAGTTAAATGTCAAGGTTTTGCAACGGAAATAGGTGACCGTTCCCAAAACCCTGCTCAGTGATCATAGGAAACCTCCTGAAATCAGGACAGTCGACATAATATTCCAGAAATATGAATCTGGATCCATTGTACATATTCGTGTTCAGAATGGCGCCTCTTTAACATGACACTTCAAGTTTGTGGGTAGTCTCTTTATAATTTAATAATTCCAAGTGATGTCAGTTTTAAGATTTAAATTTTGTGACAAACAACATTAAACGTCTGAAGGTAGCTGAAGAGCGACAGAATAAATTAAATAATCGCAATGGTGAATTTTGTATCACTTCATTCAATGAGGGTAATGCTGTAAAACAATATGTAATTATTACCAGCAGAAATACAATCTCAAGTATTAACTGAAAATTTATCGGAACAGAAACTGATAAGGAAAAAAGAAGAAAAAAATATCTACAGATATTCCAAGGCGAAAAGAAACAAAATGCAAAATAAAAACAATAATCATATATTGATACAGATTAATGGCAAATTCAAAAATGTGAATCTACACTGTTGATAAAATAAGCTCTGTTGTGGAAATGAAGAAGAAATTATCACAATCGATACTTTTTGTTTTATTCTTTTGAGAAACACAATCTGTAGCGGATCAGTAACTTTTCCATCTACTTTTAACTATGTTTTAAAACATTTAAATAACAAATAAACAAACATCAGGGCAGCGTAATTGTATTTCACTATATTTTTTGTTCACATAATTCGTCTACAACATTTGAAATACTTCTAAAAGGTTTTAAATAATGTCTGCTTTCAGTCATTTCAGTACTGCTTTGAAAAATATTTATAATTGTTTGATATTTGTTGAACTTTGAAATTGTTTAGTTGAACCATCAATTATTGCAAAGCTGCAGTGTCTACCTTCCCTACCGTTTTTTAGAACATTTGATTTGACAGTTTCACTTCGAAAATTTAACAGCATGTCAATCAACTCTAACAGTTTAACCACACAGTTGTATTCAAATTCATATTTGCTGGGTTTTTGTGTATGTGCGGAGATGGAAGTCTGAATTATGTATGAGTTACGTTGTGGTGATAAAGGGAAGAAAAGTTGGCTTGTCAAGCATTCATTTCTGCAGAAATAACTTGCTGTCGAAAGTAAATACACTTTGGTGAAAGTAACTTCACATGGCGAACGTAAACCTACAAAAGTATTAGGATTAGCTTAGCCAAAGTTAGTCCAACGAGTATATCTGGTATCTCTGAGCTATTATACACATATTTGATCAAATAAAGAGGAGGAAGGAACTTCAACGCAGGCAATATAAATGTATAATTAGCTATAATATATAATTAAGATGGCTAACAGACTTTTTGTATGTCACTAACTTTTATTTCTGTCAACTTGTTTTGATTTAGGAAAAAAGTTTCTTGCATTTTCCAGTAAACTTTGAATCGTGTTATTTTCTTATTCTACGAAAATCAAAGCTTTGTTATCAACACATACCCATTGCCACTGATAGTGTCTATATGTATAAAGTGCTCACTACTTTCTTCTAAAATGGCACTTGACCTTTGCAATCTTCCAAGTAGTTCCAAGTGATTTGCATTCTCAACGATATTAAGTTTCTCACGTGACGATCGTTCTAAGTTGAATCCTTTATTAAACTCTTTCCAATAAATTCATTTAGCACTTAATTTTGACATCCTAAATTTCTTATTTCTCGGTTTCCTTATTCCCAAAACATCATTTCCATGGACCGCTATGCTGGATACAAACGATTTTCGATATTTAATGACGCAATATCATCAACAAACCGCAGCACACTATATTTCAAAATTCTGCACTTGTTGGAGAGAGTTATGAAGGGATATACGAGAGAAGTAAGGGAATTGGGTTACAAAACTTTGGTCAGACCATTGCTCGAATATTGTAGTGTAATATGGGACCCACATTTTGCGCATCAAATACAGGAATTGGAGAGGGTGCAAAAAAGAGCTGCTACATTTTTGTTTCTGGAAATTATCGCAGAATACAATCAGTGACGGATATGATAAAGGAGCTGGAATGGGATTCATGGCAAGACAGGAGGAGGATGAGGAGGGTCATGAGAGTGTACAGGGCGCATACCGGTGATGAGGCATGGAAAGATATTCGTGTAGGTATTAATAAGTAGTGCATGGAAGGGAAAAGAGACCATGACCACAAGCTGGCACTCGATTTCAAGCACAAGTGTGTGGAAGATTTTCTTTTTTAGGTAAGGGTGTCAGGGATTGAAATGAGTTACCAAGAGAAATGATAAATAATTTACCGAAAACGTTGAAAGAATTTAAAGATAAAATTTGTAGAGGGAAAATGTAGGTGGGTGCAGGATAGGGGGAAGATGGGGTTGTAGGTAAATTCCCACCGGAGCATATGCTACATTACAATTAAATTAAATTTTCACCCTGAACTTTTGAGTACACCCAATCTTTTCTAGAAGTTTCTTAACTGCGCTTTTTACATTCAAGTTGAAAAGCGCTTTTGAGAGATTCCACCTTGTTTAATTTGTGTTTTTGCAAACAACCGATTTTATTGAAATTACAGAAAGTTTCTTCTTGGTATTCTAGGTCTGTTTTCATTAATATTTAAACCATTTTGTTCCTTTTTAAGCAGTGAATAATTATTTTCTCATATACAGATGCCATAAATGTACCTTTATTTTCCCTGCCGTTTTACTAACGTTAATCGTAGTTCCAATATTGCTCCTTTTCCACCTGAATATTACTAATATGCCTCTGTTATCAGCGAATATTACTTTTTTTGTTTCTGGTTTCACGCCATTCCTCGTTGACGTCAATGTTATTAAAAGCGGGAAAGGATTGGCGGTAACGAATTGGGTAGGAATTCAGCCAGGGCCTTTTGAAGGAATCATCGCAGCATTCACCTGGAGTGATTTGGGGAAACCATGGAAAACCCAAATATGGATGGGGGGATGGGAATTCGAACTCGCGTCATTCGGAATGCGAGGCTAGAGCGTAATGGCTCATCTACCATGCTCGGTGAATATTGCTATTGCGCAAAACATGCTGTGACTATTAAATACTTGGAATATGTCTGAAATGTATCAATTGTACTAGATGTAAATAAAAGCTACTAGGGTATAATTACAGTGGACATCCGAAGTCCCATCAGTTTAAACTGAAGAGAAATACAAATAAGTATTTTTCTTCCTGCCATCAGTCTCTCGAGTGATTTGATGCAATCGTCCATCTTTTTCTGTTCTGAACTAACATTTTCGTCTCATCATACCAGTTGGCACAATTATCTTTACCTATCTCTGTCTGCTACATATATTTCATCTTTGACTAACTGAACAGCTTTTCCCTAATAATGTTCTTCCATTAACAAAGTAACAGATCATGCATATCTTAAAGTGTAACCCACTGTCCTGTCTCTTCTTTCTATAAAACTATTACACTTACCTCACGCGTTACTTTCAGAATGTTTCATTTCGTACTTTACTTGCCCACCTACGGATATTTCAACCCGATCTTTGTTGTCTCTTCGCTTACCTCGTGTATGTTAAGCACGATGTTAACTCTCAGTGTTTCATATTCTTATTTAAGCAGTAGGTTGTATAGTCATTGTTCAAGATGAACAATTAACAATTTGAAATTGTGTTGGGAAGCAAGGGTGAAGTTATAATTAAAAACAGTTGGCATTTATTGGGGATTGCTGACAGAAGTGAAAACTTGAAACTATCAAAATCATACGCGCAACACGTCATACTTATAGCTACAGATATTCTGAATAATAATAATTCAATGTGGTTATAATGAACTGGTAACAAGTTTTCTAGTGGCTGCGCATTCCGCCCCGGTCTTAACCGCCTTAACCTAACCCGGTAGTACTACCAGGTACCGAGGACCTGCAGTTTAACGGGGAACCCAAACCACGAAAGCGTTCTGGCGCACTTCACATTACACAGCAAGCTGTGCCAGAGGTGAAAGTCGGGTTAAGTGTCTATGAAAATTCCCGCCGAGACAGGAGTTTGAACCAGGGAACTTTCGTTTCCCAGTCACTTTAAACAGACCGCTACAGATATAGGCCTACTGTTAACATTAGCATGTTAGTGACGTGAGCTAATAAGATTTTACCCATCCAAAAATCGTCCAACGTGCCTAGAGAAGTTTTCACTTCAAAAACTAAAAATCTAACGCAATCCACAACCCGAAGGTTAGTCTAGTCTTTCCGAAGGAGATGTACCAAGCAATTGTGTCAGAGGCACGAAAGCAAATTCCTATCCTCAGCGGACTAAAATTTTATGTGGAATCAAAACCATGCAAGATCCCGGTGTAGCTCATTTAATCAAATACAAATACTAAGAATTCCTGCTGAAGTAATTCCGACCGCAGAAAGAAAATTTAGAAAGTAAGCGCTTTAACCAATCAGCTACCAGACCGCCATCATTTGTAGTATTGCTAAATACTATCAAAATCGGATTAAATACTATTTGTTTGTATAAACAACGTTGACAGAAGAGGATTTAGCTTTTTGTAAACCAATGGAAAACAGTATTTTTCTATTTCTTTTGAAGTCTACGTAAGCAAAGTTCCATTAAAATCAGACAAAAACTGTGTATTCCATAAAGCGTCTCCAACGCACATTTCATATCAGTGTCATATTATGTCTGTGACGGGAATTCATAGATTACCCCCCGCGTACAGCCCACCTATAGAAGTTTTCACTTCAAAAATCGCACAACGCGTCTAAAGAAGTTTTCACTTCAATAATTAAAAATCTGTTATTAATAAATAAATTACGCCAAAGCAATTGACTTTTTGTATTTATTGGTCTCCTTTCCTCAGGGGACTACAGTTTAATGTGGAATCAGAACCACGGGACGTCCTGTCATAGCTCATATAGTCAAATGCAACTCCTAAAAATTCCTGCTCTCCACGGGACTCGAACCTGCTACTAGAGAGAGAAACTTCCGAAAGTACGCGCCTTAACCGCTGAGCTACCACACAGCCTATTTTGCACTATACGTGTGCTAAGATCTATCAAAATCGTATAAAACCTGTGGGTTTGTTAGGTTTTTGTAAATCAAACGTAAACAGTATTTTTCTATTTGTTTTGAAGTATACGTATGCAAAGTTTCATTAAAATCAGTTAAATTTGTGTGTTTATATGAAGAACATAGAAAAAAAATAACACATTCATTTGTAAATATTAGATACGAGTAAACCTATACTTTCATGGCTGTCCAAAAGCAACACGTCATACGTATAACTACAGTTATACTGTTAACATTAGCATGTTGGCGATACGAACTCATGAGATTTTACCTATCCATAAAGCGTCCAACGCTCATATCATCCGTGCAACACGTCATGGCGTGACGGTGACGTGAAGTAGCGAACTCATAGATTTACCCCAGGTAAAAACATCGCCTAACGCGCCTGTGGAAGTTTTCACTTCAAAAATAAAAATTTCTTTTAAGGAAATGAACCTGTAACTTTATTGATTCCAATTCAAGAAAAAATGGTTGATAAATGAACAAACTAATGCATGCATCAAAGCTCAAGATCACCTGTTCTCTTTAGCGATCAAGTTAGATCAGTCCAAGGCAAAGATATACATGTAATCCAATGGGAGCGTTCTCACTGCTCGATCCTGTCAGGTCAGGCAAGGCAGGTCAACCTGAAGATCACGGCGCAACCCATCAACAACGGTCAAGACTAAGGATTGCATTCCCGCAGTGTTTTCAATCCCGCTGGATTTGCGCCAATCCCCTGGGATCCCGCGGGATCCGTGCGGGATTGGTACAAACAGTTTTTCAACGCATATATTTAAAACATAGTTACTTAAAACGTCATATTATGTGCCTTACAATACATCACATAAGTTTAAAAATATGGTTTGCTTAATGGCCAAGTTACCAAAGTTTTTTTTTAAAAAAAAAAAAAAAAGATTCTAAATAAACGTTCCATAACATTGATAAAAGGATTTCAACTTTTTGTCACTGCACAAGCACGAGACTTGGCCTTATCTTATTTTGCGTGATTCATTATTATATCTCCTGATTCCTTGATTGATATTACAGTTGATTGAATGTTATTAAAAGAAACTACTCACCAACATGTAACCTGTCAAGTATTTCAGATTCACTTATGTGGCGTAACGAAGTTTTTAGAGTGGAAATTATTATTTTTTAGTAAGAAAGGAGACTTTCTCGGCGAATGATTGCAGTGAAGTCCTCATAGGTTGTATCTCCGGATTTCATTGCAAACACACGAAATTACACACGTGAGGAAGACGGCGGAGACACCCGCCGAAGTATGGTGTTCCTACAACACAATTCGTCGATACACCCGTGAAAATTTCATAACTTTTTTTACCTTTAGTCGAAATAATAACAAGGAGAAGAGGGATTAATCGAAAGTCTGAGCGGCACATGTAAGAAGGTGGCTTTCGTCAAAGAAACGCATTGAGGCACTTGCCAAAACAACAATAAGTCAAAGGATATAGGCCTACAATTTCCTTTTGATAGCTGTTAAATAAATAGGTACGCGATCGTTAAAATTACGATAACATTAGTTTCATATTAACGAATAATCAAATTTTCAGCCGCAAATTAGGAAATTGTCACAATTACTTTATCTGCAAATACAGAAAATGGGAATAATAAAACCGTGAATAAAAAGCTGGAACCGTGCGACACTAAAAAGATAATTATATAGTTAGAAAATCGTACTAAATACGCACCATAACTCAAATTACAGAAATATGTACTCGAAACAAACGTAAGTTTTGATGAATACGTAAAAGTGTATTTATTTACTTACGAATGACGAAGGTTGACAAAAACAAACGCATGTTCACATCAGTCAAATGCCAACTGGAAGGGTGCAGGCAAACAGTGCAAAATATCCAACAGAGACCGAGTGGGTCAGCGAGTCACGCAGACTGACACGCGTTTCCGCCGGATTTTGCGGATTGCGGATCCGATTAATTTTGTGCGGGATCCGCCAGACTGTCTAATGATGTGGGATCCCGCGGGATTGCGGGATCCCGTTTTGCTGGATTGCAATCCCTAGTCAAGACCAGAGTGGTCCTGAGCTGAGCTGAGCTGACCGCTAGCGTGAGCCGGCAAGTCAGGTCAGATCAGAACAACATTGGCGACGAACGTCTTATAGCTTGTTCGGAGTTTTAGTGCTGTACGATTTTACTCAAAAAAATATGGCGCTTCATCTCACAAAACTACACGATGGAAAAATATCATAAAAAATCCCACCTGTGTAAGAAAAAAATACATATATACAAAATTGCACAAGTAGAATTATCGCAAAAAGTTGATTATTTTGATTATATATACATATATAGGCTATATATAAATTATTAATGTCAAAAATTATTTGCTAAGAACCAAACATGTTAGTAAATTGATCGTAAAAACTTTAAGGTTTAATCAATAACGGGTCAACAATATAATTTAACCCAGGGGTGGCCAACCCGCGGCCCGCCTTAAACATTTTTCCGGCCCGCGTGATTCATCACACTTTTACAAAAAATATTTAGTTTATAATTTCCAAAGTAGTGAAAACCAATGTATTTAAAAAATGCGTTATTTGTGCATCCATATATTCCAAAGTTAACTGTCGAAATTATGAGAAAAAATTTACTTTGATTATAAAATAATATTCTTGCGAATATATGACTGATATTTCCTATTTTATTTATTAGTTTACAGTTATCAGTTCGCAGAATAATTATGTTATATTCTGCGAACTCATAATGCGCGCGCATCTTGGAACATCTAATATACAATATATAATTTTATATGCCTCCCGCGTAGTTATGACGTATTTTCAATGTGACCCGGAAGATAATTTTGGTTGGCCACCCCTGATTAACGTGATCTTGACTGACCTGACCGTCAGTGTGAATGTTACTGGCGAAATCCTGGGTCGTGAGCTGATCTTACCTGTCCTTACCCACGTCACTTGAGCCATGCAAAATCCCAGAAAAAGTATATGAACAAAATTTTGAAGGAAAAATAGAAAGACAACAATTTCTGGAGGGGTTCAAGTCAAAATTTCGAACAGGCCCCAGAGATAAAAGCACTGTCCATCAAGTTGTTGAAGTAAGTGCTGAAATAAGGAAGCAAATAATGCAGCAAAGAAAAATATACATAGAATTCAGTGCCATATCCGCAAAAGATTACACGGTAGTACCAAAATGTATGCATTGCTACGATTATGGTCATATTAGCAAACATTGTACCCAAACGTCGGCCGCTTGCAAACATTGTGGAGAAACTAGCCACAAGAAAGAAGGCTGTAGCAAGTCCTTACAGTCAGCTGTTTGTATCCCATGCAGGAAACGGGGAAAATCGTGCAACAAATCTGGCAAAGATTGTCCGACATACCAACTGTTTCTTCAAAGATTGATAAACAGAACAGATTATGGACAGTAGAAGGAACTCCAAGAGGATGGATAAACCATACAAAGATCAATTATTGAGTATCATTATCAACCTAATAGAAGAAACAGTAGGGAAAGGAAAGAGGAATAAAACAAGAAACACGCCATCGAGGAAGAGGAGGAACGCAGAGAGGGCTGCAAGATACAGGGAGAAAATATTGCAAGAAGGGAAGGAAACAGCAAACAGCGTAAGCACGCAGACAGATGAATCTATCCTCCAACACTCAGAGATTACTTCTACCATCTGTGATATTTCTCCTAGACCTCAACCAAAACGAGCTGGACTTGGGTGGGTAGGACCAGTTCCAATGACATCCAACTACTGCAAAATTAGTGGCGCCTCCAAAAACCGAGCGAATGAAAAACCAAGACACGCTGCAATAGCTCCAGACCATATCTACCAAAAGTTTGAAAACAATCTGCAGCTTGCTAGACTAGAGGAAACACAAAATCTCACTATGGCGTTACGCCACCTAACCAGAATAGCACATCCAAATGGCAAAAACATCACATTTCCGCAACCAGAGGCAATTGATCGTATTCAACTTAAGATAAACAATATACCTACTAATTCAGCCCAGTTACTCACTATAGTCAAGCAAGTATTTGACAGACGGAACGAAATCTTTGATCCAGATCAAATTTATCGTCATTTTGTGATGACTCATGGAAGAATAATGCTTGACTCGAGACAGCCGTGGCCACAGTGCAATATCCATACTCGGCATCCATGAGTAGGGGTGCAGAGAGAATTAAGATCGCACAGTTAAACTGCAGGAGAACCAGTCTGGTTTTGCATGAAGTGAGTAAACTGGCTGAGGAAATGCAAATAGATATCCTCTGTCTTCAAGAGCCCCATTCCAGGGAAGGGAAAATCTCACACATGCCAGTGACGTCTCAGATAATCTCGACAGGGAAAAAAACCAATGAGTGCCATCATAGTCTTCAATAAGCAAATCACAGTCACAAAAATAACACAATTCTGCGATGAACATACGGTGTGTGTGGAGTTAGGTACGCAATGGGGAAACGTAGTCCTCGTTAACATGTACTTCCAATACAGAGACGATATTGATCCCTATCTTTGCAAGATTAGGGAAATATGTACAGCCATAGGCGACAGCCCTACGGTGATAGTTGCCGATGCAAATGCCAAATCTGCACTCTGGCACAGCGGTCGTACAGACGCACGAGGAGAAAAGTTACTCGAGCTGATTGGAGAATTACAGCTGTATGTCAAAAACGAGCCAAACAATCCATACACGTTCAGTGACCGAGCAGGTGCCAAATCGAACATAGATATAACTTTAGCAAATCGAAGAGCAGGAAACCTAGTAAGCGGGTGGAAGGTGATTGAGAACCAAACCACCAGTGATCACAATCTAATTATGTTCGAACTGGGAAGACTGCGAGACGGTGCGCGCGAAGGCGCCTGTACCAATATTCAACGGCTATATGACATCAGCAAAGCCAACTGGCCAAGGTTGAGGAGTTGCTTTATTCCCCCCCAAGTCGAAGATAAAGATTTTGATGTGGACAAGGCTGCGGAAGAAACAATTCGAGCAATCCAGGACGCAATGAGAACTGCAATTCCACTAAAGAAAACAACGGGAGTAAAAGACAAACCATGGACAGAAAGATTGCAGAAACTACGAATCACAACGAGGAAGGCAAGAAAAGCATATCAACGTTGCCTCATTACAGAAGAGAGACAGACTCTTCTAGATAGATATAGGAACAAAAAGCAAGAGTTCAAGGATCTGTTGCTGAAGACAAAACAAAAAAGCTGGGAAGCCTTCGTCAGACAAAATATGAGATCAGGCCCATGGGGCATCCCCTACAAGATTGCCGCTGGCAAAATTAGGCCACCTACAACCTTGTCTACTGTAAGAAAACTGGATGGATCTATGACCACCAACTGGATGGAAACTGCACGGGAGTTACTTGCCGTGCTACTTCCAGATGACAATACAGAAAACGAGACAGATCGGCAAAGTGAACTGCGTCAAAAAATGTGGGATCCCTACGAGAGTGAACATCAAAAACTGCGTCATATCAGATGAAGAGATAGTAGAGGCAATATTTTCCCTTCCAAAAAGAAAAGCACCTGGACCTGATGGGATACCAGCAGAGGTCCTCCAGGAGCTGGTCATCCAACTGGTTCCAACCTTAAATAAACTTTTTAACGAATGCCTGGTACAGGGAAAAATACCAAATGCATGGAAAACGAGTGACGTGATTATCATAGCGAAAGGTGGAGGCAAAGACCCACAACTTCCAAAATCCTATCGTCCAATCTGCTTACTCAATGTTCTAGGGAAAGTACAAGAAAAGATACTTTGCAAAAAACTAAAGGAACATAGATTAAAACATGGGATGAACCCAAATCAGTATGGGTTCAGAGCAGGCAAGTCAACAGAGGACGCCATCAACCGCTTAATGGAAATAGCTCAAAACTCTTCCAAAAATTATGTGGTGGGAGTATTTGTGGATATCGCCGGCGCATTCGACAATCTCTGGTGGCCCGCGCTGTTCGAACGCTTAAGAAACATCAACTGTCCAAAAAACCTCTATACCAGTTTTAGAGATTATTGTAGAAATAGATATGCCAAATTGCGGTGCCCCAACAAGTACATAGAGAAAAGACTGACGAAAGGTTGCCCGCAGGGATCAGTGTGTGGACCAATTTTCTGGGACATTGGTTTGGAACCGGTCATGGAAATATTGCAACAAATGTCAGAACTGCTGGGTGTGGTGGCATTCGCCGATGATCTCGCACTTCTGATAGACGCGGACACCAGGCAGGAACTCGAAACAAAATGCAAAGCAGTATTGGATTGCCTGAGTAAGTGGTGTGCAGCAGTTAAGTTAAACCTAGCCCCACAAAAGACGACCTACATGCTCCTAAAAGGAACACTCAAACGAAATCCGGTAATTAGGATCCAGGGAAAAACAATAAAGAGAAAAGCAGTAGTCCGCTACCTTGGTGTAAACCTGGAGGAACAACTGAAATTTGCGTCTCACATGGAGGAAGTATGTGGAAGAGCAGCACTGGTAATGCACAAATTGATAAGCATTGGCGAACGACGGTTTAATCTGCCTCCGCTCGTCATAAGAAGATATCACGATGCAATACTGACCTCCATTACTGGATACGCTGCAAGCACGTGGGCCAAGCACCTAAGAAAGGTCAAACCAAAGGAGCTGCTTCGCCGTACGCAGCGAGGAATTCTGCTCCGACTAACTGGGGCCTACAGAACAACGGCCACAGATGCCCTAACGGTTATACTCGGTATCTGGCCCCTGGACCTGGAAGTAAGGAAGCGAGGAGCGCTATACTGGATTAAAAAAGGAAGGTATGACCAAGCTGCTGAAATAATTGGAAGGCCTGTTGAAACCAAAAAAGATATTTGGGATGCGCTGATGGATGAATGGCAGCAAACATGGACTAACAGCAACACGGGCAGAAGGACCTTCGACATGCTTCCTTGCGTGAAAGAGAGAATGAACATGACTCACCTACAACCATCTCCAGGGCTCATACACTACATATCTGGCCATGGTCCATACAACAGTTTCTTAGAACAGAGAGGCCTCAAAGAAACAAACAGGTGCGACTGTGGTGAAGTAAGTACTCCCGAGCACGTGGTTTGGGAGTGCAAACAAACTGAAGAATCAAGAGCATATCTCCAAATACAACTTCAGAACAGAAGAATATACGATATACTGCGTGATACTGAGCTCTGGCACTTGCTGGATGAAGCTGCTAATCTAGCGTCGCAGCGCGAGAAGGCGAGATTTGTTGAATTGAAACAGGCAGAGCGTAGGGGACGCCGCGAGCAACCGGCATCAGAAGCAGAAAGAAGGACAGGAGAGGAAGAAACTCAAGAGTAAAGAACAACCCAAATTTGACTACAAGCACTGCCCATGACTAAGGCGGTGCCTGCACCAGGAAGACGGCAAAGACTCAATTCATCGTAGTGCCTCTGGAAGCCAGAGGCACCTTCTCCAGGGCTCAGGGGGTGGCCTGCTCTGATTCCAGGAGAGAACTCCTGATGGGGGAGCAGGTGGCTCCAGGGACAAACCGGAGAAGAACGAGACCACTACCTGGAACGTGAAGCTGGCTGACGACACTTTGTGGTCAGCATGTCAGCAGTCGCCCCGCTGCATCAGCAGAGACAGCTAGCGGCCAGATGTCGACGCAGGCCAGCAGTGGTAAAAGAAGAACGTATACAAATAGACAGTTTATTAATTAGAAGTATGAAAATACAAAGACAATTGCTGATATTGGTGTGAATTAGTAAGATGGTAGATTAATTAGTAGATTAGTTGGTAGATTAAGTGGTATATTAATTATTAGAATAATTAGTAGATTTACTATTAGAATACTTAAATCCATTAAATCCTTAAAAATAATTATCCGGATATATTATTAACAAGAAAATAAAGTAAATTGTTTTAAGAATAAAACTGTAGAAACTAAGGGCCTACTTTAGGTAACAAGGTAGTAGGCTATGTAAAATCAGGAAATAAAATAAAAAAAAAAAAAATAAAAAAAAAAAAAAAAAATAAAAATGTCCTTACTTGATCGCTAGTGTGAGCCGGCATTAACTAATTGCTAGCTGAATTGTTTTGGTTATGAGTCATGAGTTGTAAGGTTTTGTATCTAGAAGGTAATTTGACTGGATTTAAGTTAATTGAGAGAACAACAATCGTTTCCAGAGTATGATGATTATCAATATTATCGTTTGTTTGCAGGGAAGATGACGGAGTGGAGCAGCACGCCAAAGTTACAATGAATAGTATCACCTGGTGACAGCGTTCACCTCCCTCAGGTGACGCGAAATCGGATGACACCCGGACCCACTGATTCAAGAAGCCGAACAAGAACCAACGGAATGTGTCGGCAGCGCATTTATCTAGTCGTGCTTTCGATCCCACTAAGACGCGACCAAGAACAATGCGAATAGTCCTGTACCTCAGCCTTGTAATCATCACAAGTATAAATGAGCCCAGTCACGAAGGCACTAGAGTTGAAGTCCGGATGTGAAGTGTGGCACTGTTCTCTCACACAGCAAAACAAGGTCCTATGATTGGCTGCAACGTATTCGGCTACCACATTTCAATGGCCAATTGAAATTATTGGCTGCTTGCAGCTAAGCAATAATGTATTCTACTTAGTTTTGTAAAGTTCCCTATCTCGTAGGCTTCCAGCTATTCCCAAATGTGCTAGAACATGAAAAATTGGGCTACCGAGCAGCTCTATTCCCTCCTATGAGGAATCTACACTGTTGATAAAATAAGCTCTGTTGTGGAAATGAAGAAGAAATTATCACAGTCGATACTTTTTGTGTTATTCTTTTGAGAAACACAATCTGTAGCGGATCAGTAACTTTTCCATCTACTTTTAACTATGTTTTAAAACATTTAAATAACAAATAAACAAACATCAGGGCAGCGTAATTGTATTTCACTGTATTTTTTGTTCGCATAAATCGTCTTGAACTTTGAAATTGTTTAGTTGAACCATCAATTATTGCAAAGCTGCAGAGTGTCTACCTTCCCTATCGTTTTTTAGAACATTTGATTTGGCAGGTTCACTTCGAAAATTTAACAGCATGTCAATCAACTCTAACAGTTTAACCACACAGTTGTATTCAAATTCATATTTGCTGTGTTTTTGTGTATGTGCGGAGATGGAAGTCTGAATTATGTATGAGTTACGTTGTGGTAATAAAGAGAAGTAAAGTTGGCTTGTCAAGCATTCATTTCTGCAGAAATAACTTGCTGTCGAAAGTAAATACACTTTAGTGAAAGTAACTTCACATGGCGAACGTAAAACCTACAAAAGTATTAGGATACCTTAGCCAAAGTTAGTCCAACGAGTATATCTGGTATCTCTGAGCTATTATGCACATATTTGATCAAATAAAGAGGAGGAAGGAACTTCAACGCAGGCAATATAAATGTATAACTAGCAATAATATATAATTAAGATGGCTAACAGACTTTTTGTGTGCCACTAACTTTTATTTCTGTCAACTTGTTTTGATTTAGGAAAAAAGTTTCTTGCATTTTCCAGTAAACTTTGAATCATGTTTATTTTCTTATTCTACGAAAATCAAAGCTTTGTTATCAACACATACCCATTGCCACTGATAGTGTCTATATGTATAAAGTGCTCACTACTTTCTTCTAAAATGGCACTTGACCTTTGCAATCTTCCAAGTAGTTCCAAGTGATTTGCATTCTCAACGATATTAAGTTTCTCACGTAACGATCGTTCTAAGCTGAATCCTTTATTAAACTCTTTCCAATAAATTCATTTAGCACTTAATTTTGACATCCTAAATTTCTTATTTCTCGGTTTCCTTATTCCCAAAACATCATTTCCATGGACCGCTATGCTGGATACAAACGATTTTCGATATTTAATGACGCAATATCATCAACAAACCGCAGCACACTATATTTCAAAATTCTGCACTTGTTGGAGAGAGTTATGAAGGGATGTACGAGAGAAGTAAAGGAATTGGGTTACAAAACTTTGGTCAGACCATTGCTCGAATATGGTAGTGTAGTATGCGACCCACATTTTGCGTATCAAATGCAGGAATTGGAGAGGGTGCAAAAAAGAGCTGCTACATTTTTGTTTCTGGAAATTATCGCAGAATACAATCAGTGACGGATATGATAAAGGAGCTGGAATGGGATTCATTGCAAGACAGGAGGAGGTTGAGGAGGGTCATGGGAGTGTACAGGGCATATACTGGCGAGGAGGCATGGAAAGATATTGCAATAGGTATGAAAAGTAGTTCATGGAAGGGAAAAGATTACCATGACCACAAGCTGGCACTCGATTTCAGGCACAAGGGTGTGGGAAGATTTTCTTTTTTAGGTAAGGGTGTCAGGGATTGGAATGAGTTACCAAGAGAAATGATAAATAATTTACCGAAAACTTTGAAAGAATTTAAAGATAAAATTTGTAGAGGGCAAATGTGGGTAGGTGCAGGATAGGGGTAAGATGGGTGTGTAGGGAAATCGCCACCGGAGCCTGTGCTCCATTGCAATTAAATTAAGTTTCTAACAGATGGCGGTGTGTTAATTTATCGTCACAGGATGGGTAACCATCCAGTGGATGGCGTTGTGTTTCAATTTATTTATGCTACAGTCTGTTCCACGCCATATGTGTTTTTTCTTGAATTTTAATTGTGCTGTATATTGTGCCATAATTATACTATATTGTTGTGCATCGTTTGTGTGTTATTATATGTAATGACAAAGTAATTAAACACATGAATATAACATTGAAGAAAAAGTTACGATAAATTCAAAAACGTGTAAGAATTTTTTGCTTGCTTCTCATTTTTCTTCTTTTCGTTATGGCCAGCTCTCCAGTACTCCTTCATTATTGCACTGTGTTTTCTCTTTCTCTCCTCTCTACCTTTCAATCCTGCCATATTCGAAATCTGATTTGGATTTTTTTTTTTTCCATACCGTTCACCGTACATCAGCGCGTGACGGGGAGAGTGTGTTCCCGGATATATCAAATAATTGCTTAAATCATAATTGGCTCAGTAATCGTGCTATTTTGGCATCAAAAAATGTTGACGTCGACGAAATTAACTGTTGTCTTTTAAATCAATAGACATTATTGTAGATGAAAATGAATCCATAAACTTTACAACTGAGTTTTTAAAACCACTCAATCTTCGGTTAAAGATTGGTTCACCGATTACTCTTCTTCGTAATTTGAATCTATCTAGATCAGTGGTTCCCAATTATTTTTTCCCGAGTACCACTGCAAGAAGGAGCTCAACCGCGCGTACCCCTTACAGCTGAAATGATAAATAAATGAATTCGTTCATCCCAGTAGAGTGCTTCTCACAACCACAGGATTACAATAATATAATTGACACAAACACAGTTTATCTTAAAATATATTTCGGTGATAGTAATGTTTCTTTTGGCTGATAAAAGTGGATTTTTTCAATTATTTTAGTGATCATCTTAGCCAAGAGACTACCGCGCGTACCCCCTGAAGAAACCTCACGTACCCCTGGGGGTACGCTTACCACTAATTGGAACCACTGATCTAGATCATGCAACGGTACACACTTGGTCATCAAAAGGATCGCCGGAAATGTTCTTGAAGCAACTATTTTGAGTGGAAAGTTTAAAGGAGATATCGTCCTGTTGCCACGTATTCGAATGATACCGTCAGAATCTTCAATACCATTTAAAAGTCTTCAATTTCCCATTAGTTTGGCTTTCGCTATGACCATAAATAAGTCTCAAAGCCAAACAATGCCCGTTTGTGGCTTGGACTTAGGAAAATGCGTGTTTCTCTCATGGGCAGTTGTGCTTGCTCACGTGCTGGGGAAACCATCAAATCTATTTGTATTAGCAAAATACAGGCAAACCAAAAATATTGTGCACCAATTAGTGCTTAGATAAATTAAAATTATAAATTGTAATTATTTAAAATAATGAAAATAGTTGTTAAAAATGTTTAAAAATCAACTTCATCCTACCTCATTTATAAAACTGAAATTTCAATAAATAAATAAATAATTTATTTTTATAAATATCCATTTTTTATATATTTTCAATTAAGTAATTTATTAGTAAAATGTAAATTAATTTTTTTTATGTTCGTTTGTCCTTAATTTCAAATCTCGGAAACTCTTTACCAATTACTTTTGAATTTTCAAATTGACTAAAACGTTTTTGTCTTTATTAGTGAATATTAATTTGACTACAGTTAGGAAGTTTAGAATAACACTGATCCAACGTAGGTATCATAACTACTGAGTCACAGCAACGCGTGACCGGGTCAGCTAGTCAAGACCATAAAAACAAATCATGGCTAAGAATCTGGTATTTGATTGTTCGTTTGTTTCTGTTACTAGGAATTAATTTTTTTCCTCTGCTGTTACTAACGTACACACATCGCCTTCCGCTCACATTGAATGGTAGCGGAAATTAGTTTTTCTTATTTCTTTTCCTCAAGCTTTGCGCCTTGTCGACGGACTGGGGGCAAAGAACGGGAAGGAATTCGGCTGCGGATTTTTGAAAGGAACCATACCGTCATTCGCCTGCAGTGATTTATGGAAACCAAGGAATACCCAAATCTGGATGGCCGAACAGGGATTGAAACCTACATCAACCCGAAGTCGAGAAAGCTTTTTAATGATGACACTACCATAGTTTTAAAAGTCTAAAAATCCCATCATTAAAAAAGACTTAATCAAATAATAGATATTACTATGGAGGAAGGTAACATAAGGTAATTAATTACTGGCACCATACTTTGAGTTATTTATTATGAAAGTCAGTATCACAATATTCTCTTTAAGAAAAATATGTGAAATAGAAAAAGAACGTTACAATATATTTTGACTATTTAGATTCCCTGCCTAGTTATTACCTTCTGGAGAAATTCTTTGTAATCAAAGGAAGCGTTTAAGTCACATAAACGTGCTACAAGGTTTTGTGTGGAATTAATAAAGACACATCATTTACATTTTGTTTAATGGACTCACTACACCACTACTGAACTTCCGCACTGTCTTCTACAACCGGAATCGCATGCACTTTAACCTTACTGACATCATAGATATATGGGATAAATACAAGAAAATTAACAAGTGTAGAGATAGTGATTAAACGTTCTGCAGCATCATTAATTTACTTCCTACGTATTTTTCCTTTTACAGATTCATCAAATCCTCAAGTCCAAATTAAACTTTTGTTGCGTCATTCCTCGTGGAATAGTTTTAATTTCGAACTTTGGAAATTAATGATCAGGAATTAGTAATAGGTACACGAGAAGAAATGTGGTTTAAAATTACCTACAGGCAATGATTGAATCCTTTCCAGACTCACGAACAAAATACAGGGTGTATCAAAAATTATTATCCGATTTGGCAAGTCTATATTTCTGAATCTAACAAACATATAAGTTTACAACGAATTATTATTATTATAATTATTATTATTATTTATGAACGGGAAACTCAAAAAGCTTTTTATACCTTTTTATGGGTGTTGAATATGCCCCCCTTGAGATGCACGGCATATGTTAATGCGTTATTCAGATTCTTCCCACACTGCAGCGAGCATGTCTTGAGTGACAGCTTCCACAGCTGCTGTTATGCGATGTCTCAGTTCATTAATTGTTGTAGGTGACGGAAGCACACAAACAGAGTCTTTTATAAACCCCCACAAGAAATAATAGCATACAGTCAGGTCCGATGACATTGGAGGCCAGTAATGTAAGGCTGAATCATTTGGTCCAGGGCGACCGATTCATCGTTCAGTAATCTTTTGATTTAAAAATTCCCACACTTCCAGATGCCAGTGTGGCGGTGCCCCATCCTGTGGGTAAATCGAATCAGTCTCCAACTATGGGAAAAGAAAGTTCTCAGGCATATCGAGATATGTGCTTCCTGTAACAGTGTTCTCAGCAAAAGAAAAATGGACCGTACACCTATTCCCGTGAAACTGCACGAAACATATTAAATTTTGGATAGTCTCTCTCATGTTGCACTACTTCATGTGGTTATTCCGTACTCCATATTCTCACATAATGACGGTTCACCTTACCATTTAAATGGAATGTTGCCTCGTCACTGTATAGTAGCTGGAAATTATACATTAATGACACTATAAATTGTATATGTATAAGCAAAAGTTGTCAATAGCTCTTAGTTGCTTCTGTTCATTATTTGTTAACATTTTTTGGATTGACAATGAAATCATGTGCTGTTCACTGATGTCATTTGGATTAAAGTGGACAAATTTAATATAATCTGAACTTAGATAATTTATGAAACTTAAGAATACTAGGTAAAAAGGTCAATAGAGTGTGTAGTCTAAAGCTTCCTTTACGAATTACTAAACTAGGTCTTCATCAGAAGCTGAAGAAACAACTTGTTTTCTGGTTTAACTGATTTCTTAAACTTATACATTTAAAAAAAATAAACTGTACATTCTCCATACAACCAATTTATATATAAAAAAAAGAGGTGAATACATCGTTAGCATTAGAATCTTGTCAGATCTCTGACGCAATATTCACTGTATGTTATAAATAAAAATGTAATCCAATTGCTTTTGAATTAAATTAATAATACCAGTATTTTTCAGCCATATTGGCTGCCACACTGTTCAAACAGTTATGTTGAGTTTGATTAAGGAGTTAAATGTTTGATTTTTAATTACAAAGGAAAAGGCGTGAACAATGAAGAATAGTTTTCATAGATGATATCTTAAACATTAAATGAAAATCCGAGAAGCACGTATCCATCAAAAACAAAAAGTATTGTGAAATCAGCAGTCAGGTGGCTTTTAAGTTTACTACAGTAAACGCTAGCAGTGTGGATCGAGGTGTTGAGTGATGTCGGGGTCAGTTTTCATCGCAATCAGTGGTGCTTTATTACAAGGCGCATCTCAGAAGCTCTAAATGACAGACAAGAAGGCTCCAACTTCTCGAATATGCAGGAGTTAAATAGCACTATTAGCGCCCTAATGTTACTTGTTCTTTGCTACATGACACCCTGGAATTCTCCAAGTTTCTCATCGAAGAAGTGTTGTGTTTAAAATGCATCATGAACTTGCAGTTTATCGTTATTTTGTTTTACTAGAAGAGATTAGTGTGCTACAATTTACTGCTTTCTTCTGAAAAATGTATCAGTTTACGTAACTGGAGATTCAAGGCTCAAATGAAACAATACTTTTGCTTACACTGTAGTGTGCCCATATTGACCGTCCACATTAAAGTTGTTATGTACTTATTAGTAACTCACTCACATTAACTTTCTTCACTTTCTAGAAAGCAGTGGTTAAGACGTCGAAAGTCAGAGGATTTTCACCAGGTGATCTCGCTTAAGCGATTTTACCTATTTTATTTTTAACTATATTTGTCTCTGGAGCAGATGTTTCTTGAACAAAATCAATCTAAACGATAAAACCTTTACAGACGAAATTTCTAAAGCAACTTTCTAAAGAAACTTTCTAACGTTTTAAACTACGTATTAAGTCCCATTATTCCGGCACTTTAATTTAAAGATATAATAAAGAAATATAGTAACTAAAATGTGGTTAATGAAGAAACAGAGATAATTATAGTTTGTTATTGTTGACTGATGCCAACCAATGGTAAACATCCAGAAAAAATCAGGTATATGTTAGATCACATTTAAGAACACGGATAAATGGGACCTACAGTTAATCGTGAAATCCGAACCACGGAAGCGTTCTGGCGTGTGAGAGGGGAAGATCGGGTTAAGGGACTTGGAAAATACCCGCTGAAACAGGGATTCGAATCGAGAACCTTTCGATTTTCCGTCAGACGTCTTAACCACTGAGCTACCATCTTGGCCTTAATAGACTATACCAGATATTTAACAAGCGTGATTGTGATACAGGGACCCCTTACAAAGCCGTAATCAAATCAGCGGAGGGCAACAGCGTAGGGTACAGTGTACATGCTTACAGTAACTACCACCGCAGGTAACAAAATACAATCGTAGATTGAATCTCTTCTCTTTAACGCGCTCTCCAGACGACTGTATGGAAAATGTTAAGTGTCAAACCAGATTCATAACGCAATCACGTGAATGACTGGCAAGCTAACGGTTTCGTGAATAAGTCTGCTGGCAACTCTTTCGATTTGACATGTTTCACAGGTATCTCCATAAAACACTCCAACACAGCATCCAAGAATTTCGGAGGAACTCCGGCACCCGGCCTATACCACCACTATAGGCAACGCAGTCGATGGCTGATTCTGAAATCTCATTTGAATCTCGTCGAAGTCTGCCGTTTCAGCACACAACGTTCAGGGGCAGTCCGTGAACATGGTGATCCGCACATTCTCCGCTTTCTGGTTGGGCGTGAAAGAGCAGTTTATAGGTTAGAGTAGTGCAAACACAGTCGAGATTTACATTCTTCGCAAGTTGAACGTTCACGTACCGTCCTGAAATGCGTGTTCTGACACGTAACGATTCCCTTGCATGATCCCCACAAAAAATATTCACCTGTGTAATGAATATAACCAAAGCTAAGACAGTAAATATTATTCCAGTCGAACTTAAGTTTTTTTTTAATGTTTCGTTTAGGTAATGTAGGACAATGCCGCAGTTATTTTCCCTTCGTGTAAATTGAAATTCAGATGCCACAGGGGTTGTTCGAGCGCGTTTACGTTGCTTTTATTCGCGGCAATATTGACCGTTGATTTTGGAGTCAGCCCCGGCGTTTAGGGTGTCATTAACTTTGGAATTTTGTGCTCTTCGTATTCGTAGCCGACTTGTACTTTACGCTCATATATCCGCCATTTTACGATAATCGGTAAATTTTCAAACTTCTTCAAATTCACAGCCTGGTATCTTTTTGAGTTTTTGAGATACAGACTTTGAGCTCAGGATGATTGGTAACAAATACACATGAAAAAACACTTAGTTCCTTCGAATAGAATGATTGATCTCTGAGATATGATACCATTTACCTACGTACATGTGTTGAATCCGGAAAGTCCAAAATCATGGTTTTACTTTGCGCGCGTATTTCGTCCCATTGCACGAATGTCGGAGCAGTAATGGCACAAACTCTCGTTCATCCTTTTTAAAACGAGACCAATATGGTAGCGTTATGTTAATTTTTAACTGAATTACAGAAGCCTGAAATTACTTAGACAGGAAACTGTCACTCATTTGGGGTCGATGGTCTCCTTACACCTAACACTGATTTTAAAACCGAGCTTGGTGGGTGAGTGGTTAACGCTCCCGCCTCGCATTCGGGAGGACTCTGTTTTGGATCCCCGTCCGGGCATCCAGATTTTGATTTTCCATGGTTTCCCCAAATCACTTCAGGCAAATGCCGGGATGCTTCCTTCTGAAGGCCATGGCCGTTTTCTTTTCCGTTCCTTGTCCCCAGACCCCATCCCGCCTCTAATGACCTCGACGTCGACGAAGCGTAAAGCCATGAGGAAAAAAGTCTAATTTAAAGTTTTTTTGATGTAAAAATAATAATAATACTAAACTTGTGGTGTTCGGCTTGTGACTATACCTGTTGTAACTGATTTGACAAGTGTATTTATAATTCTTTCATGTAAGTAATGGTTCTCAACACTGAACTACAAAACGAGTAAAACTCTTTAACTAATACCAGCCACGTCCGGTACCCTAACCCAGCGCAATAACCCCTACGCAACCGGAGCCGGTGGTAGAACTTAGTGCAAATTGTTTCCGCATGTACACAATACAACGCGGAACAATCCCAGCTTTTCAAATGACCTGATCAAAGTTCATCTGGTGGATTCCCCTCTCCTGGCATCCTGCCAGGATTATTGAGGAAGTAGACTGCCGTCTAAATCACATAGCTCCGCATTTAGAAAGGCCAGTATTGGCCTCGCAAGTTCTCCTACGTCTCGATTCCTTTGTTTAGTTGCTATGGTCTAATCTGGACCCGAATGACACCGTCTTCCGAGTGTACGGTCTTGACGTGTTTGTATTTATTGGTCCCTTTGCAGCATACATAGTACAAAATATATGGGTTAAGTCAAAAATAGTCTGTACACAGACTGACACACATGCACACACATACACACACAACATACATTATCACCACTTTATCCTTTCTGTGATTAACTATAAGATAAGTGTACAAATTTGACAACGACAAAACATTTATTATTACAAATAGACAATTAACACCTGATTTATATCATTTCCCTTTTTAAATTTTTTAAATCAGTGACTTAAGACGAACTTTTGGTTTTTGCAAATATTCATCAATACTGTTGAAGCAGTGGTCGAGCAAGTACTCCTTCAGTCATCATGTGAACAGACTTGATCCTTTGTGGTATTTTATTAAACAATCTGATTCCCATATGAAGTGACCCTTTCTGACAGAAGGTGGTATTTGTTTGTGGTATATGTCTAGTATTATATGTGTGTATATCATCGTTTGTTTGAAGTGTATACCCAGAAGCTTCTATATTTTTTTAATGAATTTTGTACAGTATATATAAACAGGTGTGGCAGAATTTGCAACTTTCTAAATACAAGTCTACATGAGGTTCTACTTTGTACACCCTTCAATAATTTTGATAATTTTTATCTGCATTTTGAAGCATTTGATACTTGGTAGGGAGTTTCCCCAGAATATGATACCATACCTTAATAATGAGTGCACATACCCAAAATAAATATTTCTAATTGTTTCAGTAGATATGCAACCAATTAATATTCTCATCATATACTAGATAGTATTTGGTTTTTAACTTGATGAGTTGATAATATCTATAGAAGAAACCCAAAAATCATTGAATCTTAACATAAATATCATATGTCTGACAGAACACCATCTGAAGAATTCTGAAATGTGTCTCCTCCCTTTTATTGGATATAGGTTAGCTTCATGTTATTGCAGGTCACAGATGAGAATGGGTGGTGCAGCAAAATATGTAAGAGAAAATACTGAAACAAAATCATTAGATCTAAGTAAATACTGTATAGAACAAGATTTTGAATGTTGTGCAATACAGTTAGAATTAGGTAACAAATATTTTATAGTGCTGACAGTTTATAGGGCTCCCACAGGAGACTTAGTAAATTTTGTAATAAACCTGAAGCGGTTCTATTAAATTTATCATGAACTGAAAGGGAAATTATCCTCTGTGGAGACTTCATCATAAATTTTGCTGTAGAATGTAACCAGACAGATTATCTTCTAGGAATGCTTAGATCATTCAATCTCTATCAAACTGTAAATTCTCAACTAGAATACAAAAAGATAGTAATACCATTATTGATAACATTTTTGTATAGCACAATAAATTAGAAATACATGGAATGGTTCCAATGGAAAATGGCTTGACAGACCATAATGCTCAAATAATTACTTTGGATGTTGTGGGAAATGAAAATAACAAAAAGAAAGGATTTGTCAAAGATAGGCCATTAAAGAGCAATTAAATAAAAACATTAAATGATGAACTTCTCAATGAGGACTGGAGCACTGTTTATAAATTAAAAGAGGTAAACAATAAATTCAATTACTTTCACCATAGGTTTTTGGAAATTTACGAGAGGTGTCTCCCTACAAAACTAGCTCCAATTGGGCAAAAATGAGTAAACAAAAATTGGATTACAGTTGGTTTTAAAACATCTTGCAGACTTAAAAGGGAATTGTAAAAGTTAGGAATACTGATAATATGCTTCTCAGACAGCATTACAAAACTTACTGTAGAATTTTAATCAAAGTATAAAAGAAGCTAAATGTTTGGCCATAAATGATGAGATTAGTAGTTCAGATAATAAGATAAAAAGTCTTTTGAACATTATTAAAAGAGAAACAACTGTATCACCCCTTGAACATAAACCTATATCTTTAAGTATTAACGATAAACTTGTAAATGACCCCTCTAATGTAGGAAGTGCTTTTAATAACTACTTCTTAACTGTTGCTGAAAAAATAAAAGGAAAATATATTGGGAATATGGATGCTATAGCAATACTTAAATCCTTTTCACTAAAAACAGCATCTATGTCTCTATTTCCCACCAGTCAAAATGAAATTGAAAAAATTATTAAATACCTCAAAAATAATAAATCATTTGGTTATGATGAGGTTTCAACCTATGTAGTGAAACAATGTAACACCAGCATTAGTAGAGTTATTAGTCATATTTGTAATAGTTCTTTTGAAGAAGGTATCTTCCCTGACTCACTCAAGAAGTCAATAATCAAACCGCTTTATAAAAAGGGTGATACCTCAAAGATTGAAAATTACAGATCCATATCACTTCTAACAGCATTTTCAAAAATCTTTGAAAAAGCAATGTATAGAAGGGTGTATGCACATCTACAAAAGAATGACCTACTCAGTAAAGTCCAGTTTGGTTTTAGGCAAGGTGTTTCAACAGATTCAGCAATTTTTGCTTTTCTAACAATTACTGGAATCACTGCATAAAAAATTAAATTCCCTAGGTATATTCTGTGATCTTGCTAAGGCTTTTGACTGTGTTGATCATGAGATTCTCCTAGGTAAATTAGATCACTATGGAGTTAGTGGTAAGCCAGGACTTTGGTTTAAATCATACTTGGAAAATAGAAAGCAATGTATATCACTGAAAGATGCTAATACAAGAGATGTTATAAACTCAGAATGGGGTATAGTTAAATGTGGTGTGCCTCAGGGTTCAATTCTTGGCCCTCTGCTGTTCTTAATCTATATAAATGATCTCCCACATTTTCTAGGTGATAATGAATACATGGTGCTCTTTGCAGATGATACTAGC
Source organism: Vandiemenella viatica (assembly GCA_031002005.1). Taxonomy (NCBI): domain Eukaryota; kingdom Metazoa; phylum Arthropoda; class Insecta; order Orthoptera; family Morabidae; genus Vandiemenella; species Vandiemenella viatica. The sequence goes on along the minus strand of JARYHS010013630.1, from coordinate 70,849,881 downwards.
ATATCGTTGAAAGACCAATCAGTACAAAACCTTGAAAACACAGCAAATGATGCTCTAAAGGGAATTAACAGGTGGTTTAATGCTAACAAACTAATACTTAATGTAGAAAAGACACAGTTACTTCAGTTTGTTACAAAAAAATAAAACAACGGACAGCAATAATGTGATATCAGAAGGAAAAGCAATTAATGAAAGCAGTTTTAAAAAATTCCTGGGTGTATATATAGATAACAAATTGAACTGGAAGCAACAGATTCGACAACTTCTTAAAAAAACTGAAGTCTGCAATATTTTCACTGAGGGTAATATCTAGAATAGCTAATATAGAAACCAGAAAGTTAGTATATTTTGCATATTTTCACTCCCTGCTCTCTTATGGCATCTCATTCTGGGGGAACTCATCACAAGCACAGAGGGTATTTAAATTGCAAAAAGCGTGCTGTAATAACTATTTGTGGAGCAAGCCACGGACGTTGTGCAGAAATCTATTTAAAAATCTAGGTGTACTAACAATGCCAGCACAGTATGTATACTCCGTACTATCATTTGTAGTGGAAAATCCTGAACACTTCAATCTTAATGCTGACATACATAGCCATAATACTAGGAATAAATATAATATTTACAAGGATTACAAATCACTGTCAATTGTACAGAAAGGAATAACATTTACTGGAGCTTCCTTATTCAATGTCTTACCAACAGAAATTAAATGTTATCTATGAAAACCCAACTACTTTAAGTCAAAACTGAAAGAGTTTCTGCTTCAAAACCAATTTTACTCTGTGAAAGAATTTTCTTCTTGGAATTTTGTAACTAAGAATGACTGATAAAATAGTATATGTGGTGTATGGAAAGGGAAGGTGAAAAAGTTGTCCAAAATTAATAAAATGATATATAGTTTTTCTTACTATTGAAACTTTTGACACATGAAGTAATTATACTGAAATATAATCTTCACGGGTGTTCAGCCGGATGGTGTCAAAGTAACACGACGTTTTGACAGCAAGCTCAGCTGTCTTCATCAGGTATCGGTGTCTGCTGGCTGTCGTAAGCTGGCTGTCACCACGTTGACATGGTGACAGCCAGCTTACGACAGCCAGCAGACACCGATACCTGATGAAGACAACGTGGTGACAGCCAGCTTACGACAGCCAGCAGACACCGATACCTGATGAAGACAGCTGAGCTTGCTGTCGAAACGTCGTGTTACTTTGACACCATCCGGCTGAACACCCGTGAAGATTATATTTCATCACTACACCAGGAAAGTCTCCACTCAAACAGTAATTATACTGTTTACAAAATTCACTCATATATAGTTACTAACATGGGATAGCATACACTCAAAAATTGCTGTGAAAAATTAACATGCTAACAGGTTTTTAAGGAATTGACTGCTAATGAGTTATTGGTAATATAATTCATCATCATCATCTAGGACAGCTTCCAGCCACTGGCTGGGTCTGCTGGGAACAAAATATAATTGATATAATTGATATTGTTAATAAGTGTGTGTACTGTTCATGGGCGTATCCAGCGAGGGGCAGAGGGGGGCTGCTGCCCCCCCTAGAAGAAAAATTAAGTTGCCTTCAGTAAGCTTCGACGAGTGAAGAACTAGTTCAGGAGCACTTTGGGAGAGAAAGATTGACAGGATTATGTCTTACGAGTGTGCATCGAAATTTCGTGAAAGAACACCATGAGATATTGACAAACAAAATTATTGAAATTGAAAATCTAAGTCAATTAATGTTTACGTAAAAAACTAACTGACTTACGATCTTAATTAACTGCATAGTAGGTCCTTAGATTAAGTAGTTGGGTTACTATATTAATCAATGATAAAAATAGTTTCCTAAATAGGTTTGAGTTTGATTTTGTAATGTCATGTTTGAGTCCCCCACCCCACTTCCTCGAAACCAAAATGAGTTGCCCCCCCCCTAGTTGAAATCCTGCCCCCCTCTAGTTCTGATCCTGGATACGCCCTTGGTACTGTTCCTCATAAATAGTAACTAACATGATATAATATGTATTTGTAGATTACAGTGAAACTTGTAATGGTAACTGATTGGTAAGAAAATAACTGGTTATTAGATGCTGGTAACAAGTGTATACACTGTTCCACATAATAAGTAATAATTAAAATTTGTAGAGGGCAAATGTAGGTGGGTGCAGGATAGGGGGAAGTTGGGTGTGTAGGGAAATTGCCACTGGAGAATGAGCCATTGCAATTAAAATTAAAGTAAAATTAACTCAGGATTGTATTTGTATATTACAGGGAATATTGATAATAACAATTGGTTGTAGCTAACTTGTTATCAATGTATAATAATATTATCAATTATATAGTAATATAATTGACATTATTAAGAAGTGTATGTACTGTTCCACATCCCCGAGATTATTCTCATATGGGATCAAAGTGAACGTATCTATATATCTACAAAGGTGTTCAATGTGTGTGTTCCGTTTTAAATTCTCTTGCATGCATATGCCAAGAAATTTTACGTTTTCTACATTTTTAAGTAGTTCACCACTGAGTTTTACTGTAGGTAACTGGACAACTAAATTATTTTTTGGTGCTAGGGTTGCAAACCATACATCGTTATAAAGTAACATACCTCATTTTTTATACTTATACTTAACCCTAGCCATAAATTATGCAGAAATACTTTATTTTTGGTAAAATTTACAGTTTTGTATTGAAATACCCTTCATAATTTATTAACAAATCTAGAATTCGTATGTGGAGTCATCTATAACATTTTCACGGTAAATCAAAATTTCTAGCTAGCTTCATGAGCACTAAACCAATATGGATTTAAGGCAATTAATACCTAAATTTAAATATATTTTTTCCCTTTCCTATACATTTTTTTTCCTCTTCCAAAAGTAAATATACCTTTTCTTTTTTAATAAGTTGGCAACCTTCAGGGTGGTCATGTGCTTCCACCTCCTACAGAATCATTATTTAATATATCTATAACCTATCCAAAACAATTTAGAAACAGGTTTATTCATTGTAACTAGTGACGCTTATAGATAAGGATGGAGAAGTAGTTACTGAGGATTTAAAAAAGGCAGAGATTTTAAGTAACCTTTTTAGTGAGAGCATTAGGAAGAATGAATCAGAAACGTGAAGGTCTAATTCGGAGAATGAGCCTAACAATACGATTAGAAATGAAGATACTAAAAATTTTGAAATTCATCCTGAGGAAATTATGAAGGAAATAAGCAAGCTGAAAAATCATAAGGGGGCTGGTGTAGATAATACTACTACAGATGTCTTAAAGATAGCCAGATGTGACATTATACCTTATCTTGAAATATTTTTTAAATTGAGTCTGGATACTTGCTGCTTACCACAGGACTGGAAAAGTGAGATAGTAGTACTGGTACATAAAGGAGGGGTGAGAAATAGAGTTGAAAATTACAGGCCAATCAGTTAGACTTCAGTCGTAGGCAGGGCTGGCGTTAGGGGGGGTTAAGCGGGGCAAAAGTACCCGGGGCCCGGGCCACCAAAGGGGGGCCCCGCCATCCTGGGTGCCTAAATAAATAGAAATCAAACACAAATTTTAAAATCTGAATCAATAGTTTTGAACGTTTTTGTATTAAAATGTTCTGAATTTATAAAAAAAAAAACAAAGTGTAAACATATTTTCAGGGGGGGGGGGGGTAAGGGGCCTAAGATCGCTTAACCAGGGCCCGAGAATCCTAGCGCCGGCCCTGGTCGTAGGTAAATTAATGGAAAGGTTGGTAAGCAACCACGTCAGAAATGTATGTGAGGAACATAAGTGGTTTTCGAGTAGGCAACATGGGTTCAGGAAAGGATATTCTTGCAAATCTCAGTCAGTGGGATATATGCAAGATATTTCAGATGAAATGGACAAGGGAGTCCAAGTTGATAGTGTAGCGCTTGATCTTTCGAATGCATTTGACAGAGTGAGCCATAAAATGGTAGTAAATAAGGTAAAAACTATTGGAGTGGATGAGAAAGTGATTTGCTGGGTAGAAGAATTTTCAAAAGGTAGAAAACAGAAAGTTAAGTAGGAAATGCGGTATCAAAGGAAGTGGAAGTAAAAATGGAAGTGCCACAGGGTAGCTTATTGGGACCATTGCTATTCATTACTCTAATGAATAATTGTGTTGATTGTTAACTATCTGAAATCAGATTGTTTGCAGATGACATAATGCTACATAAAAGGATCAAAACGATAGAGGACTGTAAACAATTGCAGGGTGATCTGGACAGGATATCTAGTTGGGTTGGTAAACATGGGATGAAGATAATTGCAAAGAAGAGTCAGTTTATTAGATACCCAAATAAAAAACAAAAGGTTAATTATGAATATAAGGTGGGGAAAGAATTGCTTGCTGAAGTCTTGAAATGAAAATATCTTGGCATTACATTTGATAACAAGCTTAACTAGACAGGACACACTGGACAGGTGGTAGGAAAAGGTTTCAAAATTCTACACTTGTTGGAGAGAGTTATGAGGGGATGTACGAGAGAAGTAAAGGAATTGGGTTACAAAAGTTTGGTCAGACCATTGCTCGAATATGGTAGTGTAGTATGGGACTCACATTTTGAGTATCAAATACAGGAATTAGAGAGGGTGCAAAATAGGGCTGTTAGATTTGTTTCTGGAAAATATCGCAGAATGCAATCAGTGTCAGATATGATAAAGGAGCTTAAATGGGATTCATTGCAAGACAGGAGGAGGATGAGGAGGGTCATGGGAGTGTACAGGGTGTATAGTGGCGATGAGGCATGGTAAGATATTGCAATAGGTATGAAAAGTAGTTGATGGAAGGGAAAGATGACCATGACCACAAGCTGGCACTCGATTTCAGGCACAAGGGTGTGGGAAGATTTTCTTTTTTAGGTAAGGGTGTCAGGGATTGGAATGAGTTACAAAGGGAGATGATGAATATCTTACCAAGAACGTTAAAGGATTTAAAGTTAAAATTGGTGGAGGACAAATGTAGTTGGATGCAGGATAGAGGGAAATTGCCACTGGAGCGTGTGCTCCATTGCAATTAAATTAAATTATTTCTGTCAACTTTTCTTAATAGTAAAATACTCTTTAGTTTGATTTTGAAGCCTCTTTCGTAAAAGACACAAGTTTTAGAAATAGTTGTTTTTCAAACATAATGAGTTTTGCCGCCTTCATATCCACTAAGTGATCTCACAACAGCAATCATTTTAAGGTGTATTTTGTGTCAGGAAAAAATTATTTTAAAAGATATTTCAATCTTAGTGATGTATTCTAATGTATGATTGTATCGATGGTTTACGGCCAGAATTTGGATTTTTCGTAAATGATCTTATGATATACAATACGATCACAACAGGTGAAGACTGTTAACAGCTGCAAGGTGACAAAAATAGAATATCTAAGAGGGTAGGTCAGCATGGAATGAGAATAAATGTCAAGAAGAGTCAGTTTATTAGGTACACAGATAAAAATCTAAAGGTTAATTATGATTATAGGGTGGGATCAGAATTGCTTTTTGAAATCTTGAATTGTAAATATCTTGGCATAACATTTGATAACAAACTCAACTGGGCAGAGCACGTTAGACAGGTGGTAGGAAAAGGTTACAAAATACTTTATTTACTGGAGAGGGTGACGAGGGAATGTACCAGGGAAGTTAGGGAATTGGGTTACAAAACTTTGATCAGATCATTGATTGAATATAGTGGTGTAGTTTGGGATCCACATTTTGGTTATCAAATACAGGAGTTGGAGGGTATGCAAAGATGAACAGCCAGATTTTTTTGTGGGACCAGGCCCGCCACTAGCTGTTTGAGCGCCCACGTGCAATACCGATTATGCCGCCCCCTGTTTAACTACAGCCAGTGGTGGATCTCGGAAATTTTCGAACCGGGTCAAAAAACTGTGAGATTGCCGCCCCCAAAAAAGGTCGCCCGCTACATAATATACTGCAAATTTTCGTCGCGGCAACAATGGAGTGGCAACTATCTCAGGGCGGGGACTGTCGATCACTTGTTTTGTGCCGCCCCCCTCGACGTGCCGCCCGCGTGCAGTGCACGCCTTGCACGCCCACTTACGGCGGCCCTGTGTGGGACCCAGTCAGTAACTGACATGATAAAGGAGCTGGATTGGTGGTCATTGGAGGAAAGGAGGAGGGTGAAGAGAGTGCTGGGAATGTAAAAGGGCATATGTTTGTGATGAGGCATGGAAGGCTATTGGTAACAGAATTAGGAATAGTGCACGGAAGAGGAAAGACAACCATGGCCACAAACTGGTGCTCAGTTCCATGCGTAAGGGAGTGGGAAAATTTTCTTTTGTTAGTAAGGGTGTTAGGGTTTGGAACAAAATACCAAGTGAAGTGTTGAATAATTTACCATAAACACTTAAGGAATTTAAAAATAAAATTTGTAAATCAGAAAAGTAAATGGTGGAGAAATTTAACACTCCAATTATAAAAGAAATTTTTTTAAAAAAAAGGTGTAATTAGACGACTAGGGGAATTGCCACTGGAGTGTTAGCTCCATTGCAATTAAAATCTTATATACATATAAAAACAGACAAGTGTATCCCTATATTTCAATTTTCATCCACCACTACCTAGCACCTACTGATCACTGGTGTTTCTATGTGGTAGTAGCATGGAGTTTCATTGGCCGAATGCCAATAACAGTAGGGGAATGGGAGATATGGTGGCTAACATTGGCCAACAAGAACAAGAAGTAAGAACAAAATGTGCACTGGGGTAGGTGCACAAGGGTTTTGTCTTAGCTCTGACCATACATAAACCTTGGATAGTCCAGCTAGGGCTTTCTACTAATAATACAAGGTCGCCACTTGACTTCAATATTTTACTACCTTAAGTCAAGGAAAGGTATAGACAAAATAAATGTTCACAAGTTAGTTGGAATTAAAATCACTATATTTTTTAAAAAGTTGTAAAGTCATTAGGTGGATAGGCAATCAGACAACGTTACAGAAGAAAAGTTAACAAGTTCGTTTAACCGATTCAAGCCAAACCACACCCCATAGTTCACAGTACCACTTCTAGTTGGAGAAATCAAATAAATGTTAGTCACAAGTTTCAATTGTTCAATTGGTTGATTAATGCCCGAATTTAAGCAATCCCGAGGTCTCACTTGGTGAAATACTATTTTAAAACTGCACAGTTGTTATCCAAACTGAAACTCTAAAACTTTGTGATGCCTCCATCTCGCCCACACTATAGCACAGTAGTGCTGTAAATGAAAACTGACTAGCCGACTGAGCTACATGTTATTCCTCTCGCGGTTTCTGAAAGACTGAGGCCAAGAGAAATTTCCAGGCCTGCTCTCTCACGAACCGTGGGAAAGTCCCAAACTTCCTGTTTCATTGTTACAATACCAGAAAACATTGAAAAGGGGTCTGAGAGTGAAAATAAGCTTCAGGCAATCTGTTTACAAATCAAATCATCAAATGGCATTGTGTGATAAGATAGTTTCCATTTACATAGTTCAGAAGGAGTGATAGTTTTCAGAAAAATGCTAACAGCTTTCAACATAATTATTTGCATTCCATAAAAGCTTTAGCATCATAAAAAGAAGTTAGTTAATTTGTGGAAACTATAAAAAGAGGAAAATCAATTTTAAAAAAATTAGTAGAGTTAAGTAGCTTAATAGAGTTTTGTAGTCTTTGTAAAATTTAGAAGGTGCATGAGAATTATAGAGTGTGCTACCCAAGCACAGGAGGAGTTGGTGCAGGGGTGTTCATATTGGTTATTGCTTTGCTAAAATATTTATAAAAGTATCTCTGGGATGTATCACATGTCACAGTTAATATATATAGTAGATACTCATTAATCTGGACCCTGTATAATCCAGCACCCGCTGTAATTCGACATGCCAGTAATGTATGTGATTATTTTATGGTAAAGTATTGTCAATGAATGGTTGAGCAGGCTACAATCTGTTATGTAGGTGCATGACAAGTTATGGTTGTTGTTGGTCTCAGTTTGCTTGTGACAACGGCATGGGTGTTCTCATAGTGTATCGCAATGTCTTCATCAATATAAAAGTGGAAGCCCAAAACATTAACAATTAAAGAAAAAAGTGAGATTCTGGACAGCTTTAATTATACATCTTTTAGTAAGTCGGCAAGTGCATACAGTGTAGGACGTTCCACAATTAAAAAACTTTCGAAAGTAAGTGCCTATGACTGATTGTGGGCCAGGCAAGAGGCAGACTTTCAAAAACACAGAAAACTGAACACTTATGCTGACAAACAACTACACAATTGTGTAGTTGTTTGTCAGCATAAGTGTTCCCTCTCATCGCATCCGTCCACTTTGGTATGTGGTGGGTTAATTTCCCTTTCTTTTCTTATTTATTTAATTTAATTTAATTGCAATGGAGCACAGGCTCCGGTGGCAATTTCCCTACACACCCATCTTCCCCCTATCCTGCACCTACCTACATTTGCCCTCTACAAATTTTATCTTTACATTCTTTCAAAGTTTTCGGTAAATTATTTCTCTTGGTAACTCATTCCAATCCCTGACACCCTTACCTAAAAAAGAGAATCTTCCCACACCCTTGTGCCTGAAATCGAGTGCCAGCTTGTAGTCATGGTCATCTTTTCCCATCCATGCAGTACTTTTCATACCTATTGCAATATCTTTCCATGCCTCATCGCCAGTATATGCCCTGTACACTCCCATGACCCTCCTCACTCTCCTCCTGTCTTGCAATGAATCCCATTCCAGCTCCTTTATCATATCTGTCACGGATTGCATTCTGCGATAATTTCCAGAAACAAATCTAGCAGCCCTTTTTTGCACCCTCTCCAACTCCTGTATTTGATATGTAAAATGAGGGTCCCATACTACACTACCATATTCGAGCAATGGTCTGACCAAAGTTTTGTAACCCAATTCCTTGACTTCTCTCGTACATCCCCTCATCACTCTCTCCAACAAGTGCAGAACTTTGAAACCTTTTCCTACCACCTGTCCTATGTGTCCTGCTCAGTTAAGTTTATTATCAAAAGTAATTCCAAGATATTTACATTTCAAGTCTTCAGCAAGCAATTCTTTCCCAACCTTATATTGATAATTAACCTTTTGTTTTTTTATTTGTGTATCTAATAAGCTGACACTTCTTTGCATTTATCTTCATTCCATGTTTACCAAACCAATTAGATATCCTGTCCAGATCACCCTGCAACTGTTTACAATCCTCTATCGTTTTGATTCATTTTCCTTAGTTGCATCAAAAGCACAGAAAAACCAGAGATGGAGAAAGTTTTGTATCTGTGATTTCTTCAGGAAAGAAATGGGCTTACATCTATTTCTGAGCCCATATTTGCAATGAAAACAAAAGTTTTTTTACAAGGAGAAAACAAACAAAAGAAGATTTTTTAACAAGCAATGGATTGTTGAAACACTTCATAACAGTGGCGTAGCTATTGGAGAGCTAGGCGGGTCTGTGCACTGGGGCCCCCAAGTTCAGGGAGCCCACAAGCTCAGCTCAGGGAGCCCATGCCAACTAACCTCACACAACTTGGTAAAACTACAGAAAAAAGTCACCCATCTGGCCTGAGGGCCCCAATATGTTTTTTGCGTCAGTTCCCTTGTTAACCTAGCTATGCTACTGCTTCAAAAGTCATCATAGAATACGTTTGATGATGGTAACAGGAGAAAAATTGTTTGTTGATGCATGCGGGGAAGGGCCATTGTACCAGGATGTGAGGTGAGCAAACAACTTTTAATCATATCACTGTGTGCTAATAATAAGGAATCCATTTGCATTGAAATAATTGATTTACCCATTTACTATTATGTACAAAAAGGTACATTGATGAAAAATACCTTTTCAAAAACAGATTTGTTGAAAGCTTCATGTTATAAGTTAAAAAATGTATGAAAGATCACAATCTTCCTCAAAAGTCATTGCCATTACTAGATAATGCACCCAGTCATCCATCCGAAGAATGATTGATGACTGAGGTTAAATGTATTACTGCATGTTTCTTCCATTGCACTCATGCATCAAATGGATCAGCATATCATTCAATTTGTCAAGCTGGATAAAAAAATAAAATAAAAAACTGCTGTTGATGGTCATACCAAAAGGCCATTCTAAACGAAAAAAATTAAGAATTCAACATGAAAAACTTGGTTTTTCACCCTTTGTCAGTCTTGAAATTCATTGCCCCTATCAGCAATTATACCATCATGGAAGAACTTATGGCCAGACATCATCACCAATCCCAGCGCTGCAAAAATTATTGTCACTTCGTAAGCCATAGAGAAAGATGGTTGTGTAGGGAAACTGTCACCGGAGCGTGTGCTCCATTGCAATTAAATTAAATTAAAATTAAATTAACATCACTACAGATTACAGATTAGTTCAGAAAATTTGGAAATCTGGTATCATGGAATGTATTTCAGTAAATGTCTGATGATGAGATTATTAACCAAGTTTCTGTACCAATGATAAATCAAGACTATGACAACAAAGTTATTGTATCTGCTCCATATGTTAGAGCTAAAAATTTGATCAACACATTTGAAGTGGGTATGCAATGGGCTGAAGAGAATGATGTATCATACAATGGATTTTTACATCCAAGGTGCCTGCGGAACAAGGCAAAAGAAAATTGATAAAAATTTGTAAACGACATAAGCTTTCTTTTTTTATACATTTTCTTTTGCTTAAATTAATACATTGAATATGAATTTCTTAACACATACATTAATACTGCATTTAGTTTTTGATTTTTATAACTGCTATTGTGATTGTTTAATGACATTAATAATTTAATAAACCTTCTGTTATCTATTGTTGTTTTTTTTTTAGTTCACGAAGTCACATATCATCTAGTATTGATTTTATGTCACCATTTTCATAATTTGTCAGATTACAAAGAAGTAATTTGCATAAAAATCCACACTATAAGGGATTGGAGGCAGTACTCTATAGTTCGACAAACTTGAATCCAACACCGCCCTGCAAAACATTTGTCAGATTATTGCTAGCTGACTGTAATCATACAAGATGAATAATAATTGTAGTGATAAACTACTGTATGTTTGGGTTTCAAATTCAGAAGTTGGAAGGGGTGCAGAGGAGAGCAGCTAGATTTGTTTGCAGAAATTACTGCAGAATTCAATCAGTAACTAAAATGATGAATGAGTTTGGTTGGGCATCATTGGAAGACAGAAGGTAGGTTTAAAGAATGTATGGATTGTCCAAGGCTTATAAACATGATAATGCATGGATGGACAATAGCAGAAGGGTAATGAGTTGCATATGGAAGATAAGAAATGGCCATCATCATAAGCTGCCCCATCACTTCAGGCTAAAGGAAAAGGGAAAATTTTCTTCTGTAGGTAAGGGACTGCAATATGTTTCAAATGGAAATAATTGACAGTTAACAAAAAAAACTCTGAAGGAGAGTAAATTTGGAATTTGTAAATCACAGGTGTGGTTGTGAAATGAAAAATCGTGACATGGAAAGGTGGGCGTGTAGGGACATTGCCTCCAGAGAATGTTTGCTACATAAAAATTAAATTAAACAAACAAAAAATTAAACATTAAAATTTACAACAAAATTTTGTAAAACTAATATCAGATACAGTTAATTCTTTTATACAAACAGAAGTCGCTGCCAATAAAATAATCTTTCAGCTTTTCTTTTTATACATCTTTGTTACCTACAGACTGAAGTTTATTCATTCAAAAGGATCAAATATAAATGTTCTATTACAAATCACAAGAGAGAATAATTATATTTAGAAATCACAATAAGAGTTATAAAGAGTTTATGAAGAGTTGACTATAAATTTTTCTTGGTTTTAATTTAAATGCAATGGAGTGCACACCCTAGTGGCAATTTCCCTACACACCCATTTAACCCCTTTCCTGCAGCCACCCAAATATGCCTTCTACATATTTCAACTTCAAATTCTTCTACACTCCCATGACCCTGTTCACCTTCCTCCTATCTTTGAATCAATCCCATTCCACCTCTTTTATCATATCTGTTACTGATTGCATTCTGCGGTAGTTTCCAGAAATAAATCTAGCAGAACTTTTTTGCACCTTCTCCAACTCCTGTATTTGATACTCAAAATGAGGGTCCCATATTACACCACCATATTCAAGCAATGGTCTGACCAAAGTTTTGTAACCCAATTCCTTACACTTGTCTTGTACATCCCTTCATCACTCTCTCCAACAAGTGCAGAATTTTGAAACATTTTCCAACCACTTGTACAATGTGTCTTGCACAGTGAAGCCTGTTATCAAATGTAATGTCAAGATATTTACATTTCAAGTCTTCAACAAGCAATTCTTTCCCACCTTATAATCATAACCACCTATAGAGTTTTTTTATTTATTTTATTTTTTTAAATTTTTTTAAAAATCTGTGTATCTAATAAGATGACTATTCTTTGCATTTAACTTCATCCCATGTTTACCAACCCAACTAAATATGCTGTCCGGATCACCCTGCAGCTGTTTACAGTCATATTTCAAATTTTTTGGTCTGCTCGTTTGTAATTGTGTTGTCAAGCTCGTTTTCTGATTAGGCCCTCCCGTTTATGACTCATTACCCCTAATGCTCTCACTAAACCAGTTACTTAAAATCTCTGCCTTTTTCAAATCCTCAGTAACTTCTTCTCCATCTTTCTAGATGGATCAGTCAATAGTCCCCTGCACTGGCAATACTCTTCATAAACCCATCTATAGCCACCTTCTTAGCTATTATTAAGTTATTGTTTAATTGTTTTAAACATTCCCTACAACCCTGCTGTCTCTTAACCATGTTATGTTCTCTTCTTACTAACCTCTTTAACCTCCTCACCTAGCTATTATAGTACACAGGATCTCTACTTCCCTTTATTTTCTGTTTTGAAATAAATATTTCTTCCCCCTTTCTTATTATCTCCTTGAACTATTCCCACTTTGGCTCTAATTTACTTGTGCCTTCCTTCCATTTGCTGAAACCTTCTCTGAAATATCTCTTCAAGTTCAAAATCTGTGCTTTTTTATAACTGTACTGTACCTATTGCCATCTTCAATTTTGGCTTTTGGTTCACTGAATCCTCTAGTAGCCATCAGAACTGCTTCATGATCCCTTATCCCTTTGGTTACTTGACAACCCACAATGATATCATTGGGCTTTATTAGGAATTAGTGTAAGCTCGTGACCGTTTTTTGCGTATCGTCACGGGTCTAGAATAGTTCCGGTTTCTAGGCTGAAAGATTATAACAGGATGACCTGATTTGACCAAATATAAACTTGACCAGTGTTTTAGGGTGAATAAAATCTGTTGAGCTTGAAGAACTCAGAAGCATTAATAGAGGTAGGTATTAAACATGAACAGAGAATCGTATAATTGCTAAAATAGAAACTTACTAGTATTTGACCCTTAAAGTTCACTCTGCAAAATTTAAAAAATTCCTGTTTGCTTCAAAAGCATCACCTTTTTTTTTAACATATTTGGTCTGATGTACACTTAAAATAACCTAATAACTCACATACAGTGAACATGAACAAAAGCCATTAACGAAAGTGGTCACTAAATTCCTTAAAAAGCAAATAAACTGTAATGCATAAACTTTGGTCAAGCAACAACATTAGTGAAAATTTTGATTAGATTGAAATTTTTCCAAGCCGCAATTGTGGTTACAACTGAGACCTAGAGTAATTTTTTTAAAGTTACTTTCATTAGCAACGTGTTACTGAAAAGCAGATCCACTTTTTTTTTCAGCAGCGATATTTATCAATAATTTTTTTGAATATAGAAAGCTACGAAAAGCAAACTTAATGACTATATTATGGCTATTAACTTGGTAGTAGTTGCTTAGCTATTAAATTGTGGACATAACCACGAATTTCTTATAATGGTATCTCTGGTCACTGTTTTGCGAGCGAAGGCTGTCCCATGATGTCACAATTTTCCAACCAATCAAGATGAGTGAGTGACCTTACGAAATTATATAGTAGATATATCCAAAATATTTTGCCCCGTAGTGTTCTGCCATTCCACTTGTGTAAATCTTCCTTCCCTTATTAAGGTATTTGCAAATCTTTGTTCCCTTGTGTTATTTAATCTTATTTCCTACCCAGTTTACACATGGTAAATTGAAATCCCCACAAACAATGACCATTCTATTCTTACCTCTGAAATCTGAGTAAGAATTTAATTTCTTCCCCTTGAGCCTCATCTTCATCTATCATTCTTCCACTGCAGTAAGTAGCCAACACCCTGATTTCTTCCTTTTCATTACCCCAGAAATCTACTTCAAGTATCTCATGTTAATGATCTATGACACAAGTGAAGTGTGGTAGTGTTTGTTAACTAGTATGAAAACTCCTCCACCAATAGCTCCTCTATATCTGTGATACTCTCTGTAAACATCAGAAAAAACCTCACTGTCTAATACTTCTTCTTATAACCAACTCTCTATCCCTATTATTAATTTTGGTTCATGTATCTCTATTAAGTTTGCAAATTTGATTACTTTGTTCATTATACTTCTATAGTTCACCAGTAACAACCTTATTACTGGCTTTATATTTTCAGCATTTACCTTCTCCTTCCCAGTTCTACCCCAGTCAGTTATTGTTTCAGCCATTCATCTATTTCTTTAACATCTGTGATTTTTCACATCGTGGATCCACAATCAGTATTACTTTGATCATCTATTTCCATCCCTTTACCAGCAACCCCTAACCTAAAAAAAAAAAAGGCACAGTCCCGACCCCACCATCACTGGAAATGAGCTCCCTCACAGCTTTAGCTAACAACTCAGAAGGTAACCACTTGCCCCACCTATTTAGGTGAAAGATGGAAGAATTTGCATCAGCCAGGGTGAATATAAAAATACTTTTACTAAATTAACAGGTGGTCTTTCATTATTTATAAATCAGACAACTTATATGGTTGCTCCGTGAATGGAACGAAGTGTGTTGGAGGTAAAGAGCACATCTAAAGGCAGCTGAATCCATGTATTCCGTCATAAGCAGGTCCAGTTTAAGGCTACCATAAGAACCGCAGTAGCCGGGGACCCCAAGCTTGAGGGGGCTCCAACAGGATCCCCTTCAAAATTTGTACTTACTTAACGAACAATTTTCCTGCTAAAATAAATAATCTACAAATTTATAATGTTAAAAAGCTGCATTCAAAATAGCCCTAGTGTCAAAAGCACCTTCACTGCTGATCTATTTTTACATAAACAGGACAGATTTGATTAATACCAACAACAATATAGCATTCCATTTCTGTTCCAGTCGGTTGCCGGTTTCTTAGGAAATATCAGACACATTTGATGTTGCTGACAGAAACAATACACCTTTCTGCTCACAACACCACCTTGCTGTTTGGGATTTCCACTGTTAATGGAGATAAGCGCATTCGAATAATAGGCCCCAAAGGTACCTTGGTTCGGCAACCCAGTCCAGTGTGAAGTACGAACGCAGTTTGTGTGTATATGTCTGGTGGTATCAGAACCTGTGATTTGTTTCAGACAAGAGTGCAGAATGGATCATAAGTACATGTAAGGTGATAAAAAAAGAAAAAATATGTGTGATATCCTAAAAGAGCAGTTGCGGCAAAAGGGTTCATTAAATAAATTTTTTAAATGAACTAACAGTGTTTCTATGAATGTACATTATGATATAAAAGAATATAGTGTTATTTAAACGTCATCTGTCGATACTGCTGACCAATTGTATGGCCAGTGCAAGAAAGAATTAGTAGCTGGTGAAACCATCTCACTAGTGGAAACACCTACTAGTAGTGAAAATGTTCCTGCAGAAGAAACTGTAGCTGGACACCTCCGAGAAGAAAGAACATCATCTAAGGAAGGTAACAGCCTTCAAGTTGTTGATGATCTTACCGATACAAGTACCTGGCTGGACACTATAAATAATTATATTAGGATAAGAGCAATTAAGTAATGTTTGTAAGACATTAGTGTAAAATTTCCTATGGATAGCAAAACAAGAAGGTGTATCTCTATTTTTTATTGCTTCCATCATCTTTCAAATGTTGATAAAGTTAAACGAATGTGGCTTGTATAATCTTGGGGAAAAAAAGTGCTGTGTATTGCTTTTGTTGCAAGTTATTTAATTTGAATAGTGGCTGTATCACTAGAAATGGTTTAAAAGACTGGTAAAGCTTGTCAAAAATTCTCTATAGCCATGAACTGTCACGCAACCATATTATACCCAAATGTGATCAGAAAGATAGGAGGTGGAGGTCGGTTCTGCTAAGATTGTTTTCAATAGTATGTTTCCTTGCCGAAAGAAATCTTCCATTAAGGGGTGACCATGAAGTGTTAGGAAATCCAGAAAATATAAACTTTTTAGGACACGTAGAATTAAAGGCAAAGTTTGATCCCGAATTAAATGAGCACATTATCTGATGTAATTACAATAGGCGTATATATTTAAAGGCGTGTATTGCTCTGAAACTGTTTCAGGAATTTATGTAATTTCATTCAAATAAACTCATTCATCTTTTGACATTTCATATAAAAAGTTATTGAATTAAAATGTGCATGCCTGCTCATATGTCTCCAACCCCAAAAACCTATATGTTCTAGCAAAGAAAGGCAAGAAAAGAAGTGTCATATATAAAAAGTGTATTATTAATATAATAGCTATATAATTGAATACAAAAACAATTTAATTTGACACAATGGGCATCAGGACTTAGCCAGAATTGAAAGTGATAGTAGTTGGGAGATCCATATGAGATGCCTTGATAAAACACCAAAGACTCGGCGAAGTTGGTCCCGTTCAGCTAATACTCAATAAACTACTGGCACGTTTGTGCACAGACTTAGAGAAATCTCAGTCCATCTCTTTAATTGTTGTTTGAGCTCTAAACACAGATTATATGTGTATGTGTGTGTGTGTGTGTGTGTATAAAGTCACAAAAATTATCAAAAGTGTGGGCAAAAGAAGCGGGCCCCAAAATTCCTTAAGCCAGCCCTGGTCATAAGCCTTGTCTTTTGTCATTGGGGAAGTTATTGGTCATTAGGTAAGAGTAAGCCAGAATTAGCTGAAGTAAGGCACAATATTTATTAAGTCAATGAATTTGTTAGGGTTTTCATAAGTGACTCATGAGTATTGTCTGAAACCCCAATGTTAGCTTCTTAAGTTAGTTGACTAATAGCCTTGTGGAATTGTGTGCCACTTAGTGTCAGTAAAGGTTATTGCAGTTCATTAGTGCCTTAAAACAGACTTAAATTGTTCTTTATTGCTTCAACAAAGAGTGAGGACAGTTTATTGAAGAGGAGTGAGAATAGTTGGATTGGGCAACATTAGTACAATACAGTTCAATATTGTTAGGGACCATCTCTGAATGTTCATAAAGATTTTAAAAAAATGTTTGTATGTAGTAAAGAAGGTCTGTTTGAATCTTAAAGTTAAAGAAACAACAGTTTACAAAATCATACCTAGTAAATCTTTTTTCGGATGGAATTCTTCGAGAATTGTATCTAATGGTTGGCTTGTCTAATATATATATATAAATAAAAACCAAATTTTGAGCATATAAGTGATATTACCTGCAACTCATTGCTTTATTTAATTAATTTAATATCCTTTCAATCAATATTAAGTTTCAAAGGGAATTCAATAAACTCAAGAAAATCAAAGGTAAAATTTAATACAGGGATGGTCAACGTGTGGCCTACCTTATGGCCCCTGATGCGAGGTTGTTAAATAGGTCATATTTAACTGTCAGTGGTGATATCAACCACTACAACACACGGTTAAGCTGATTTTAGAACGGTATCATCATTCGCTTGTCTTGCGAGTCTACACAGTTGACTCTGCGGATGTGCAATCAAGTCTTATCACAGCTTCAGGATTTGCAGGTCATGTGACTTTCAACACAGCAGTAGTTTGCTGAACTGATTTTTGAGGTGCCTGCATCAGTGATTGGTCTCCTAGCACTTATCCTTTCCACCGCTAGCTGGAGTACACTTTTATTTCCGTTATTTGTTTTGTTTGATTCTAAATACATTCTCTGTATTGCATGTCTCTGCTGTATTGTCTCTGGTGCATCAAGGAAGCAGGAAGGTGTAGGACAGTAATACAAAGTGTGACGTTATCCATTGTTACTCAGCCAACCAGTCTGCAGTTATTTCTCATCACATACCACTCCTTTTGACAGCAGCATTGATGCACTTAGTTCTGCCAAACAAGTCAATTGTGTAATTAAAACAATTATGTTTTCAATACTTCATTAAATACATATGTTTCATTTAGTGTAGTTTTATTTTGATAATTTTTTTTAAGTATTTTGTTTTCCAAGAAAGAAGTGCACAGGGCCTGATAGAAAATTTTATTTCTAAAACTTAGACCAGCTGCTGATAATGTTGGTCATGACTGATTTAATATGTTATATGACTTTCCTTCCATGATTTTATTACAAAACATTTTTTTTTTTAAATTGTGGGAGCACCCAAAACCCACTCCTCCAAGCAATGAGGCCTTCCTGTTATATACTGCTCACCTCTGCACATGCATTAAATTAGTAAATCTATAGGTGAACACAGGAACGGCATTGTGATGTATTCCATGCGTCCAGGCATCCGCCCATTTACATGGGTCCATCGGATATGATAGACAGAAACTTTTGAAAGAAGAGACAGGGCAGAGGGGGAAAAATTCCATGGTTTTACCCCTGGGAAAAAAATCTCTGCGATAGTTAGGTGAGAGAATAAGAGCGGCTGGCTAATATACTGCCAGTACCACGACAGATTTTATGCTACAAGGTTTGAATGTATGAGGTATTTGTTAGTTTTATTAGGATGCAGTATCATGCAACAACTTACAGCTGATGCACACACCGTCGCTGCCATTGAGATTGTCAGCTGGTGCCGTGCGCCATTGAGATGGTACTGGAACATGCCGATTCGTTCTAATTAGTAACAGCTGTGTGTAACAGGTGTTGTAGTTGTTGGTGAGACATGACTCACATTGCCAGGACGCCAGAGCGTAACCACCGCAGCGAGCAGGGTCTTTCCTCATCCCGGGAGTACACGGTAAAAGTTTCGCCAACGGCAACAGCCACAATGCTGATAGATGATCACCCCCAACTTGCCCAAGCTTTAGGACGGTGACAGACACCACCATCATGACCTCCCCCACCAGCATGTGTCATCACCGCTGGGTAAGACAGCCCCACCATGCTCATTCCAGGCAATATTGGAGCGGGATGCATCGCACTAGCCTGCCAGCACCCCTGCTGTGGTTACCACACCAGATACTGTACTAGTGTTGTTTGTGAATTGTTTTCTTGTTGTGTGTGGATGCCTTCTGCACTTGTGACCACATTGTAACTACTTTCCTTAGCCCAGTGATTACTTTACAGATTGATTAGGGAATGGGACCCTAACCCCAGTGGCCCTTGATGCAGTCAACAGATTTCTTACTTGTTTATGTATTTTTTTTTTTTCTCCTATCTGTTGAGCAATATTTTCGGCCATGGGTGTTTAAATCTGTGGTTGTGATTGTAGCTGCCTATAGTGCGTATCAAAGGATTTCGTGACATTTGGGATTTCCCGTACATGTTTACCTACATCCTGTGACTATTTAAGACATCACAAGTTGATCTTATTGAAAGAAGTTGCTGAATGTAGACCAACAATAATGATGCATAAGGAAATTTTTTAAGGAGGTAAAATGTACTTAATGCATTAAATGATGTCTTTCCAGCCAGGGTTGACTATTGGAAGGTTGTCATGTGTGATAGGTATTTAAAACATTTACATGTTAGTGAAAGTATTCTTATTGAAAGGTGACACTACTGAACTTCTTCCTTCTGTAGTAATGTGATACAGTCTGCTGATTGAGTTTGTCATCTGTTTAAATGCCAAGAAATTTTATACACCTTGTTTTCCAGATTGTGTTATTTTTATAATTTATGTGTAAATCTGACTGTACATTATTTTTGTTTTAAATCTTATATGTTTTATCAAAATCTGATTTCAATGAGTTTGTATCAAACATCAATTTGCTATTTCATTGAGTACTTTTTTTCTTTTAATTCTAGATTATTGCTTAATGTTTTATTTACAGATGGTGTAAGCACCTTAGAATTTTGGCAAATTCTAGTTTTGCTTATGCGGGACTTAAAAATTTCGAGAAGTGTAGTTTTCAACTTTAAGTAATTTCCCTGTAATCTTGCTCACAGTAACAATTCATTATAAAAAACATTTTAAAGTGTAATTATTATATCGAGAAACGTTTGGTTTAAGAGATATTTAGGTTTGTTCATGTTTGGAAACACGCGATCGGAAAAGTAGAAATTCTAAGATTTGCAATATCTTTAAATCGAGTAAAGCGACAACTGATCTTTTATCACCAGCTGTAGTCAGCACTGTCCCCGATATTTTGGTAATAAAATTAAATAATTTTGTAAAGATTAATTAGCGATTTTAATTAAGTGAAAAAATAAGCTTTTTTATTAAAAGAGATATTAATTTAAAATTTACATCAGTAGATAGCCCTAATTGAGACGATTTCGTACATATAGGGTAAGTCCGGGTTAGATGGACCACCGGGTTAGACGGACCAGTCGAATATTTGGCTGGTCTGCCACGCAGTGCTGAAGTCGGTGTCTGGAATTGTTATTGTTGAGTAGATGGACCCACGCTTAGTTTTGCTCTGGAGTTTCACATGTATTTTAGAAGAAAACTTCATTTATTTCTTTTGGTGAATTGAAAAATATTTTATAGGGAATTTCTTTGTTATGTGGTTAAATTAGTTTAAATGATTTCAACGTAAGGTCAATGCTATAACCTAAGTGTATACTTTGGTACAATCTTAACCAAAAATTACGTGCCGGTAGTGTTGTTTGTCTGAACGGGGAGCTGGTCCATCTATCGCGACAGTTAGGGATAGATGGACCAGTAAAATTTGGGATAGTTGGACCACTTAAAAAAACCTGGGATAGTCGGACCATTTCTCCTATTAGGGATATACTTTCTATATAAATGAAATAATAAGTATAAAAACTTATTTTAAATATAATATAGCTGGGATTTTTTTTTCTGTTACTTAAAAATGCCTACTTTTTATAAAAGAAAAGGCACGTCGGGGGAAGGAGAATGTTCTGATGACAGTTTGAAAAATGCAGTCAAAGCTGTGGAGAATAAGGAAATGGGAGTTAATGCTGCAGCAAAATAGAAGAAAGAAATTAAGAAAAGAAGAAAGGCAGGGAGGAAAAGAAGAAAGAGAGGGAGGAAGAGACGAAAGGGAGAAAGAAAAAGAAGTTAAAGGGAGATTAATAAAAGGAAGAAAGAACTTACGTCATCCTCAGAATCTGAAAATATCGATATTAATATAATTTGCAACGACCGAGGATCGTGGGTGAACGGTTAACGTGCTGGCCTCGCATTCGGGAGGACGCGGATTTGAATCCCCGTCCAGCCATCCAGATTTGCTTTTTCCATAGTTTCCCCAAATCACTCCAGGCGAATGCCGGGATGCTTCCTTCAAAAAGGCCATGGCCGAATTCCTCCCCGTTCCTTGTCCCCAGTCCCATCCCGCCTCTAATGACCTTTCGCCGAGGCGTAAAGCAATTAAAAAATTCCTACGATAACCTTTATAAAAGTGGCTGGGATTTTATTATTGTGTGTGGTGTAATGAGAACTACAGTAAAACAAAACTAGATGAAAATTGGATTAAGTGTGTGTCATGCTCTCGCTGGACACATGAAGGCTGCACAAGATTCAAAAATAAATGCAATTACTGTGGGAAGCGAGATTATCGAAAGAAAATGACTGCAGAATGATTAAATCTTCTTAACCATGTGAAAATAAATTAGAATTCCTATATTTTCTATGCATGTTGACTATCAAATTTACTTATCCATTTTCAAATAGTTTATACCCCTGTACTTATCACTTTTCATGCAGTTTATAATTTTGTATTTGTAAATAAACAATGTTTATACCTTTGATAACTTGTATTTCTTGTGTTACACCCTGCTTTAGTAACGTATACCAGAGGTCCATCAATCCCTAGAAGGTGGTCCATCTAACCCGAGTACCCTCGGTATATGTGGACCACCGAGTAAAAAAAAGAAAAAAATCATAACTTCACGTGTGATCAATGTAACAGCTGAAGAGGTGTATACAATTGTTTAAGGTCATATATACTTATTATAAAAATATATAACAAATCATAGACATTGCAAAGTTTCTGAAAAAATTACTTTAAAAAAATGTGGTTCACATATCCCGGACTTACCCTATTGGTTTCCATAAAACGTTTAAGCATTTGTCTGGTAATTAAGTTTTGAAAAATAGATTGTCGCGGATTGTTGTTGACGCGCGTAAAATTCCAGAACACTTAGGGATTTTCCCCGAATTAGAATGTGTCACTACGCGGAGTTTTAAACAGCTAAAACTTTAAAACTAATTACTCTAAATTTCTCACGGGACGGCCGTTGGACTTCTAGTAGATAAGTCTAGACATTGTCAAAGCTTAAACATTTTTAATAGTTGGGATCGTCAAATAAATTACACACACTTTTAGCTACGCGGAAGCAAAAAGATGTGATACAGTTGCTGACGTCACTGATTCTAATGGTTCCTATAAAAGGACCCCGCCGCCATTATGGTCTGTTCCTGTCTGTCGTCTGTTACAGTCTGTGGTCTGTTTCTGTCTGTCGTCTGTTACAGTCTGTGGTCTGTTCCTGTCTGTCGTCTGTTCCGGTCTGCCTTTCGTCTCGGTTGGTTGTAACTCGCCATGCTGGCTAGTTCAACCATGTTGAAACTTTGGTGTCCGTTATATAGTAACATTAATGACTGTTAAGAACTGGTAAATTTACTAAAGGGGTTCGGTCGGTTAAATTTCTCTCCACAACCTGCAACTTTTGGAAAAGAGTGTTTGATTTGCCAACTCAACTGTTAAGTGCATATTTGAAATTTTGTGACTATGAAATAAACCGTGGAGTTTTTGGAAAGTGAACTTTTATCATTTCATAGTTAGATAGTAGCCTTTTCTCTGTTTGTGGTGTAACAAATATTGTGGTGACCTCAAGCATTTAGGTTGAGTTATCTGGCTACATGGTCAAGTCAAAATTATTTTATAAATTTTCTATAGAAGTTTGAGTCAACATCAAGAGTTAGTTGAGACACTAAGGCTATACTACAGCCCCAGTATCAGCCTTGGGTCTTACAATGGGTTAGTGTTGTCCACAAATAAAATGCTCTTAACCTTGTTGAATAAGTTCCAGGAAAGCACAATAATGTAAAATAAAAGCAGAAGGATTCCTATGACAGAGCTTTGTGGATTAAATAAACATTGTATTTTCTCCCGCTCTCAGAGGCACCTTCAATGATTTTAAAACCAGAAATGGAAACTTTTTGCATTTTATTTTCCAAGCATGTATTTATTTATTTGTCATATGGTTAATGCAGAAGTTTTTTTATAAGATATACAAAATATGTGATCAAATGTGCATATCAGAAGCTTATATAATCATATGTCTCTAGATCTAGTGCCTTGATCCATTCAATTGATTTGATTGATGCATGGTGGATGTCCATAATTGTTCCTTTGTTATCTTGAATAAGACAGAAACAATTAGGTGAATTGACTATAATGTGGATCCACAGTCACAATTTGAAGAACTGACCCAGCTACATATGTTTGAATCCAGTCGATTCTTCACTGCCATCTTGGGAGATTAAATCCTTGTAATTACATTGAAAGTATTTCAACTAGAAGTTTATGACCACTGATAACTGCTACCATGAAGTTATCCACAGCTTGTTGAGTTTTAAGAGACACCTACGAGGTTGACTGATGTGTGCCACAGCAGTTTCCTTTGTTTCAAGCTTTGGTATTTTGTTGTGTAATATCTCGATGTATGGGAATTGGGGGTTCTTCAGGATGTTTCCAGACTTTTAGGAGAGCTTCTAATCAGCTTAGAGCTAGCGGTGGAATATTACAAAGAACAGGAAGCCGAATACATCCTGCAATTATTCACATTTTGTCAGGTTATGTTGCTCACCTATCTTCTTCAGGGCCGGATTAAGACAGCACGGGTCCCTGTAGCAAATGTGAAGAGGGGACCCTTGATTTTTGCTGTCCGGGGGAAAATGGTAGAGCTAAAAAAAAAGGTCACTTATCTAGCCTAGATGCAGGGCCCCCCTAGGAAGGGCGAGGCCCCCTGGAAGGCGCGAGGCCCGTAGCATCTGATCTTTTTCATGTGATACAGAATTCTGTCCAGTATTATACACAGGTATCATCGTGTATTGCAATTATGTAATACTTGGAACAGTGGCGAAACTAGGGGGGGGGGGGGGCGGTGGGGGCGGTCTGCCCCGGGTGTCACCCGTTTGGGGGGTGACACCCGCATTTTGAAAATAGTAACTGAAATTAGTGTGACACAAAAAAAATATTAATAAACTTCTTTTATCCTTTGGTGCTGAAACACGTCTGCTTTATTGTTATGAATATATGTTTTTAGGTTGATCTAGCGCTTTTTCAAATGCGATCCAGAGGGCTGTGCTCATTCGTTATAGTAGAATATAATTGTTGGCAATACCGTGCGCTTAAACAAAGAGAGTGTCGCTCTGTAGCTCCTTGCCGTACGTCACTGTGGTTGGTTTCACGGCCAACTAAATATACAGGCCTGGGTGCTGGAAGCCATTTTGTTTGTGACGTCAGCAAAGTAGATCTATGATCTGCCATGCTGGTGTGTTGTGAGCCTGGAAGTTCGTTTGCGAACGTGTTTCTGAGAGTATTTGACTTCTCGTCGACCAGTGGGTTACCAGTTATTTTCATCTTCAGCTACTAAAGTGAAGTTCCTATAGTTGCAGTTCTATTTACAGTAAGTATTTCTTAAATATTAATTTAATAAGCTATTACGATTTTCTTAACGAATTTTCATTTGAACTATCATGTGTTGTTTGCGAAGTTATATTGAAAGTTATTTGATAAAGTAACTAAATATGTACAAATACTTTTGAAAATGTGTGTATATTTACATTGTAATAGCTATATTGAATGTCTTTTTTTCAGGTACTAAAAATGCCAAGGTGTAGTATGGTCTGCTGTAGAATTAATTATGTCTCAAAACGAAAAACTCAGCACATTTTCTTTAGACAGCGATGAAGAACTAAAGAAAAAGTGGCTTAGAAAAATTCCTACAGACTTCTGAAAGTTAAAGAAGCCTGTAATATGCATGAAACATTTTAGTGAAGACTGCATACTCAAAACAGAACAGTTTGCAGTAGATGGAGAAATAAAAACATTTGTAAGGAGTTATCCAAAGCTGAAACCATATGCAGTGCCATCAATTTTTCCAAATTTGCCAGGATACATATGCAGAAGATGATGTGATGCAGAAAGTGACAGTTTTCAAAAAGCTGTGGCAAGAAGCTTAGAAGACTACAGGAAATATGAAGAGCACAATGTCATTAACAATTTGGGAGACACATGTACTGTAAATATTTTTCAGGTGCTAAACAAGAAACAGTGGTTCTGTAGTCAGTGTGAACAAAAGGTAGTGTTGTGTTTTATTGATGTTAGTAACGAAATAACAAACATTCTTGCTTTTGTAACAGATTTAAGTGTGTTTGTTTCTGTGCAAAGCTACAAAATTCTCCAGCATAAAGTACCCAATGAATACATAGCAGTAAAGTCCAAACATGTGTTTGACAGTATGATTAAATATGTTGAGTCAATAGTGTCTAAAGAAGACCCCTTAAACAAGTAGTTGTTAAAAATATAGTGAATTTGCTACAGGATAATTTTACAGGCGAAAGATATTCACAACTTCAAATGATAATTGAACAAATTCAGTTTCTATCTAAAAATGAAAGCAGGTCATATGTACAGTGGGAATACATTATTACTGGCAGCTACTCTGTATGTTTATTCACCATCAGCATGTGCTACTTTGCATAAGATTGGTTTTCTATGTTTGCCACTCCATGCAATATCAGAAAGCTGGTAGGTAAGTTTAATTGAAATAGTTTAAATGTAGATGGTAGTGTAGGGTATTTGAAGATTAAGAAGAAATTTTTGAAAGATCATGAACTTATAGTAAATGTGCTCTTGGATGAAATTTACATTGAACCTTGTTTGATCTTTAAGGGTGGTACAATTTATGGTGGTAATCAGACTAACAGTAATGTTGCTAAAACAGCTCAGGTTTTCATGATATCCAGTGTCTTCAAAATTCAAAGATAGTGTTACTATCATACCTGTTAACAACAGTTAAAATAATGTTATTACATGTACTTAATGAAGTAGAAAAGTTGAAATATCCCTCCCAAATAACTTCATTATAGAATATGATTATGAAAAGCTGACAGTGCCCACTGGAACTGCTGTTCTAATGACAAAGTGCTTGGTTCATGTTGAAATGTATATTAGATATGTCTTCAAGTAATTTCATTGGTGATATGCATCAAATTTCTGTTTTGCACAAAATCTGCAGCCTAAAGCTGGAGAGCTGATCTTTCAGAGAGTGATAAATGTAAATGCAACAGAACTTTGAGGGACATATTGCAAAACCATTAATTTAAGATTCTGGAAGGTAATGATAAATAATCTCACCAAGAATGTGAATGACACTGTATCAAGTAATAAAACTGGGAGGCAATTAAAAAAAACTGAAGGCAAGTTATAATATTTTGATGTAAGAATTTTTAAATTTGCAAATTCATTGTATAAATGGAGGAGTAATAAGTTTTAAAACAAGTACATGATATAAGCTTTACTTTTCTAGTGACTGAATTTGTGGCTTGTTGGACATGCAACCTGGGCCACAATGACAAACTGAAAAATATTAGTAATTTAAGCTGCTTTAATATGTGCCATTTAAGTCATGTCATGTATTGCAGTAAAATGATAATGCTGCAAAAAAGTAGAATATACTGTTTTACAGACTGATGGTTGTGTTAATTTCTTCAGTAAATAAATATGTAAATACCATATTCAATGTTTTTTGTTATTAACTCCCATTTTTCCTTAATGAAAATTTTTTAACTATGAAGAACCTTATAAACAATAAATAATAGTAAAGATGATGTTACCTTTAAGTTGTAAAGTGTATGAGTAGTGCAGATTTTGAAAGCATGTTAATTTAATATTTTGACATGTGCACTTGAATATCCATGTATGTGTGTGTGTGTGTGTGAAAATTGGAGTGGTGAGACTAAATCTGAAGTACAGTATTTGACAAAAACTAATGTAGTGAAGCACAAAGCAATTATTTACGAATATTTGAGTATTATGAAATTTACTGATGAGACTGAATTTGAAGTAGTTGACATAGAAAATCATGTAGTAAGTATAAAATAATTATTTGTCAATATCTTTGTGCACGTGTGTGTGAATTTAATTTCGCGCAGCGGAAACTGTAAGTACGCGAGCATGTGCGTGGCTCGGCTCTCGGCGGTGGTTCGGCTATAGCACTACTCTGCTGACGTCACCAAAGTGCACTCAGGCCTGTATTTTTAGTTGGCCGTGGGTTGGTTTGTTAGAAGCGGCGGTGGATATAATGTAAGTTTTTTTGTATAAACAGAGGAAGTTTTAAAATTAAAGTTTATATATAATTGCTAAAATCATAGTAATTAGACATTTAAAATTGTAAATCCTCGAAAATATTTAGAGAAAATGTTAGATTTTCCTTTGAAAATGAAAACCAAGCGTATGTCGGAATACGCGTAGTCTGGGTTTCAAAATTGTTTTGCTTATTTAGAATTCCATTAGCTTTCAAGCTAAGATTTACAAGTGCTTTGAAGTTTTTTTCTAGTAATTTTTGAATTTATTATCTGACAGATTCGTGATGTACAAACTGACTACATTTCGCGTTATCCGATTTACACCCTGCGTACCTGCCTACAGTGCACCTATTCGACATGAATCGTATCATGTTCGAATTTATGCTAATAAAAAACTATGGATTAAACTAGCAATACTGTCAGGTTTCAAATCAATCCGAATGGGTCCAAGTGTTCGTTGATGGTATAGTCCGTCGATGGTAATCAGTTTTTGACTAGAATTACTTGAGTTTTTGTAGAGCATGTGTTTAAAACAGTCGGAACCGTAACTCAGAGCTGCCGATTCTACGGATGTACCCGTAGATCTACAGATTTTTATTAAAAGCTAGGATTTTCGGATTTTGTTAAAATATCTACGGATTTTTGCTACTTTTTTTAAAAAATATTATTTGTTGATTTTTCCTTATATTAGTGTTTTGTTAAACTTTGAAGGTATAGTGTTAAAGTTTTACAGAATTATCAATAATTGTGAATCCGTTCTTTGCAACAGCTCGTGTGAACCAACAACTGACATGAAATAAAGCTCATATTTTGTTTGATTATACATTTTATAGATCTTAAAATACCGAAGTACAGAATTATCGGCGCACTCTTTATGCACGGTGACACGCTCGTTACCATGGCTTTTTAACAGTTCCTGTTACAGAGCATTTGCTAAAATTAATGTCATCAATGAAAATGTATGGTCCTTTTTCTTAAAAAAAGAGTGGGCACAGAAGCAGCAGTGATGAAATTGAGGGTGTATAACACATTTCTTACTTTCAATGTAAAATACTATTTTTATTTCCAATTTTTAAGACCTGGAAATAAAAATAATTCTTAATTTTGTCTCTCTCTTCAATTATTATTATTTCAGTCTTTTAGTTAGCGAGTCTCCGGATTTTTGTACCCGATCTACCAGTGGCGGATCCGGGGGGGTAGGAAGCTGGAGTCCCCCCCCCCCCCGCAAAAAAAAAAGCACCAAGGTCACCCCCGACGACATGGAGTTTGGGGACTTTTTTTTTTTTTTGCTCTACTGTTTGTATGAGGGCACCAATCTGGAATAATGAGAAAATGAAATGTAAATTGTTGAACTATGTAAATGGAACCGTAATGAAATGTGAATTCTCATAAAATGTAAAGAACTTGGCTGTGTGCTGACAAGGCCGAAAGCCATTTAAATAAATAATAAATAAAAGTTGGAACCGCGTATCTTGCTAACGAAATCGTAACATTAGTAGGCACTTAAATTCTATGTTAATGTAAGTTTGCTATGTTTCTGCTGATCGAAAATATGCAAATATGATTGCGATGAATAAATAAGCGTATGATTCTCTATGAATTTTCCATAATAAATTTAAAGAAGAAGAAAATTTGTACTATGGGTAACCTCTCTGTCGAATACAGGTGTATTCCTTAAATCGACAAGGATGTCGAACTTTTGTTCCTGATCAAACTGAACGAACATTCAAGCCGTTTACATTTTTATTTATCTGCTACAGAGCGGCGCTAAAAATGTAAAATTTACACGTGAAGACGGTCTTCAGTACCTACAATGTCATATTTAGAAGTCTGTAGCTATGTGTACTTAGGCGGATAGTAAAATACTTCACTTGTGAAGTACTTCATGTAAAGACGGCAGATATCGCAAAGGCATGTTCTTATATGACCTAAGCCTTTTTTTTAAATTGCGTTGTTTTTATATTGCATTTATTGTTCTGTTTTTTTGAAGGAACTTAATGTGGAGTAGCTTCTCTGAGTATACAGTCTCTCCCAGAGTCTCACGACTTGTGGGACCCGGATTCTGGGTTTGCACTGATGGAACCCCATCTGGTCTGGATTTGCTTCTACTTGGATCAAGCCACTTCTGTTAACTTTCCTCTCGATATCCCTTGCGAAGTCATTTAAATACAACCTATGATATCGTTTCAACAACAAATGATTGGGTAGTTTTCGATTTTAAAAAAAATTTTATAGCGAAATATTATGGTCGCCCTATAGTTACACTTGCAAAAATTAGAATCTCATCATGCCTACAGGAATGGTAGAATTTTGGGAAACTTTGAAGATATATCCAGGGCTATACGTAGAAGAAATGATAACAAATGGAAATGGATCAGGCTAAGTTATTACCTTTAGATACAGTTTTCAGTAAGAAATGCGTCCAACTTGAGCACCAATACATTCGTGGATCCTTGCCGCCATTGAATCAACAAGTGTTTTGAATGTCTTCTTGGGGTATTTCTGTTTACGCCTGCATGTCTTTGCAATCAGTTGTTGCGCAGTTTGTGCTGGGTTACCATGTGATCAAATGTGTCTACTCCTGGTATCCCAGACATTCTTTATTGGGAACAAATCTGGGGACTGTGATGTTAAAATTGTGATCGAAACTCCTTGCAAGGGCTTGTGTAACGATGGCCGCAAAATGAGGACGGACATTATCTTGTTGTAAGATGCGATTTGCAGGGCCGGCGTTAGGGGGGGTTAGCGGGGCAAAAGTACCCGGGGCCCGGGCCACCAAATGGGGCCCGCCGGCCTGGATGCCTAAATAAATAAAAATCAAACACAAATTTTAAAATCTGCACCAATAATTTTGAACCTTTTTGTATTAAAATTTTTTGAATTTATATATATAAAAGTGTAAGGGGTAGTGTTGTAAAAAAACGGTTTTTTTCTGTGCTTTGAAAAAAACATGTTTTTTTTCTGGGACACGTTTTTTTTCACAACCACTAAATCTCAAATTTATAAGGCGTTTAAAATGACTGTTTTAGAGTTTATTCTAAGTACTTATCTTGGTTTAAAATCTACTGTATTTTTCTGGTTCAGTAGGGAAAAAAAAAAACGAAAATATTGGCAACATTGACTGAAATTTTCTTTTATGAACGGGGATTTCCCGAAGAGACTAGGTTGCGCGAGAAGGAATCCCTATTGTTTGGATTGATACTTGCTATTTGAAATAGTGCTGCCAGCCCTACAAATTTATCTGTAGATCTACAGGTCTTTTAAAAAAATTAGGAATTTAAAATTTTTCTATGGTTTTTTGCCTCTTTTTATTACTTATTGTGCTTTCCTTATATTCGTATTCTTGTTAACTCTAAGAGTATAGTTGTACTGACTCATTAAATTGTCAGTAAGGGAACGTGCATAAACCACAAAGCTCCATTTTGGCCTCCTGTGAATCCCCCATTCCTCCCCCACGTACCCCTACGTGGCTTTTGCCTACCCCCCCCCTACCCCCGCTCAAGTAGCACGTAGCCAGAAGACATTTTGTACTGTATTCTCCTGTCAGACTATTGTAAATTACATATGGAGATAATTAACTGAGGGAAATAAATATTCACATGCTGTTGTGAGTTCAGTTCCTCATTTTAATTGTGAAAAATGTTACGAAAGGAAAGCTACGTGCCCTGGCACTTTGCGAACGGTCCCTAATTATGAATCGTTTCCTTGCAAACGTTGGTGTAAACCAATGATTGAAAAGAAGTAACGCTCCTATTTTGTATGATAATAGATTTAAATTCAAACTTAAAAGACCGTAATACAGAACTGTCGGCGCAGTCTTTATGCACAGTGTGTACTTTGGTCACAATTTATTGCAATCTCAAAATCTTTTGCGTACAATACAAGAACAACCAGTAAAAGAAAATGTAACTATTTCTGAAGTTATGGATCTAGAGGAGACAGAAGAAGAAACAGAAAATTCCGACACCGACCAAACTAGTGTTGGTAGTGCTGATACTAGTGAATGTGGTACCGACATAGAGGATGAATAAAAAATTATGTTACCTATATAGATATAGTTATGAACCATTATGTGATACATTATATGATTCAGTAAGATTTAAAACACACTTGTAAAATGGAAGTTCCATAAATAAAACTATAATTTATCAAATATATTGTTTTCTGGAAAAAAAAAAACAAATTTTAGAAAGAAAACACGGGTGCCAGGTTTTTTTTCATGTTTTTTTTTTCACAAAGCTGAAAAAAATTTTTTTTTTTTTTTTCAATTTGCAACACTAGTAGGGGGGCATACATAAATTACCTGAGGTGAAATAGTGGGGGAGGGTCCGGCGAAATATCACCAAAGGCGGGGAGGTCTTCGGAAATCTCACGTGAGGTTTTGGAGGGGCGTCCGGAAATCCGGAGAAACACCTTAAGTAATTTATGAATGCCCCCTAAAGTAAAAATATTTCGGGCGGGGGGGCCTAAGATCGCTTACCCGGGGCCCGAGAAGTCTAGCGCCGGCCCTGGCGATTTGAATGGTGAACATGAAGGGTATCACAATAAGATGCAGTACCCTGTCAACATAGTGGTGGGCTGTCATTGTGCCATCAACAACAGCCGACGCAGTCATGCATTCGAAACTGATTGCCGCCAAAAAAAATGACACAGGCGACTGCACTTGTGTGATGTTCTGAAATTACAGCAGGTAAGCCGCTTTCCAATACGCCTGCGAACATGTCGTGAATTATCACTTTGCCACAGACAGAATCGAGACTCGTCTCTAAACACAAATGTACGCCATTCACCTGTCCTTTTGTGTTTTGCATTACGCCAGGTTAGATGATGCTGGCAATGAAATCAGATTAATGGGACACATAGCATAGAGGTCAGAAAGTGTACTCCAGCTTCAGCAATTGGTTTTCAATCGTCCGGGGAGGGGGGTGACTTTCCCTGTAACCACTGCTTCGATCTGCCCTGCAGTCAATCATTTATCAGCAGCAGCCACCCACACAATTTGGCGGTCTTCACGTGCTGTTATCCATCAGTATAGACCTGGAGTATTAGAGCTTTCTTCCATCACTGTGTAACAAGTCTGTATACTGACAATGCACTACGGCCAATCCTTTGGAAGATTTCACGATATGATGCACCTTTTTAAAACACGTCAATTTTCCGACGTCTCTCACAGTTAGAAATTTGGGTGTAGAGAGTTTTCACTCTTCACCTGAGCATACTTAGCCAACAACAACTCGTGGACAACAAAGTGTCATGTTACACCACATTGTACGCCACTAGTACATTAAAAAAATATTAGCAATTTGCATATTAGATAACACCGTAATTCTCATATTATTACATGTAAAACTTACAATTTTAAATCATGTGGGCATACTTGGGGCCAAATTCATTTATCACTCTGGCTGCATCCCGTAGCTGAGCTGGGCTACGGGATGCAGCCACGAGATGCAGAGATGCAACCAAACCGGTTTGACCCCGTCTATGGCCGTGTGCATCGCCGACCAATCAAAGAGCAGCGTGAAGCTTCCTTTGGCAACAGGCTATTTATAGGAGCCAGGACTGGCTCGCGAGTCAGTCAGTGTCTTGTCCTTGTATGTAAGAGCTAACCTGATGAAGGCAACGATGGCAGTTGCCGAAACGTTGTTAAAAGATTTAAATAAATCAGTTAACCGGCAGAAAACCCGAGAGTTATTTATTTCAACAATACGCCGGGAAAAACTAAAATGTCATATTTCTTGAAGAGGTTTCTGGTAAGTTGTGTGCATACAAATTGAACAGGAAGGGGAGCCAAAACAGATCCTTGAGGTAAGCCATCATTTAGTTTAAACATTCAGCTTCTTCCACTATCAGATTAGATTTAAAGGTATTTATTTCTCAAAATGTTCATTAGTAGGTCCATATTAAATCATTTATCTGCAGTTCCATGTACAATGATGTATTCCAGTTTTTTCAATATCACTTCACAGTTAAGGTAGCTAAATTGCAAGAGCACTAAAATTCCTACAGAGCACCTTTTTTCAATTCAGTTCCTTAAATGTATTATGTAAAAGCAGAACAGGCAAAGTTAATAAACTGAAACAATCAAACACGAGAGAAAATTTTGCAGAAATGGTAGACTTGGTTCTAAGAAGTAACTCTGAAAGTTCAACCGAGGACGAATGGAATGTATTGAAGAGAGAAATAATGAAAGCCGGTAAAGAAACATTAGGCTTTAGGTAACAAGCCGCTCGAAAACTTTGGATCACAGAAGAAATTTTGGAACTGATGGATCAGAGGAGAAGGCACAAAAATGTTCAGGATGAAGAAGGAAGACAGCAATACAGGCAATTTAGAAATCAAATTACAAGGAAATGCAAAATAGAAAAAGAAAGATGGCTACAAGAAAAGTTTGAAGAAACATAAAAAGAAATGGTCATAGGAAATGGTCATAGGAAAATCAAACAAAATTTTGGAGAAATGAAGAAGAGAGGTGTAAACATTAAAGCTGCTGATGGGAAACCTCTGTTAAGCTCAGACAATAGAGCTAACCAATGGAAAGAATACATTGGGAAACTGTATGATGGGGATGACTTGAATAGTAGTGTAATGGAAAAGGAAGGCGATGTTGACATTGATGACTTAGGAGATCTTGTTTTGAGGACAGAATTTGATAGAGCTCTGAAAGAATTGAAAACAAATAAGGCAATTGGAATTGATGAGATCCTTGCAGAACTTCTTAAATCCCTAGGAGAAGAAGGAATCAAAAGATTATTCAAACTGATATCAATAAGTTATGAAACAGGAGAAATTCCAACTAATTTTTATAAAAAAATATCATCTTCACACTTCTGAAGAAAGCAAAAGAGGACACATGTGAGAATTATCACACCATTAGTCTAACATAACATGCTTCAAAATTACTGACCAGAATAATACAAAGTAGAATGGAAAGGGTAGTAGAAGAGATAGTAGGTGAAGATCAGTTTGGGTTCGGGAAAAATCGTGGTACAAGGGTAGCAGTTCTGGCTTTAAGATTAATACTTGAAGGGCGGATCAAGAAAAATAAAGATCCTTTTATGGCAATTGTTGATTTAGAAAAAGCTTTTAATAATGTTAGGTGGAACAAGATGTTCAAAATACTGAAGAAGACAGGTCTACAATATCGAGATAGAAGAATCATATATATTATTTCTATAAGGTATTTTTTTGTCACAAGCCTGTATCTTCCTTCATACTTAACTGAAATCAATGAATGAGGTGTCATTTTAAAGCATATGGTCTCCACTTTGGTTACATCATATTTAAAGAAATAAAGTTTTCGGAATTAGACCCTTTAAGGGCAAAAATGTCAATATTTCTAAAATGCTGTTTTCTGTGTTATGAACCATTTATCTCCCTTGATACCTATCTGAAATCGTTAAATGAAGTATCATTTTTTAAAGATTAAGATCTCCGCTTTATTGAAGTCATATACTAAGACGGAAATTTTTCGGAATTCGACCCTTTAAAGGGCAAAAGTATCAATATTTTTGAAATGCGTTTTTGTGTCACGAGCGATTTATCTCCCTTAACATCTAACAGATATAGATAAATTAGGTATCATATTAAAGACTGAAGTCTCCGCCGTGGTAACATTATATTTCAAGAAAGGAATTTTCGTAATTCGACCCTTAAAGAGCAAAAATGTCAATTTTTCAAAATGCGTATTTTGTATCTTGAGTCATTTTTCTCCCTGGATATCTAACCAAAATCGATAAATGACGTAGGATTATGAGGAATATTGTCTCAGCTTTGGTGGCATCATATTTTAAGAAAGAATGTTTTTTTTAATTCATCCCATAAAGGGAAAAGTATAAATTTTTCTATAACGTATTTTTGTGTCACGAGCGATTTATCTCCCTTAATACTAACAGATATAGATAAATGAGGTATCATTTTATAGAATAGATATCCGCCGTGGTAACATTATATTTAAGAAAGGAATGTTTCGTAATTCGACCCTTAAAGGGCAAAAATGTCAATTTTCTAAAATGCGTTTTTTGTATCGGAGCCATTTATCTCCCTAGATATCTAACCAAATCGATAAATGAAGTAGGATTATAAGGATATAATGTTTCAGCTTTGTGTGACATCATATTTAAGAAAGAATGTTTTTTTAATTCATCCCATAAAGGAAAAAGTATAATTATTTCTATAACGCATTTTTTGTGTCACGAGCGATTTATCTCCCTTAATAATCTAACAGATATAGATAAATGAGGTATCATATTAAAGAATAAGGTCACCGCCGTGGTTACATTATATTTTTAAGCAAGGAATTTTTCGTAATTCGACACTTAAAGGGCAAAAAGTCAATTTTTCTAAATAGGTTTTTTGTGTCTCGCGCCCCTTATCTCCCTGGATATCTATCCAAAATTCGATAAATCAAGTAAGTTATGAAAAATATTGTCTCAGGGCCTTATGACATCATATTTTTAGAAATAACGTTTTTGGAATTCAAACCCTTAAAGGGAACAAGTATAATTTTTTCTATAACGCATTTTTGTGTCACGAGCGATTTATCTCCCTTAATATCTAACAGATATAGATAAATGAGGGTATCATTTTATAGAATAAGATATCCGCCGTGGTAACATTATATTTTAAGATAGGAATGTTTCGTAATTCGACCCTTAAAGGGCAAATATGTCCAATTTTTACAAAATGGGTTTTTTGTATCTCGAGCCATTTATCTCCCTGGATATCTAACCAAAATCGATAAATGAAGTATGATTATAAGGAGTAATGTTTCAGCTTTGTGACATCATATTTTAAGAAAGATTTTTTTTTTTAATTCATCCCATAAAGGGAAAAGTATAAATTTTCTATACGCATTTTTGTGTCACGAGTGATTTATCTCCCTTAATATCTAACAGATATAGATAAATGAGGTATCATATAAAATAATAAGGTCACCGCCGTGGTAACATTATATTTTAAGAAAGAAATTTTTTTGTAATTTGAACCTTAAAGGGTAAAAATGTCAATTTTTCTAAAATGCGTTTTTTGTATCTGTAGCCATTTATCTCCCTTAACAATTAAACAAAATTGATAAACGAGGTATAATTTTCAAGATTGAGGTTTTCGTAATGTCTTCGGTTCCGTTACCACATTTTAAGAAAGATATTTTTTCAAAATTCTGACCATAGAGGGCAAAAGTATTAGTATTTTTACAACGCATTTTTCTGTCACCAGGTATTTATTTTCCTCGCACAGCAACAAATATTTCAGAGATATTGATACGTTGTGTGCATTTTGTTCAGGTTTAATTTATTCTGCTAAGGTCAGTGACAGTTTGTCATAAATACAGAGTGTTTTAAATTTTCATAACTGTTTCGTAATATGTTGCGAGTATTTTGATGTGTACCTATTACACACACAAACACACACACACACAAACAAAAATTGCTACAAAGTACGGTTCTACTTTTCATTATATTACAAGCATTTCAACTTCACTAGTCATCGCATTTTATTCGCGAAATTTTCGCACGGGTCGTCTAGTACTTTATAAACTATATTAGAATCATGTGGCTATAGTAAAGTGGAGAATCATGAGAGGACATGCATCACTTTAAAAGGGTCAGAGACAAGGCTGTAGTCTATCCCTGTTAATATTCAACTTTTATCTAGAGGAAGTAATAAAGGAAGTAAAAGAAAAATTTTCATGTGGCATAAGTTTTCAAGGAGAAAGAATCAGTATGCTATGATTTGCTGATGACATTGTCTTATTAGCAGAACAGGCTTAGGATATTGAGAAGTTACTGAATAGCATGAACAAAGTACTGAAGGAAGATTTTGGACTGAATATAAATCAAAGCAAGTGAAAAGTGATTAAATATAGTGGACATGATACCAAACATTGCAGATTAAATATAAATATATGATTGAATGCAATATAAGAAGAAGTGATTTCTGCTACTTGGGGAGCAAGATTACTATTGTTTGCTGAAGCAGGGATGATGTTAAAAGCAGAATAGTGCCAGCAGAAAGTGCCTTCATGAAAAATAAATCTTTTAGATTCAAATATTCATCTAGGATTTAGAAAGAACTTTTTAAAACTCTACATGTGGAGCAAAGCACTTCATGGTAGTAAAGCATGGATTTTAATAATACCAGAAGAAAACTTCAAGCATTTGAAATGTGGTGCTATAGAAGGATGATGAAAATTAAGTAGACAGGCAAAGTACGAAATGAATGAGTTTTGAAAATAATTGGTGAGGAAAGAAGTTTGTGGAAGAAGAGGATGGTGGGCCATATTTTGAGATACGCCGGATTGTTTAATTTGTTAGTGGAGGGAACAGCCAAAGGTAAGAACTTTAGAGGCAGACAGAGATTAGAATATATGGAGCAGATAATTGAGGATGTGGGTTGTAAAGGGTGTGTAGAGATGAAGAGGTTAGCACAAGATAGGAAGGGATGGAAGATTGCATCAAACCACTTGAAAGACTAAAGCCAAGTCATTGGTTGGCACATTCTGGAACATGAACTGTGAAGTAGTAAGAATGTTATAGTGTGTTTATGATATACTAAAAAAAAATGTTTGTGAATCATGGAATATTCTAATCAATGATTGTATTGATGGTCAGAAGTGACGTTTACAGATGACATATTGTTACATATTTGGATCAAAATAACAGAAGGCTGTGAACAGCTGCAGGTTGATCTGGACAGGATATCTAGCTTTGTAGATCAATATATATAAATGCAAAGAAGTGTCAGGTTGTTAGGTACAATAATTAAAAAAGGTTCACTATGATCATTAGGTGGGGAAGGAAGTGCTTGTTGAAATTGAAATGCAAATGGAACAGTTGATAATAAACTCAACTGAACAGAATGCACTGGACAGGTAGTAGAAAAAGATTTCAAAATCCTCCACTTATTGGAGAGAGTGATGAGGGGATGTACCAGAGAAGTGAAGGAACATTGGTCATACAATTGCTTGAAATTGATTGTGTAGTATTGGATCAACACCTTGGAAGTGGGAGGGGGGAGGGGTGCAGGGTAAAGAAGGGTAGATTTGTCTCTGGAAATTACTGCAGAATAAAATCAGTAACTGGTACAATAAAGTAGTAAGAATGATACTAATTGGAAGACGATAGGAGGGTGAAGCAAGTTGTGGGAAAATACAAGGCATATATTGGTGAGGTGGCATGGAAAGAAATTGGTAAAAGAATTAGGAGAGAAGCACGGAAGGGAAAATATAACCATGACAACAACCTGGCATTTGAATTCAGGCATAAGGGAGTGGAAAAAATTTCTTTCATGGGTAAGGGGGGTCAAAGATTGAAATAAATTAACAAGGAAATTGATGAACAATTCACCAAAAAGAGGTGAAAGAATTAAAAATTAAAATTAGTAGAGCGAAAAAGTAGGTGGGTACAAGAAAGAGTAAAAATGGGTATGCAGTAAAATTTCCAGTGAAGCATGAACTCTATCACAACTAAATTAAATTATATAGTAAAGATATATATATATACAATTTCATGTGGTCTCAGTGACCTGGTGACAGAGTTTCTAACCAGCTGTGCAATCATAGCCACGTAAACTGAGTTGATAATCATACCAGGTATAAGGGACCTATAGTTTAACATGGGATCCTTACCTTAGATCATCCTAGAATTTTCATATTTGCAAAGCAAAGCTTTGTCAGATGTGAAGGTCAATTTTAAGGACTGTAAAAATTCCAGCCAAGATAGAGAATGAAACTGCAGACCTTCCATTCCCCAATCATATGCTCAAATAGACTGAACCACCAGACCACTCACTGAACAATTTTAAATGGATATACAAAAATTTGAAAATTTACAGTTTTATTCTTTGTGTGATATTAATCAGGATAAAAAAGTATTCTGTATCCCAACAGGCAACATAAGCTATGTGGAGTTTCATTGAAATCCATTCACTATTTTTTGTGTATTGCATGGACATGAAAAAATCTAAATTTAAGGTTTTGGCATTTGTATCCTATTTACTGACTGGGAACACAAGCTATCACTGCAGTCAGTTTCATTAAAATCTGTCAATTAGTTTCTGCATAATGTGTGAACATATGTGCATGAAAAAATTCTTAATTATACGGTTTTGATAACTCTATCAGCAGTAGTTTACATTTGCAATTAATCTATATGTGGAAAAAACAATATACAGAAACAAGTTTATTACAATTTTATTATATAGTATAGAGAATAATATCCACATGTAACTGCATATCTGTGATGGCTTTATGTGGAAAATGTCTAACATAATGTGCCTCCTTGTGCTTTGTTCTACCACATGTGTAAAGCCATTTTCACTGACTCAGCTCCCTTCTGTTAGTAATCCAATTCCCCTTCCAATCAACAGTTGATATATTTAGATCTACCACTTAATTCCAACACCCTATAACAATTAGCATCTGTCAACAGTCTCATATTTGTAAATTCATCCTTCCGCTTCAGAAAGCAGCAGTGACTTGTATCCTTCCAAACTTCTACTCCTACTAACTCATGTTTACCTGTGAACCTGTTAATAGTATAGCCATACAAATACCTCTCCAGTACATTCTGTATACCTCAGGTAAAACCTCAATCTTTATGACTGTTCTCTTTAACCATGACACAACCACTATAACTAGCTGCATTGTGTGTACAAGTATCTCCAATAAGCTACCGGTTTTTGACAATTTTATTCCTTGAATTCCTACAATTTACCAATAACAGTCTGGCATGTTGTTTTTGTGACATCTTTACATTAACACCATGTTGTCCCTGACATGAGCCTGAATGAAATTTTTGTATTGAGGTGACTTCTTTGTGTACTAGATTCCTTTTCTTTTCAACACTCTCTGATCATCAACAAAAATTGGTCAGCCCAGTTGACTTTTTTTTTTACTGGTAATTTTTAGGATTTCATCATTAATTCTTGTGGTATTCTCATTGACAAGATCACAAAGTAAAATGATAATGGTGTAGAATGGAAAAGACAATGATCCTGGTCTAAGTTAATTCCTCCAGTTGCTTCCTTAACAATACTATCATGTTATTAGCCTCATTTTTTGGTACATTGTGTCAGCTAGTAAACTACAGCATCATTAGTTCTTCTGTACACAGTATCATGTGAACAGTAAATACCCTAATTTCTTAATGGAGCCAATGAGTAGTGCATGGAAGGGAAAAGATGACCATGACCACAAGCTGGCACTCAATTTCAGGCACAAGGGTGTGGGAAGATTCTTTTTTTTTAGGTAAGGGTGTCAGGGATTGGAATGAGTTACCAAGAGAAATGATGAATTATTTACTGAAAACGTTGAAGGAATTTAAAGAAAAAAATTTTAGAGGGCAAATGTAGGTGGATGCAGGAAAGGGGGAAGATGGGGGTGTAGGGAAATTTCCACCGGAGCCTGTGCTCCATTGCAATTAAATTAAATTACATTACATAGTATTATTCATTACTAAAATTGATAGCAACAGTGTCAATACATCACTTGGATTATTCATGGGCTCAATTCTACATCTGATACCCCAATTCTTATCCTGAACTTTTGCTTCTCACCTCTTAGTAAATTCTCAACCTGCAAGACGCACTGATTCACCTAGGTCATTTCAGTCTTATGCATCGCCATTCTCTGACACGCTGTGAATTTTCATTTCATATTAAATATCTTTTAAATAGTTAATTAACAAAAAAATCTATCCCTAAGAACATATTGCCAATTCGCTTCCTTTGTACACTTTTATGATGCTTTTAACTATCACTGGGATGAAATCTAACCCACTTGCCTTTCCTTCTGTATGAACCAATGCTATCATGACCAAATTTATATATTTTAGCATATACAGTAATTAATCCAAATAATATTTAAATTAAGGTACACTGTCTCTTTCACCCATCATAAACATAACTGTATTATAACTATCTATATTATATCTGTATTATAATTATGTATTATAATGCTGTTTCAAATTTCAAAACCTACATAGATACCTCACAATTTACTTCTAATTTCCTAAAGTATTTTTTATTTTTAATTACTCATAAAAGCCCCTGATTGTATATTTGTGTTATTGCCCTGATGCTGAGTATTTTTAACTATTTAATATCCTTATCCACAACTGTATGGAAGCCGTCACTTATTTGTCTCCTATAGTTTTCTACCATAGCAAAGTATCAACAGAAACTTCTAATTGTAATAGCCAGAATTCCTCCTAACCAGTAAAATTCTTCATTGACAAAAACTTCCCTTTTTACTCACATCAATTACCTATTTAGTTGATTCATTTGTTCCCTGCTTTCATCTTGCTTTCTTACTTAAAAATGGCCACTCCTTATAAACCTCTTCACCCCCCCCTTTTATGTCAAATTCAGTAAGAAGGTTTCCTGTTAATTTTTTTTTTTTTTTTTTTTTTTTTTTTTTTTTTTTTTTTTTTTTTGCACTGCTATGTGAAATTCTGGGCAGTAATTCCCTTACACCTTATCCTAATGACATCTATCAGTTCTTGTGTGTAACTATAAGTTACTGTGTCTTTAAAAACAATAGACAGTTTAAAGTGGCAATGTTTATTGAGTGATATTAAGCTTGGTATTTAACCCAACAGTTTGTTGGGCCCTCCCAAAGGAGGTATACTTAGCGTAGTATAGGAGGTAGCATGTCCAATTCCTTTTTTCCTTACCTAACCTGGTAATCCTACTAGGCTAAGGGTGCACACATTTTTATCTAAGATCAGAACCATTACTCAGCAATTAGTACCAGGGATGAAGATCAGGTTAAGGGTCTATGAAAATCCTTGATGATGCAAAGATTCAAACTTGGGGCCTTTTAATCCCCATTCACTTGCCTTAACCACTGAACCACCTGGCAACTCGGATTTTTAAGTTACGAGACATGTAATTATTTACCAGGAAATGCCAGTGTAAGAAATTAAAAAAAATTATGGAACTAGAAGTAAAAATGATCTTCATAAGAATTACAAGTCATTATCATTTGTTCAAAAAGGAGTCCAATATTCTGGGATTCATATCCTCAATAAGCTCCGAACACGAAAGATTAAATTCATGGTAAAATCAAAATAATTTTTAATTGAGAAATCCAAGCTGTCAAAGAATTGCCAATAATTTTTGTAAATGTAGTTGATGTAATTAATGTATCACATATTCTGTGACTGTACATCTTCTGGTGTATTTGTTATGCAATTTTTTATTTGTAAAATTATAATTTTCAACATCACACAGAGCCAGCCTTTTATATGGGGATCCATGGAAAATGAATGTATTGTATATTTCACTGCTTGAACCTGCAATCTCCCTTAAGCTCTGAAGCTGTTTATTTGTGGAAATTTTAACTGATACCAGTGCCTTGAAGTTTAAAGAAAAGAATCTGTATTTAAAAGACTCTACAATTATTATTTCAAGAAGTAGTAACCTCTTTACAGACTTAAAATGTTAATTTAAGAAAAAAATATATTAGGAAGGTGACTACCAACAGTGTGATAGTAACCAGACTGAGCAAAGACAATGTAATTATTCATTCTTATACTATCAATAAAGACAGCCATAGTTAAAATCAATTGCCATTCTGTTCCCTCCCCCATGCAGAACTTTTCTTGTACAACCACTCCATCACATTCAGCTCCCTGTTTGCATGGGTGAGGCTCTCCTGACATAAGGAGTCACAGACTTCTTGGCACTGGCCTTCTAAAAGAAGGGTGGAGGAGCTTGAAATGGTTCATGGCACATTTGAGTTGGAAATTGCCAAAATTGTGGATAGATCAGAAATGATCAAAGACTTGTGAATGCAGAATGCAATAGGAAGTGGCAGTATTAAAGATACAAAGAATAT
Source organism: Vandiemenella viatica (assembly GCA_031002005.1). Classification (NCBI taxonomy): domain Eukaryota; kingdom Metazoa; phylum Arthropoda; class Insecta; order Orthoptera; family Morabidae; genus Vandiemenella; species Vandiemenella viatica. Next base: position 70,806,511 of record JARYHS010013630.1, on the reverse strand, counting down.
CATAAGGCAATATAGCCCTCTTAAATTAATGACTGAATTAGATCATCTGCCTGTGTAAATTGTTCCATAGGTATAATAGTGCCCCAAATAGATCTCTGGGTGGGGAATGATCATGAGGAATTATTTAGAATAAAAACATTCTCCAATTCACAGCATGGAATTAAGTTCAAACAGGGAGTGTAGATTAAAGAATTTATAAATGGAGCTGGAATGACACAAGTTAATTGATGTGGGGATTAAGGATATTAAGTAGATGATGTGCAGAATTTATGGCCTAGGGAATATAGACTAATTAATGCATAAGTTGTCAGTGCAGTTGCTGGTGTAGTATTTGTAATGAACATAAGAGTATGGGAAACTGGTGACTTATTGCAAACAGGTTAGTGATAATTATTTTAAAGAAGCTAGAAACAAAGCCTACACAAACCACATTAGTACAACCAAATACGTCTATGTCAAAAGAAGATGATAAAAAAAGGAAAAAAGATTTACTAAATTTTAGGCATAAATTCAGTATTTAGATGGCAAGAAAAATCAAATAATTATGGGAGAGAGGAATGTGTTAGTAAAAGAAGGAAATATCATATGTAATTTTGGTTTAGAAGAAAGATGTTAATATTTTGAAAAAAATATTGACTGATTATAGGAAATACACTAGTTAATAATTGTGGAAAAATATCATCTCATATACCTGAAAACATCCAGCAGGCACAGGAAGACATCAGGTTAACCATGATATAATCAGATTAAGAAAGCTAGCTCTATACTGTAAAGTGTACACAGGAGCTGATTACATTCTGATAATTATGTAGACAAATGTAGGTGAATAAGAAAGTAATGCATGAAAACTAAACTAGTTAGGAATCTCAAATGACAGATGAATTTTGAGAGACTGTAAATGAGGGTGTAAGAAATTCAACTGAAGAAGAGTGGAATGCATTTAAGAAAGAGATAACTAAAGCTTGAAAAGTAAAATTTGGCATTAGAAAAGCTGGTAAAAACATAAGGTAGGAAAACTGTAGAAGACAAAGTTGGAAGACAACAGTAAAGATATTGAATAATCAGAAAAGCAGGAAATGCAATTAAGCCAAAGAAAAATGGCTATGAGAAAAGTGTGAAGATGCAGAGAAGGAAATGATTATAGACAAAGTGGATGGGAGTATCAAACGGAATTTTGAATAAATGAAGAAAATAATCATAAACATCAAAGGTACTGATGGTAAACCTTTGCTAAACTATGAGGATACAGCTAAACAATGGAAGGAAACAACACAGAAACAGTGATGCAGATTTTCTGAACAACAGTGTGCTGGAGAGATAAGACAATGTTGTCAACAGAAATTTAGTAGAGCCTGTTTTACCAAAAGAAATTCACAGATTTCTGATTATTTAGACCAATATAAAAACTTCATAAAACAGGAGAGATTTCATTGCATTTTAGAAAAATGTATCATCTCCACACTCCTGAAGAAAGCACAATCCGAGAAATTTGGAAAGTGTAAAAAAAAAAAAAAATGTCTGATGCTTCAAAATAACTAACAGAATGCAAAAGAATGGGAAGGATGATGGTAGTGAAGATAGTAAAGGATAATTCAGGTTTAACAAAAACCAGGGTAGGCTACAAGAGAACAATTTGAGCTTTAATAATAGTAATATAATATTTGATTACATATTAATAATGGAGCGCACGCCCCAGTGGCAATTTCCCTACAAATCCATCTTCTCCCTTTCCTGCACCCACCTACATTTGCCCTCTACAAATTTTAGCTTTAAATTCTTTCAACGTTTGTGGTAAATTATCCATCATTTCTCTTGGTAACTTATTCAAATCCCTAACACCTAAATAGAATCTTCCTACACCCTTGTGCCTGAAATCGAGTGCCAGCTTGTGTTCATGGTCATCTTTTTCCTTCCATGCATAACTTTTAATTCTTAAACCAATATCTTTCCACGCCTCATCACCAATATACGACTTGTACACTCCCATGATCCTCTTCAACCTCCTCCTGTCTTCCCATTCCATCTCTTTTATCATATCTGTTACTGATTGCATTCTGCGGTAATTTCCAGAAACAAATCTAGCAGCCCTTTTATGCACTCTCTCCAACTCCTGTATTTGATACATAAAATGTGGGTCCCATGCTACGCTACCATATTCAAGCAATGGTCTGACCAAAGTTTTGTAACCCAATTCCTTTACTTCTCTCATACATCCCCTCATCACTCACTCCAACAAGTGCAGAATTTTGAAACCTTTTCCTACTACCTGACCAATGTGTCTTGTCCAGTTAAGCTTGTTATCAAATGTAATGCCAAGATATTTACATTTCAAGTCTTCAGCAAGCAATTCTTTCCCCACATTATAATTGTAATCAACATTTAGTTTTTACTTCTGTATCTAATAAGCTGACTCTTCTTTGCATTTATCTACATGTCGTATATTTATGTTGTTCTTTATTTACTTTGTCGTACTTTGAAGTTGTCTTAGCTCGTATTTTCTACTTATTTATTTCGTAGTCATAGTAAAGATATCTGTTTAATTATTTAATGTAATTTCTTCTGAAGTTTTCTAGCTTCGCCAATAACTAATTAACTTATATGCTTTGATTCCTTTTTATTTATGTCATAACATCTTTAATCATCCGAAGTTATACAGGTTCTTTTCCGCAAGCAACTTTAAATTCAAAACGAACATGACAAGTTCTCACCAAGTTCGCCGATCCTGAGGTATCTTTTTTTTTTTTTTTTTTGTTTATCTAAACGTTACCCTTAACTACCAATTTTCTCTAAGAGTAATTATTATAGTTATTCATCTCTGTTATTCCACAGCCCCCCTCAAGTTTGCCATATATCTTTGTATTCACAAATATTCTGGCAAACTTACTGAGAACCTTTCGGTCTTCGCTTTGAATCATTATTCCTACATAACATTTTTCACAATCTCAACAATGAGGAAAAAAACAATAAATCCTTCTTCTTCGTGTCCTGTCACGGTCGCCATGTCGTATATTTAGGTTGTTCTTTATTTACTTTGTCGTACTTTGATGTTGTCTTAGCTCGTATTTTCTACTTATTTATTTCGTAGTCGTAGTAAAGATATCTGTTTAATTATTTAATGTAATTTCTTCTGAAGTTTTCTAGCTTCGCCAATAACTAATGAACTTATATGCTTTGATTCCTTTTTATTTATGTCATAACATCTTTAATCATCCGAAGTTATACAGGTTCTTTTCCACAAGCAACTTTAAATTCAAAACGAACACGACAAGTTCTCACCAAGTTCGCCGATCCTGAGCTATCTTTTTTTTTTTTTTTTTTTTTTTTTTTGTTTATCTAAACGTTACCCTTAACTACCAATTTTCTATAAGAGTAATTATTATAGTTATTCATCTCTGTTATACCACATACATTCAACCCAACCCAAATAGATATCTTGTCCAGATCACTCTGCAGCTGTTTACAGTCTTGACCCTTTATATAGCATTATGTCATCTGCAAACAATCTAACTTCTGATAGTAAACAATCGACACAATTCTTCATTAGAATAATGAATAGCAATGGTCCCCATACGCTACACTGTGGCACTCCCATTTTTACTTCCACTTCTTTTAATAGTGCATTTCATACCCTAACTTTGTTTTATACCTTTTAAAAATTCTCCTACCCAGTAAATCACTATCTCGCTAACTCTAATAGTTTTTACCTTACTTAATGCCATTTTATGGCTCACTCCGTCAAAAGCCACTGAAAGATCTAGTGCTACTTTATCAATTTTTCCTCCCTTGTCCATTTCATCTGAAATATCTTGCATATATGCCACCAACTGAGATACGCATGAATATACCTGCCTATAGCCATGTTGCCTACTTGAAAACCACATACACTCCTGACATATATTTCTGATGTGGTTGCATATCAATCTCTCCATTAATTTACCTACCACTGATGTCAAACTGATCAGCTTGTAATTTTCGACTCTATTTCTCTCCCCTCCTCTATGTAACGGCACTACTATCACACTTTTCCAGTCCTGTGCAGCAAGTATCCAGACTCAATTTAAATAATATTTCAAGATAAGTTACAAGGTCACATCCGGCTAGCTTTAAGATATCTGCAGTAATATTATCTATGCCAGCCCCTTTATGTTTTTTTCAGCTTTCTTAGTTCCTTCATGATATCCTCAGGATGAATTTCAAATTTTTTGGCATATTAATTTCTAATTTTGTTGTTAAGCTCGCTCTCCGAGTTAGACCCTCCCATTTCTGATTCATTGTCCCTAATGCTCTCACTAAACCAGGTGCTTAAAATCTCAGCCTTTTTCAAATCCTTAGTAACTTCTTCTCCATCCTTACCTATAAGTGTCTCAACACCCTCCCTTCCCCTCAGTTTTCTAAGGTAGCCATAGTAATTTCTAGATGCATCAGTCAGTGGCGTAGCTAGCGTGGGTGACACCCGGGGCGGATATCGATGGTGTCACCCCTTGAAAACTTAAATCCAAAATTGAGTATATTATATCATCTTTTAGGTGTAAAATATGATATTAATAAAACATAATTAAATAAAAATTTATTGTTATTTAAAAATAATAGTTAATAACAACATTTAAAAGATATACAAATAAAATAAAAACAATTGCTTTCACAATACCCTCTTTCTAGCTTTAACAACTGCAAACCAGTAAATCACATTTTCGAAATTAAAAATTTGATTTACTTCATGTTCAATAATCAATATGGCAAGATTTTAGCCACGTGTTGATCACTGGTGATCGAAAGTGGTTTTAGATTAATTTTAACTCCTCTGAAGATCGGGCCTCACTTGCCTGATACTGTTCCGCACCGACACGTTTCTTACTATTGGCGCTCACTCGCTCGAAGTTTGTCCAAAGGACACGATGTGTCGTCCGACACCCGGCCATCATTGGATTGGTTTATGTTTTGACGGTGTGAACCAGTGTCGGTCTGCTGGATGTGGAGAACACATAGAGAGAGTTCGGAAATTTCCCTTCCCTTACGACCAAAGTTTGTTTTCATGTTATTGTTGGTCTTAAAACAAGTGTTTTTTTTTTTCATCCATGTTCATAAGATGTTCTTAACATGTAGGAATTGTTCTAGCATCTTCACATTAATAAATCAAAACATTACCAGAGATGAAGATCAATTTTAAGACCCACAAAAATTACAGCCGAGATCTGCATTTGTAACGGGGACCTTCCACATCCGAATCGCACGCCGTAACCATACGCCAGACTAATCTAGAAGTACTGAAAAATATGTATTCAAACACATATATCGCAAGTTGATTCTTGTTTTTTGGATAGCAAAAATAGATGGTATAGAAAAAAGTATATTCATTGTATCATGTTTGCAAACCTAATTTTCATTACACCTACATTCGGACTGGTGACTCAAATGACTGCGTGTGGTTTGGATACTGAAGGTCCCGGTTCAAATCCCGGACTCGACTGTAATTTTTGCGGGCCTAAAAATGGACATTTACCTCTGGCAATGCCTTTATCTGTTAATACGAGGATTCTGGGACGCTCCGTGTTCGAATTTCACGTTAATCTGTAGGTCTCCTTTCGAAGTTAGGTGACTACGATATAGGTGCACTGCGAGTTTCCTAATAAGAAACTCTGACTAGAACTTTGAGATAACATGAAATTATTATATGTATTATACAAAATCTTTACGACCTAAATTTAAATTTAAATATGTTATAAGCTCAATCTTTGCTTAAAAAAAAAAAAAAAAAAAAAAAAAAAAATATGCAAGATTCTTTCATTCCGGTACAGTGTGGTAATGATTTGTTAATACTGCGCTGGGATACTATTTTTGTACATAAAAGAACAACCAGATAGGTGATTACGTGAGTCAGATAAAAAAGTATTTTAATGTACTTTCGTACCAAAACTGTGCAAAATAAAGTAAAGGTATCACACCTACCTGTCATCCCCAACACTGATTCCCTGTAAAAATCACTTGAAAACGTTAAATGAGACTAAAGACCGGGTAGGAACACGGGCGAGCTATGGAAAAGTGTGGACGCGAGGGGGCGAGCTGCCACTCGGACGACTGTCGTTGCGGTGACGGTACAGACCAGTATTGGCAAAATAGAGCTCGACCTTTACACGTTGCAACTGATACACACACTGGCGCAAATTAAAATCCCTACACCCATACGATGTTGTGATAAATGAATGAAATTTGGCCCCAAATATGCCCACATCAAGAGTATTAAATGATTTAAAATTGAAAGTTTTACATGTAATAATATGAGAATTACGGTGCTATCTATTATGTAAATTGCTATTTTTTTTATATTATTTTAACGTTCTAGTGGCGTACAGTGAGGTGTAACATGACACTTTGTTGTCCACGAGTTCTTGTTGGCTAAGTATGCCCAGGCGAAGAGTGACAACTCTATACACTCAAATGTCTAACTGTGAGAGAGGTCGGAGAATTGACGTGTTTTAAAAAGGTGCATCATATCGTGAAATCTCCCAAAGGATTGGCCGTAGTGCATTGTCAGTATACAGACTTGTTACACAGTGATGAAAGAAAGCTCTAATACTCCAGGTCTATACTGATGGATAACAGCACGTGAAGACCGCCAAATTGTGTGGGTGGCTGCTGCTGACAAATGGTTGACTGCAGGCCAGAGCCAAACAGTGGTTACAGAGAGAGTCACCCCCCTCCCCGGACGATTGAAAACCAATTGCTTGAAGCTGGAGTACGCTCTCTGAACTCTATGCAATGTGTCCCATTAATCTGATTTCATTGCCAGCATCATCTAACCTGGCGTAATGCAAAACATAAAAGGACATGTGAACGGCGTACATTTGTGTTTACAGACGAGTCTCGATTCTGTCTGTGGCAAAGTGATAATTCACGACATGTTCGAAGGCGTATTGGAAAACGGCTTACCTGCTGTGATTTCAGAACATCACACAAATGCAGTCACCGGTGTCATTTTTTGGAGGCAATCAGTTTCGACAGCATGACTGAGTCGGCTGTTGTTGATGGCACAATGACAGCCCACCACTATGTGGACAGGATACTGCATCTTATTGTGATACCCTTCATGTTCACCATTCAAATCGCATCTTGCAACAAGATAATGCCCGTCCTCATATTGCGGCCATCGTTACACAAGCCTTGCAAGGAGTTTCGATTACAATTTGAACAGCACAGTCCCCAGATATGTCTCCAATAGAGCATGTCTGGAATACCAGGAGTAGACACATTTGATCACATGGTGACCCAGCACAAACTGCGCAATAACTGACTGCAAAAGACATGCAGGCGTAAACAGAAATACCCCAAGAAGACATTCGAAACACTTGTTGATTCAATGCCGGCAAGGATCCACGAATGCATTGGTGCTCAAGTTGGACGCATTTCTTACTGAAAACTGTATCTAAAGGTAATAACTTATACTGATCCATTTGCTATCATTTCTTCTGGGTATGGCCCTGGATATATCTTCAAAGTTTCCTAAAATTCTACCATTCCTGTATGCATGGTGAGATTATAATTTTTGCCAGTGTAACTATAGGGCGACCATAATATTTCGCTATAAATTTTTTTAAATCGAAAACTACCCAATCATTTGTTGTTCAAACGTTAACATAGATTGTATTTAAACGACTTCGCAAGGGATATCGAGAGGAAAGTTAACAGAAGTGGCTTGATCCAAGTAGAAGCAATTCCAGACCCAAATGGGGTTCCATCGGTGCAAACCTAGAATCCGGGTGCCACAAGTCGTGAGACCCTGGGAGAGATTGTATAGTCAGAGAAGCAACTCTACATTAAGTACCTTCAGAAAAATAGAACAATAAATGCAATATAAAAACAACGAAATTAAAAAAAAAAAAAAACGGCTTAGGTAATATAAGAACATGCCTTTGCGGTATCTGCCGTCATTACATGAAGTACTTCACAAGTGAAGTATTTTACTATCTGCCTAAGATACACGTAGCTACAGACTTCTAAATATGACATTGTATGTACTGAAGACCGTCTTCACGTGTTAATTTTAAATTTCTAGCGCCGCTATGTAGCATATAAATAAAAATGTTGTAAACGGCTTGAATGTTCGCTCAGTTTGATCAGGAACAAAAATTCGACATCCCTGTCGATTTAAGGAATACACCTGTATTCGACAGAGGGGTTACCCATAAATACAAATTTTCTTATTCTCTAAATTTATTATGGAAAATTCATAGAGAATCATACGCTTATTTATTTCATCGCGATCATATTTGCATATTCTCGATCAGAAGAAAGCACAGCAAACTTACATGAACCTAGAATTTAAGTGCTTACTAATGTTACGATTTCGCTAGCAAGACACGCGGTTCCGACTTTTTTTTATTTATTTACTTAAATGGCTTTCGGCCTTATCAGCCAAGTTCTTTGCGTTTTATGACAATTCATATTTCATTACTTTACAGTTCTATTTACATAGTTTAACAATTTACATTTCATTTCCTTTACAGTTTTAAATATATATAATTTACATTACAGTTCTATACACAACAGTTACAGTTCCGACTGTTTTAAACACAAGCTTTACAAAAACTGATTACCAACGACGGACGATGCCATCAACGAACACTTGGACCCGTTCAGATTGATTTGAAACCTGACAGTATTGCTAGTTTAATGCACAGTTTTTACTAGCATAAATTCGAACATGATACGATTTCATGTCGAATATAGGTGCCTTGTCGATAATAGGCAGAGGTATGCAGAGTGTAAATCGGATAACGCGAAATGTACTCAGTTTGTACATCACGAATCTGTCAGATAATAAATTCAAAAATTACTAGAAAAACTTCAAAGCACTTGTAAATCTTAGCTTGAAAGCTAATGGAATTCTAAATAAGCAAAACAATTTTAAAACCTAGACTACGCGTATTCCGACATACGCTTGGTTTTCATTTCCAAATTTTCTCTAAATATTTTCGAGGATTTACAATTTAACTGTCTAATTACTATGATTTTAGCAATTATATATAAACTTTAATTTTAAAACTTCCTATTTTTATACAAGAAAACTTACATTATATCCACCGTCGCTTCTAACAAACCAAATGACAGTGACGGACGGCAAGCACAACAATAAACGATTTCTTGTGATTGTTGGAGCTACAGAGCGGTGCTCTCTTTGTTTAAGCGCACGATATTGCCAACAATTATATTCTACTATAACGAATGAGCACAGCTGCCTGGATCGCATTTGAAAAGCGCTAGATCAACCTAAAAACAAATATTCATAACAATAAAAGTAGACGTGTTTTGACACCAAAGGATAAAAGAAGTTTTTTTTTTGTGTCACTAATTTCGATTACTATTTTCGAAACGTGGGTGTCACCCCCAAACGGGTGACACCCGGGGCGGATCGCCCCCCCCCCCCCCCAACTACGCCACTGGCATCAGTCAATGGTCCCCCTGCACTGACAATACTCTTAATAAACCCATCTTTACACACCTTCTTAGGTATTATTAAGTCCTTGTTTAGTTGTTTTAAACATTCCCCACTACCCTGCTATCTCTTAACTCTGTATGTTCTCTTCTTACCAACCTCTTTAATCTCCTCACCTCCCTAATATAGTAAACAGGTTCTCTACTTCTCTTTATTTTCTGTTTTGGAACAAAATGTTTCTTCCCCTTTCTTTTTATCTCCTTGAACTCTTCCCACCTTCCCTCTGCTTGTGCCTTCCTTCCATTTGCTGAAACCTTCTCCGAAATATTTCTTCAAATTTGAAATGTGTGCCTTTTTATATTTGTACTAGTTTCACCCTTCAATTTTGGCTGCTAGTTTACTGAATCCTCTAGTATCCATCAGAACTGCATCATTATCACTTATTTCTTCGGTTACTTAACACCCCACAAGGTTATCATGGGGTTTTATTAGGAATATATCCAAAACATTTTGTCTCCTAGTGTTTGTCTCTACCCCTTATGTAAATCCTCATTCCCTTATTATGGTATTTGCAAATCTCTGTTCCCTCGTGTTACCAATCTTATTTCCTACCCAGTTTACACCCGGAAAATTTAAATCCCCACCAATAAGGACCATTCTATTCTCACCTCTGAAATCAGAGTATGAATTTAATTTCTCCCCAAGAGCCTCATCTTCATCTGTCATTCTTCCTGTTAAATAATGTTCACCACACAATAAGGTCTGCTGTAATAATAATACGTTTATTTAGGCAAACACACTAGAATTTTATATCCACATGTTTTCAGTTCAACAGCCAGACAACGACTCCTCTCACTCATGTACAATTCCCAAGATACAGGGTGTCCAGAAAAGGACTCCCTGATTTCAAAATTAAATATCTCGAAAACAAAGATCGATAGAGGAATGCAGTAAACGGTATGTTTATCGTGACAGCTGTAAGAAGTGTATACAGTAGTTTGAAATAATAGTTACAAAAGCTGCTAACTGATGGCACTGTAATCGCCATACGTAATGCCTAAATAGTGATCCGAAGTTCAGGGTGATCAGTTCCACCATTGAAACATGAAAGGAGGTTAGCGTACCGAAGGAAGAGTGATGTGATTGTTTGCAAAGATTGTTTTCATACGATTATTTCACTTATGTATGCTGATATGAGTTGTACAGCGTACAGCGCCATCTGTTAGCAGCTTTTGTAACTATTATTTCACACTGCTGTATACGCTTCTTACAGCTGTCACAATAAACATACCGCTTACTGCATTCCTCTATCGATCTTTGTATCTTTGTACATCTCCAAAGATACATCAAGCACCAGAACATTCCTCATAGATATAAATGTACAATACTCAACACGCCTCCTTACATTTATATCTGTACTTCTATTAATTCACATTCAACATCTCTCTAAACTTTTTGAACTTCCATTGGTGTATCATACAATTTTGAGTTTACAATTTTATACTTTGAGGCTAAGGAATTGATGTAATTTTCCTGACTCAAACTCATAACATTTTCTTCCAGATTGTAATCTATATTAATTCCTAAATAGGTTTTTACTTGACCCAAGTCTTTCATCTTGAATTTCTTCGACAACAGATTCTTGATTTTATCTATTTTCCTTTTACTGTTACAACAAATTAATAGATCATCAACAAATATTATTAAATAAATTATATCATCTCCATTGATCAAAGTATACAGACAATAATCAAATTCACATTTTGCAAAACCTAGATCACTCATAAATTCATCAAAACAATCATACCAAGCTCTAGGGCTTTCTCGTAAACCATACAATGCTTTATTCAATTTACAAACCCTATTAGTACCATCTTCATACCCTCTTGGCTGATTTATATAAACCTCTGATAAAACTTTACCATTAAGAAATGCAGTTTCAACATCCATTTGCTTTATAGCTACACCATTTTGACAACAGTATGACAGTAAAAGTTTCAATGTCTGCATCTTAGCCACTGGTGAATATATATCAACCACAACTTCCTTTTGTTGAAAACCCCTTACAACTAGTCTTGCTTTATAAGTGTTATCTGATTTTTTTTTGTATAAACCCACTTTACATCAAGAGCATTTACATTCTCTGGTTTCTTTACTAGTTTCCATGTTTTGTTTTGATACAAACAGTCAATCTCCTTGTCCATTGCTTGTTTCCAATACACTGACTCTTTACAATTAATCGCCTCCTCGAAATTATCTGGACTATCAGCACAACAAAAGTTTACATAAATGATATTGCTACAGACATAATCATTAAATCTATCTGGCATTTTACATTTTCTACCTGACCTAGTCAATTTACATTTATCACTGTTTAAACCTTCTTTAACATCTCCTTCTTTCCTTTCCTCATCTACAGATTCATTTTCATCACTAGAATCACTCTCTGAATCATAACCCTTTAAGTGGATAAGTTTAACATTATTCTCTACAATATCAATGATGCAACTAAGGAAAATGTAAGCGGCTTCTAGGCGATATAAATAAGAAAAGAAAGGGAAATTAACCCACCACATACCAAAGTGGACGGATGCGATGAGAGAACACTAATGCTGACAAACAACTACACAATATTTCGGCATCTAATGAGTCATTAGGTAACGTTTGTTGTGCACACATGTTCCGAGCCTAATGGCCCGTTTTTCTATTTGTGAGCAATGCAGATGCCGAAATATTCTGTGGTTGTTTGTCAGCATTAGTGTTCTCTCATCGCATCCATCCACTTTGGTATGTGGTGGGTTAATTTCCCTTTCTTTTCTTATTTATATCTCTACAATATCAACATGTCTTGCAACAACAATTTTATTATTCACTAATACTCTGTATCCAACTTCACTATAACCTAATAAAATTCCCATATCAGCTTTACGATCCCATTTAGACTTTCTCAATTGTTCATGTACTCTTACAAAAACTTTACTACCATATAGCTTCAGATGTTTAACATTTGGTTTCTTTCCTAGTAAAATTTCATAGGGAGTTTTCTTTTCAATAGCATTAGCTAAAGTTCTGTTTTTAAGATAAACTGCTGTACAAACTACTTCAGGCCAGAACCTCCTATCTACTTTTGCTTCAGCTAGCAAACACCGTGACATATCCATGATAGATCTATTATATCTTTCAGCCGTACCATTTAACTCATGTACATAGGGAGGGCAAACATTTAAAACAATTCCTTTTTCCTTTACAAATCGATAAACATCAGAATTTAAATATTCCTTTCCATTAACACATCTCAGTTTCTTAATAGTTTTACCTGTCAAATTTTCAATTTCATTTACATATGCAACTAGACAATCATAAACTTGACTTTTTGATTTGATAGGGTAAACACGAGCTGCTTTGCTATAATCATATATAAAAGTTAGAAAGTATCTTTCACCATTCAAACCAAGAGTTGAGTGAGGCCCATTTAAATCAGTGTGAATAATTTCTAAAATCCCTTCTGCTTTGCTTCTATTAATTTCAAAAGGTAAATTGCGCATTTTGTTTTCAATACAAACTTTACACTTCATATATTCAGACTCTAAATTTTTAGGTAAACCAACTGCTAATTGATCTTTACACAAAGTATTTAAATAGTTAAAATTTATGTGCCCTAATATGCGATGCCATCTCTCCTTTTCAGTCATAGAATCACTGTTACTCACAATATTTACATTAACATCTTCCTTAAAAATGCTACTTGTCATTTTATACAGATTACCTTCCTTCATAGAAATTGCAATTAGCCTGTTATTTCCATCAAAAACTTTTGAAACATTTCCTACAGATACAATCTTGTGCTTGTCTGTTACTTTCGCATATCTAATCAAGTTTCTACTCATGTCTTTAACATAAAATACATTTTCAATATTAATTTGAATCAATTTACCATAAACTGAAAAATAACTAACTACATTTCCTATCTTAGTTGCTTTCAAAATTTTCCCATCAGCAATCTTTACCTCTACAGGCTTTTCTAAAGTTACACACTCAGAAAAATACTCTTCATTATTTACAACATGATCTGTACAACCACTATCCAATAACCAATCCATTTTAATATTTTCTTTGTTACCTGTGTTCATTTTATTTTGCACCATCAAGCTCCTAACCTCTGTTACAAAACTGTCTGTTGCACTTTCACTTTGGTGGTATACTTCACGATGCCGATACTGGATGTTTCTTGATCCCGTTGCACTTACACTTTCACTTTGTTGGAATTCTTGACTTCGCCGATACCGTTCGTTTCTGGATCCCTTGTGCTTACTTCCGCTCCACAGTTGATCATTGTTGTGACCTCTGAAGTTTCCACTTTAATGATTACTTCCTTTGCTGCTTCTTTGATACTGCCTGCTGTGATTCCATGTGCCTCTTTCATTTTCTTAATTTCGACGACGACAATCTCTCTTGAAATGTCCTCTTCTTCCGCAGCCCCAACACAATTGTTCCTGACGACTTGTACCAGATTTTCTCATACTATGGAATGCATTTGTTTTTACAGATTCACTTTCACCTTTGTCTTTCAAGTCCATTAATCGAATTTTACTTTTAACTAATTCAACAGTTTGATCTTCTTCTTTTAAAACATCGACCAAGTCACCAATGTAGCACAAACAGTCCGGCAAAGTTCTTAACATGTAGTTTAATTTTTCTTTCTCAGTCACTTTAGCCCCAGCAGCTTTCAATTCGTTTACTGTCGTTTCAAAATCACTAAGGAATGTCGCTGTTTCATTGTAGTCTTTTAACTTCAATTTTTCCAGTTTGTTTCTACAAATTATTTGGAGTGCAGTCGATTCCTTGGAGTATAATTCGTCGAACTTAGGCATTATTTCATATGCATTAACTTTATCACTCACAAACTCAAGTTGCTTATTCGTAATAGCACTATAGATGTAGTTTACTGCCTTCAGATTGTCTTCTTCCCAAATTTCAGCATTATCCATACTTGTTTTCTCTCTTGAAGCCACTGTATAACATTTCTTCATCTTTAAATACATCGTTATTCTTTTCTTCCAATTTCCATAGTCCTCGCCGTCAATGCACGGTATTACAATGTCAGCCATTATTACTTGAAATCAAACTTTCTTGAATACACGAAAGCCACAGACCTTTTTCTCAACCATTTAACCACTAAACCACGGACTGTTACCATGTTAAATAATGTTCACCACACAATAAGGTCTGCTGTAATAATACCGTAATACGTTTATTGAGGCACACACACTACAACTTTATATCCACATGTTTTCAGTTCAACAGCCAGACAACGACTCCTCTCACTCATGTACAATTCCAAAGATACATCAAGCACCAGAACATTCCTCACAGATATAAATGTACAATACTCAACACTTCCACTGCAGTAAGCAGCCAACACCCTGATTTTTTCCTTTCTATTGCACCAGAAATCTACCCGAAGCTACTCATGGTCCTGATCTATGAACACCAATGAACTGTGGTAGTTTTTGTTAACTAGTATGAAAACTCCTCCACAAATTGCTCCTCTATCTCTGCAGTACACTCTGTAACCATTGGGAAAAACCTCACACTCTAGTACTTCTTCTTTTAACCAACTCTCTACCCAAATTATTACTTGTGGTTCATGTATCTCTATTAAGTTTTCAAATTTGATTTCTTTGATCATTACACATCTACAGTTAACTAGTAACACCCTTATTACTGGCTTTATATTTTCATCACTAACCTCCTCCTTCCCAGTTAAGAATAATATTGGATGTGAGGATCCATAAAACATTAATACATTCATGAAATATGTGGACTCTGAAAAAGCATTTGATAAAATTAAATAGCCCATCCATAGGATCAGTATGTTGCGACATTATGATGGTATCTGGTGCTGATACAAGGTTAGCTGGTTTGAGTTGTGGTGGTAGGGGAAGTTATCATCTTAAGACTTGGCCAGCAGGGTGGGAGAGGTGTTTTGTACAATTCCTAATCACTGCCAGATTGTCCACAAAGTCCTAGTTAAATCCCAAACCTTTCCATCTCTCATCCACAATGTAAATATTTAACTCACCGAATTCAATGTTATATGCATTTAAAATAATACTTACAAACAGTCAGCCTGGAGAAGGCATCTCCCCTGAGACATTACCAAGGAGAGGTTAACATACCCCAGGATAACAGCCTACACATGGACATGGCTTGGACACTCAGAGAAGAAGGATATTAGATAGGATAAGAGGTTCAAAATTTAAAGGAAATCTGAATAATTATAAACTATATAAGATCCAGGTGACTCAATAAGAAAAGTAGAAAATCATGAGACAAGCCTCATTAGAAAGGGTGTGAGACAGAGAGCAACTCTACATCTACTAATAATCTAGAAGCAGCAGTGAAGGAAGTAAAAGAAATTTCAACAAGGCATAAGGTATCATGAAGAAACAATTGGTATGTTGCGACTCTCTATAATGATGATGTCCAGTTAACAGACAAGGGAGGATACTGAGAAATTACTGTGACATCGACAGGATGCTGGAAGAGGAATTTGGACCAATTATAAACCAAAACAAAAATCAAATTTAGCAGAAATGATAACAGTAACAGAGAAAATATAAAAATATGTTTAGATATAATGAAAAAGTAGGAAAATTCAATTATTTAGGAAGTAAAATTACAACTGACTGCCAAAGAAAATGTGTCAAAAACTGAATTGCGCTAACGAAAATGGCATTCTTGGAAAAAAAGATATTTTAATTTAAAACATTGGCCTAGGACTTGGGGGAAAAAAATTTCTTAAAGATTATACAGAAGTGAAGCCTCTAAGAAACACAACAAAAATTAAATCAGAAGGATGTTGAAAATTATGTGGAGAGATAAGGTACTAAATTCACACAGTTTAGAAATGATATGCAAGGAAAGATTTTCATACAAGAGTCACAAAAGGAAGCATGATGTAGGATTGTATTCAAGAGCCACATGGTAATGAGGGCAATAGTTGCAATGAAAGACCAAGATTAGAATGCGTGGAACAGATAACAGAACACGTTAGATGTATCAGGTATATTGAGATGAAGACAGGGAGAGGTGGTTACATCAAACCAGTCTAGAGGCTGACAATTCCAACATGTGTAGATTTTCTGTGTCATTCTGCTGTCGCCTGTGGTTCATCTCTCGAACATCATAGCAAGAACATACCATGATGCCATCCTGGCATTGTTGGTAGGGTATGCGGCCAGTGTTTGGGCGCATAAATTACAGCAATTTAAACCTCGGGAGGTGGTATCGAGAGTGCAGAGGAGCCTTCTGATATGGCTAAGTGGTAGCTATGCTATTACATCTGCTGACTTACTCACAATACTAGTAGGGGTATGACCGTTGGATCTCGAGATCAGAAGATGAGGAGCCATATACTGGCTGTGTAAAGAAAAATCAGACCAAGGTGCAGGAGATTGTGGGAGCAGCAGCACAAACTGTGGTGGACATTAAAAATACACTTCTAGCTGAGTGGCAAGCCCAATGGGACAACAATCAAACAGGCAGAATCTTCGGTACTTTAATCCTTCACCTGGCCTAATATATTATCTTATTGGACATGGGCCTTATAACCACATGCTATACCAAAGAGGGTTGAGGGAAAGTAGTGCATGCGAGTGTGACATAGAAGGAACCCCAGAGCACGTCTTGTGGGAGTGCCCTGAAATGGAAGAGGTGAGAACAGGGGATGCAGAGCAAACCAACGCGAGATATAATCCTGGACGAGAAATTATGGAGCAGGCTTGACAACCTATCAGACAACATATCTAAAATAAACAGGAAAAAGTATCTTGACTGAGCTGCAATTGGGCAGGGCAGATCGCTTCCAGGAACTCAGCAATCGTACAGGCATATCTAAGCCAATGGGAGCATTGTAATTAACAGAATAGTGTGATAACTTCCGGTAGCCGGAAGTGATCCCAATGGGTCAACCAACCCGGTTCTGCTGGAAATGCCAGACAGACCAGGAATGGTAGACTGTTTCTGGGATTATAACAGTGGAAGGAATAGCATGAAAAATACAGAAAGATGTAAATAATAATAATAATAACAATAATTATACCCTTCCAAGATGTAGCGCCCATAGCTGTGGCATTTAAAATAAAAAATCATGTAAATCATAGTCAATGAACTGTGAAAGTTTTCAAAGTTGGAGCCAGCTATGGAATTTGCAGTGGTCAGCGGTGCGGATGCAGCAACTAGCCAGCAAGTTAATGCCAGACGCATGGCGTATGTATTGAGCACAAATCAATAAGAAAAAAACTGGGAAATGTTCTTAGTCCTAAATGGCACAAAATTGTCCAATGGCATCAAGGGAAGCTATGGAATGTTACTATTCCTACAACATATAGTAAAATGAAATATAAGTTTAAAAAAAAAAATAATAAAAGTCATTCCAAATTAATAGTAACAGAACTTCGGTTACACACAAACAGGCTCAAGGCTATGGAAACGAAGCAGGCAATACTAATGTATGCATGTAAAAATTGCACTACATGTGAATTTTTTTTTGTCTTTATGCCTCATCGACGTCAAGGTCATTAGAGGCGGTATGGGACTGGAGACAAGGAACGGAAAGGAATTCAGCCACGTCCTTTTAAAGGAAGCATCCAGGCATTCGCCTGGAGTGATTTGGGGAAACTATGGGAAACCCAAATCTGAATGCTCAGATGGGGATTCGAACCAGCGTCCTTCCAAATCCAAGGCCAGAGCGTTAACCGCTCACCCACCATGCTCGTCACTAGATGTCAAAATTGTAACCCCTGTAATGTACACATTGAAGAGTGATACAATTGTTAAGTATTCTAAGGAGCTGAAGCATAATAAAGTTTGTAAAACCCACTAGATGTTCACAATGAACTAAAAGTTCAATTCCAGAAGTACGCAATATGTGTGTGTGTTTGTATCTTTAAAATTGTCATTAGAAGCTCATTGTAATACGACCTGATTTAGCTTTGGTATGTAGAATGTAGCACAATTTTATAATTTATCCACTAAAAAAAGTTAATGTAATGTAATGATGTAGGTAATTCATTAACCAACTAAAAACTGTGAGCTTACAATATATCAATCAAATAACAACCAAAGTAAATATTGTAATGCATCTACTAACAGACTACCATCTATAATAGTGACGGATTCAGGAATTTGGTTTGAGGGGGGGGGGGGGGGGGGGGACCTTGAGCGGATATTGGTTTGGGTGGGGGAGGGCCTTGAGTCGGGAAATTACAATGTCCGGGGCAGACCTAGATCCTTTGGGGGGGGGAGGGGGGGCTTGAGCCCCCCTGGATCTGCCACTGATCTCTAACGTTTATCGTTTTAATATTTAATAATTTAGCATTTTATAAAAGTTACCAATTAAGTGAAGTGAAATAAAATGCTAATTCCTTACATAGAACTTTCTTACAGTGTAAATTGCAAACTGTTAACATGGTTTTGCCAGAAAATAGGCTTGGCCTGCCTCCTCGCGGGGATGGGAGACTGTGGAGGCTAACTGGTTATCCACAGAGTTGAGAAACCAGATAAATTAGTAATGAAACCAGCAACACACAATGGCGGAATCTTTAATCAATAATAAACAAATCAATGTAACAGGGCCTAATTTAGGCTGTATGAAGTAAGATACAAAAAAATGTCACCTTTCATAGGCAATGGGCACTCTTTCCTTATTGATCCATATATACATGCAGGGTTTCACTGGGAAAGTAAAAGGGAGCCATTTAGCAAAATATTTAGATATATATGAAAGAAGTGAGAAACCATTCATATCTGATAGCACAGAAACGGGGAAAAAAAACCACACAGTAAGTAATCTTGAGGTATATATCTTGCTTCACCAGAACATGGAATTTACAGTAGGAAGGTACTTCTGGGGAACAACACTTATTCACTCAGTTAATAGTGGTGTAGACCTATGATTAAGAGTTTTGTACAAAAAATTTATTTCTGTATGTTTACTCAATTTTGTTGAACTGCTGTTTCTATTATGGTAAGCGACATGCTTCTCATAATATTAAAAAAAAGATTTGCAGCATGTATGCTACTGTCATCTTTACAGAAGACTGATTTCCCACAATAGAGCATGCCAAGCCGAATATTTTCCATCTTAATTTAAGGATTATGATTCAAGTTCAATACTACAGTGTATAATTTTAACCATAAATGTAAATTTTTAAGCTTTCCATAAGAAAATTGCAAATTAAATTCATTTCCAGCAGTGCATATTTCATTAGGGATCAACACAATATGTTTTCTATTAAAGGTAATTAATTTCAAAACGTCCTTGGTTAGTAAGAAAAAAATTGTTACTCAACCAAAATTTCCCAAAAAAATATGATGATCCAACAGGATACAGATCATAGGCTATTTAGTTTTCTCAAAAGCGTATGCCACTCACATGTCATAAAATCAAATGCAATAACTTTTGAACTACATGTAAATTCCTAAAGTCAGATTTGATACATTTAATATGCAAAGTGCTCTTAAACCAAACATTTCATAAGTACCATCCAAATCTTGGAATACAATGCTGTTTAACGCTTATCAAAGATAAAATACAGGAGTAGTTAAGAACAGTTGAAATAAAAACTCTTTTATGGTTACACAGTTCCCTTTAATTTATGTTGTTTCATGTAAATGTCACATATTTACAGCTATTTAACACTGCTCACTTAAGCCAGAATTACTATATTAAGTACAGTTCATTGCTGCTTCAGAAGTTGGTGCCTCACAATCAGAAAAGGAGCACCAATACCGGACCCGAAAAACAAAATGTAAAGTAATGTCAGCTTGTACGGATTTGAAATGTCGAACGGTAAATTTCTTCCCGGAACACCACCTTCATCATGGTGACCACCTCTTCTTGCAGCAGAAGTCACGAAATTTCTAACAAATTGTGTAAATCTAGCCGCAGACATCTTGGACGCCTGAAAATAGAACATAAAACTCAATTTAGAAACATTAAGAAATATTAAGCGAAAAATAGTCTTCAAAAGAGGACGTTCCTTATCACATCAGCAGCCCCACACATACACAAGAAAAAAGTGAAACTGAAAATTGTATCATGAATTACGAAAATGTGAAATGAAATGTTATAAACGCTCTCTAGATAGATAATTAGCAATAACCATTACCCAGAAAAAAGCTACCAAAATAAACTGCTGACTAGGCCTGCATTGAAATCGATTCTTTTTACAAAACGTTATTTCTGATACTTATTGTAATGTTACATAATCATAACTGCTCAAGAAATAAAGAAATTTTAAATACCTTCAAAACTTCCAAACTCCTGAAAACGCTGTATACTTTACAGCTTCCTTGAACTGTATTACAATATTGCAAACTAGAAACTAGTTAGATCAGGTGCAAACTGCAAAGTAGATTTAAGAAGCCAATGGAAAACAAGAGGCGCAGAAGTTGTAAGTCAAAGATATTGTTGGTGCACTGCAAATGTTAACACTTAACAGGGCTATCATTTCTCAAAAAATTAAAATTTCGGTCGAACTTAATTTATTATAATTAAGAGCTTGAGCTCAAGAAAAATTCAGGTATGACGAAAGAAACAGTGTTTATCAATAGATGATTAATTTCGCATAGTAAAGGAAGGCATTATAGTTTTTAAAAGCAACAGTTTGAGTTACAAATTAGAAATCACATGAGCATTTCATGTGTTCAGTAGCCTGCAATTCAGTACTAATTACTAATTCGGTTTATATGTTGAATTGTAATTGATCGTTTATTTTTCTTTAGTGTTAACATTTTAGTATGTTTTCCAAAGAATTCAAGTGATTATTTTCATATAATTTATAACAATAATAGGCATTAAATTTAGCTGATACTGATTTACTGTTTCTGTCTTCGCAGATCATAGTCGTATGGTTATATTTTTATGACACGTATTTGTAATTTGTGTTTGTTACTCTGACATGTTTAGGTCATGGAGGAAGGAATTATTCCTTCCTCCATGGTTTAGGTCATGGGTTTCCTTCCTCCATAGTTTAGGTATCGTTATTTGACATGAAGGATACAAAGTATTGTCTCTGGGATACAAGGTGATAGACATCACGCTGTTTACTATTTTAAAAACCGGTACTATTAATATATTTTGGGGGTGTTGACAACTGTGAAATTAAAACAGTCAGTTCTGCTTTAATGGGAAGATATTACTTGGTGGTGCCAATCTAACGAAGTAATAACTGGGACTGTTCACTTTTATTATCTTCCATACCAGTTAAAAAATACATTATCACCAATACATGTACCTAACTTTTTAATGCAACTTTAATGTGCATCGCGGTAAGTGCGGACCAAAATTTACTTAGTTTTACTTTAACTGGCCCTGAAAAATGTTGTTTGAAGCATGAAATGTAGGACTCTAAGAATTAATCGTCAGAATCTTCTCCTTAAAAACATGTGTTCAAAAGATTGTATTTTGATAAATTTGAATTTTGAGAGCGAATAAATGGAGAAGAACCAATGTACGCACTTGCCCCGTGAAACGGGGTAAGTATGTTTATGGCCTTTTTTTGCCCCTAAAATTACTCTATAGTAGCATAGGGGGTTCAAGTTTACGTCGCGATACACGACATCACTAACTTAAGATAAAATGATTGTATCAATGTGCGTCTGATAGAAGCTTTGATTTTGTAGCGATAATATTAACGGAGATTGTTGTTAGGTTGGAATTCGGCCTGTACCAGAATGAAAACAGCACCTTCTAGTCATAGGAGAAGGCACCAGGAATTTAGTTATCAGTTATTTAAGCAACTGTCATAAGCACTGTCTCGTTGTGACGTCATGTATATTTTAATTTATTTAATTTAATTTAATTGCAATGGAGCACAGGCTCCAGTGGCAATTTCCCTACACACCCATCTTCCCCCTATCCTGCACCTACCTACATTTGCCCTCTACAAATTTTATCTTTAAATTCTTTCAAAGTTTTTGGTAAATTATTCATCATTTCTCTTGGTAACTCATTCTAATCCCTGACACCCTTACCTAAAAATGAGAATCTTCCCACACCCTTGTGCCTGAAATCGAGTGCCAGCTTGTGGTCATGGTCATCTTTTCCCTTCCATGCACTACATTTCATACCTATTGCAATATCTTTCCATGCCTCATCGCCAGTATATGCCCTGTACACTCCCATGACCCTCCTCATCCTCATCCTGTCTTGCAATGAATCCCATTCCAGCTCCTTTATCATATCCGTCACTGATTGCATTCTACGATAATTTCCAGAAACAAATCTAGCAGCCCTTTTTTGCACCCTCTCCAACTCCTGTATTTGATACGTAAAATGAGGGTCCCATACTACACCACCATATTCGAGCAATGGTCTAACCAAAGTTTTATAACCCAATTCCTTGACTTCTCTCGTACATCCCCTCATCACTCCCTCCAACAAGTGCAGAACTTTGAAACCTTTTCCTACCACATGTCCTATGTGTCCTGCCCAGTTAAGTTTGTTATCAAAAGTAATTCCAAGATACTTACATTTCAAGTCTTCAGCATTCAGTTCTTTCCCCACCTTATATTCATAATTAACCTTTTGTTTTTTATTTGTGTATCTAATAAGCTGACTCTTCTTTGCATTTATCTTCATTCGATGTTTACCAACCCAATTAGATATCCTGTCCAGATCATCCTGCAACTGTTTACAATCCTCTATCATTTTGATTCTTTTATACAGCATTATGTCATCTGCAAACAATCTAATTTCAGATAGTAAACAATCAACACAATTATTCATTAGAATTATGAATAGCAATGTTCCCAATACGCTACCCTGTGGCACACCCATTTTTACTTCCACTTCTTTTGATAATAAATTTCCTACCCTAACTTTCTGTTTTCTACCTTTTAAAAATTCTTCTACCCAGCAAATGACTTTCTTATGGTTTTTACCTTATTTACTACCATTTTATGGCTTACTCTGTCAAACGCCTTAGACAGATCTAGTGCTACACTATCAATTTGGCCTCCCTTGTCCATTTCATCTGAAATATCTTGCATATATCCCACCAACTGAGATTCACATGAATATCCTTGCCTGAAACCATGTTGCCTGCTTGAAAACCACTTACGTTCCTCACATATATTCCTGATGTGGTTGCATATCAATCTTTCCATTAATTTACCTACCACTGATGTCAAACTGATTGGCCTGTAATTCTCAACTCTATTTCTCACCCCTCCCTTATGTACCGGTACTACTATTGCACTTTTCCAGTCCTGTGGTAAGCAGCAAGTGTCCAAACTCAATTTAAATAATATTTCAAGATAAGGTACAATGTCACATCCGGCTATCTTTAAGATATCTGTAGTGATATTATCTTGACCAGCCCCCTTATATTTTTTTTCAGGTTTCTTATTTCCTTCATGATTTCCTCAGGATGGATATCAAATTTTTTACTATCGTCATTTCTAATTGTGTTGTTAAGCTCGTTCTCTGAATTAGACCCTCCTGTTTCTGATTCATTGTCCCTAATGCTTTCACTGAACCAGTTACTTAAAATCTCTGCCTTTTTCAAATCGTCAGTACCTTCTTCTCCATCCTTATCTATAAGTGTCTCTACACCCTCCCTTCCCCTCAGTTTCCTGATATAGCCATTGAAATTTCTAGATGCATCAGTCAATGGTCCTCCTGCACTGACAATACTCTTCATAAACCCATCTTTAGCCATTTTCTTTGCTGTTATTAAGTCCTTGTTTAGTTGTTTTAAATATTCCCTACTACACTGCTGTCTCTTAACTCTGTTATGTTCTTTTCTTACCAACCTCTTTAAGCTCCTCACTTCCCTATTATAGTACATTGGTTCTCTACTTCTCTTTATTTTCTGCTTTGGAATAAATTTTTCTTCCCCTTTCTTATTAGCTCCTTGAACTCTTCCCACCTTGACTCTACTGTACCTGAGCCTTCCTTTCATTTGCTGAATTTCAAGATAAGGTACAATGTCACATCGCGATGTAAACTACTCCCGCATTGGAATAATTGAAAAAGTCCCATCAGTTATGATTCATTTGGTCTTTGGATGCCTTGAAATGGAAAAAAAAAAAAAATCTCATAGAGTCATGCACTTTTTACTGGGACAGGTCAGAAGATGCGAAGAAAAAAGATAGACAGTAATTAATTAACAACTAAAAAGCCTTCTTTATTGAAAAAATCGGGATTACAGGATATCGCGATTCCGCCAGGAGTTGTCATCATAATACTGTATCCGCCAGGAGTTGTCATCATAATACTGTATTGGTCAAACCCAAGACTCCACTATAAATTCTCCCCGAAGTACATTTAACGGTTTTATGATGGTCCATGATGTATTACAACCTAATTTGTGCTTGAAAATAATGGTCCAGGCTGTATTACAACGGAATTACTGCTTGAAAATAATATGTCTTGCGACTGAGTACAGCAGTATTCCAATGGCATTATTGAATATTGTTTAGCTGGATCGCGATCTCCAGTAGACCCAAAAAATCTATATTTAAAACATCAAAAATAAGAATTTCACAAATTCAACAGACATCTTTATTACCTACAATCACATTTTTCCCACTTCGGTTTTTCATCAGTACTTTCTCACCATTTTGTGAAGAGGAAGTCAAGTGGGAAAAAAATGAAATAAACAAACTTATTCATAACTGTTAATAAAGCTGGAAAGTTTGGCAATACCCACTTATTTTGACTAATGTATTAATATGATTTTGTTGTTAGTATCGTAATAATAAGAAATATGTAATGTAAAATACTTATTCTAATATTATTATGAATAAACAACACAACAAGTAATAAATTATAAAGATTACATCCTTAGCTTCTTAAGTCTTGTATAATACACATTATTACTCAGAAAAGACCAAGTTCATACCACTATGCACTTGCCCCAAAGGATACATCTGCACTTACCCCAATACAGAATTTTTGTGGAGCAAGCACGTACCAGGGATTAACAGCCAAAAAATAATAAGTAATACAAATAACTGGACACAGTATTAATTAATAACATCATAGGTATCAACTATGCATGAAAAAATCTTGAGATTGCTTCAACTAAGGTGGAAGACAACAGTAGCAGCTCTCTTAATTGTGCAGAATCTTTGTATCTTTCAGTGAAGATTATGCATGGTGCTAAATGCCTTCTGGTACCAGGTATATGAAAAAGAGGGTTTCTTACAACAACTTCTCATAGGTGGCAGCACTAAAAGTTTAATATAAAACCATGTATACCCGAGGTATGCATTTGTCCTGAAAACACACGTGCCCTGATGCACCTTACCTTATGTTTTAATTCTCTTATACAGAAATAAAGGCGATTTTTCAACAACAATAATGCCATGAGACTGATGTAAGAACTCTGGCAATGAAAGCAGGTGAGCTGATATATGAGATTTTATATGTAGCATGGCCTATGCTGGGATAGGTTTTGCTAGTGATTAGGTTCAATAGGTGCAATATTCTAAGTCAAAAATTGTGTACCACTTCGAAACAGAAAATCAACCATAATCCTGTATTTCTTACCCAGTTCTGTTATGACCTGGAATCCCTTTCTCGGATCTTTCCCTGGAATGAATCACATTCTGACTTAACACAATTCCTCCCCCCTCCCCTCTCTCTCCTACCATCACCTACAGCAGGCCACCTGATGTAAAATATATACTTGTTCACTAATACAAACACTCTATTGCCTCTAAGTCACCTTACAGCTGCTTCTCTTGTAACAGGCTTTGATGCAACACATGCAGTATGCGTTCACCCACGACAATCTACAACAGGAGAAATCAATCGCATTATAGGCTTTGCAACCTGTGCCATTTCCCATCTCATATACCTTGTCACCTGCATCCATTGCTGGAATTCTTATATCAGCCTCACTATGAACCAGTTATCCATTAGAACAAATGGTCACAGACAAACTGTTTACTCCCAAAATATAGACCAATCATCCTTTTGCTGTCCACAGCTCTTGTGACTTCAATAACTGTTTCACGATCAGAGCACTCTCTGAAACCATTTATCCATACGAACTCCGTAGGTGGTAATTGGCCTACCAACACATTCTGGATACCGGACACCCCTACGGCTTCAATCTTGGTTAATAGTCGCCTTCTTCACCCTGGTATATCTATCACTTGCAAGTATAATTAATGTAAGTAGGTATGTTTTATTTCAGTTTTATTATTTGCCTTTCACATATATTTAATTTTCACTTTTTTACATGTCATTATCTTTATCTCACTTTAATTTCCTTCCTGTGATGAGTGTTTCCACTGATATTGATTTTGTTATCCCACCTATTATAATGGCCAAAACCACCATTGATCACCTGTATTAACTGCAGTTGCTGCCCAAGCTCAGCCACATGTTTGTAATTTCATGAGCAAGGGTATAGCCTGAAATGTATGTGTGTGTGGGTGTGTAGTGATTCTGTTGCTGCTACCCATCTCCCGTCAGCTGTTATGGACCTCTGACTCATTAAACATTTGTTGGGGTTGTAATATAGCTATTTGAATTCTTAAGTTAATTTGTGGTACAGAACATCAAACTTTGATAGTAGAATGTATTACTCTTTTTTATATAGACATTGACTTCAGGGGTTGGCAAGTTGCTGCAGTGTTGTAATTCAGCTACATTAGCATTAGAAAAGGCATGAGAAGACATGGTTTTTAAATCAGCAGCATGGATCTAAAAGAGGTTATTCATGTGAATCTTGGCTAACAGTTGTTTAAGATAAAATGAACAAAGGAGGCCAAGTAGTTAGCATGATCTTCCCAAAGTGTTTGACAGTTTTAGCCAAAGAATGGTTGTGAATAAGTTTAAAACCATTGGAATAAACCGAGATGAAACTTGCTGGGTGGAGGAATTCCTAATAAGCGGGATGCAGAGAGCCAAAATATGTAATGCAATATCAGTGGAAATAAAAGTGAGAATAGGCATTGTTTAACAGCCTGAGAGTTTTGGAACCATATTTTTTTTGTTGAAACTTAGTATGTTGCAGAAATTTATTGCTTTTATTTTTTTAAAAGTGCACCTTTTAAATAGTGTGTTTATTGTTTTAGAGGAATTGAACATCTGTAGAGTTCGGTGATTGGCATGGAATGTGTCATAAAGTAGAAAGCCAAAGCAGAAAATAGAATGTGTCATTACCTGTTTTGCTGCAAACTATTGACTAGCACCTACTGAACTGGGGATGTGCAGTAAGTGTTCACTGAATTTGCAATATATTGCAACAAATTTTATAATAATGTGTAGTAACACTTCATGTGAGCTGAATGTATTTTTTTTAAAATGGCTTAAGATTTTTAAAGTGAGTGAAATATTACAATCCAAGTAGTTGTTTAAGCAAAACTCTTTGGCCAATAAATTTTCTGCCAAATTTTAGAGAACTACAGATGCATCTTTAACTTGTAAACATTTTTAAATTGGCTAAGAATAGTTCACCACATTGTTGAAGGTGGTGGGTATTCCTCGGGGAAGGAATTATTTATGGTTGTCATTTAATAATTGATTAATAATAAAGGATTTTTAATTTTAAGAAGGAATGCAAATATGAATTTAGCAATAATCTTGAGCTATTAGGAGTACAGGAAAGCTGTCACAATATGCATTTATTTAACTTCAATTGACAATTAGATATCTGTGCAAATTTACCGTTAATTGTTAGTACATGGTACTATGCAACACCTAAAGGTACAATTAACTACTATCAACAAACAAATATATGAAATTTACTTTGAAATTAAGCTCAAATAATTAATACATCTGAAAGAATGACACACAGAAACAATGCATAAAACAGATTATGATCTCCGACATAGTAATCAAAGATGCTGTGATTTTACAATGAAAATAACCATGGGTGCCACGAACGGAACAAGCATACCGTTTGAAAGTGTACCAGACTGTACCAACATTAAAAAGGAAAGTGCTTTTCTAACAACTTGTATCATTCTGGCAAATTATACCTATAGCTCAGTGTTTGTTTTTTTTTTTTTTTTTTTAGAATGTTAGAACAAAGACCTGAGATTTCAATGACACTGAATGGTCACTATCTGTTTCATGTTGTGCACCAACACTGGACTCGGTGATGTAACACTTTACCATTAGCACCTGTTGTAAGGACTAAGGCTGATACCGGGGCTGAAGTATAGCCTTAGTGCCTCAACTAACTCTTGATGTTGACTCAAAGTTCTGTAGAAAATTTATGAAATGATTTTG
The DNA here is from genome assembly GCA_031002005.1 of Vandiemenella viatica. Classification (NCBI taxonomy): domain Eukaryota; kingdom Metazoa; phylum Arthropoda; class Insecta; order Orthoptera; family Morabidae; genus Vandiemenella; species Vandiemenella viatica. Next base: position 70,777,820 of record JARYHS010013630.1, on the reverse strand, counting down.
ACTTGACCATGTAGCCGGATAACTCAACCTAAATGCTTGAGGTCACCACAATATTTGTTAAACCACAAATAAAGGAAAGGTTGCAAGATAACTACGAAATGATAAAAGTTCACTTTCCGAAAATTTCAAGTTTTATTTTAAGAAAATAACAAGTTCAAAATAGCATTTAACAGTTGAGCTGGCAAATCAAACACTTTTTGCCAGAAGTTTGCAAGTTGTGGAGAGATATTTAAACCGATCTAACCCCTTGAGTGAATTTACAAGTTCTTAACAGTCATTAAAGTTACTATATAACGCAACACCAAAGTTTCAACATGGTCAAACTAGCCAGCATGGCAAGTTACAACCAACGCAAACAAGAAAGACTAAGCGAGACGAAAGACAGACCAGAACAGACGACATACTGGAACAGACCATAATGGCGGCGGGGTCCTTTTATAGGAACCACTAGGATCAGTGACGTAAGCAACTGTATCACATCTTTTTGCTTCCGCGTAGCTAAAAGTGTGTGTAATTTATTTGATGATCCAGACTATTAAAAATGTTCAAACTTTGACAGTATCTGGACTTATCTACTGGAAGTCCAACGGCAGTCTCGTGAGAAATTTAGAGTGATTAATTAATTTTTTAGCTGTTTAAAACTCTGCATAGTGACACATTCTAATTCGGGGAAAATCCCTAAGTGTTCTGAAATTTTACGCGCGTCAACAACAATCCGCGACAATCTATTTTTCAAAAACTTAATTACCAGACAAATACTAAAACTTTTTATGGAAACTCATATATGTATGAAATCGTCTCAATTAGGGCTATCTGCTCATCTAAATTTTAAATTAATATCTCTTTTAATAAAAAAGCTTATTTTTTTCTCTTAATTAAAATCGCTAATTAATCTTTACCAAATTACCTAATTTTATTACCAAAATATCGAGGACAGTGCTGACTACAGCTGGCGATAAAAGTTCGGTTGTAGCTTTACGCAATTTAAAGATATTACAAATCTTAGGATTCTTACTTTTATGATCACGTGTTTCAAAACTTGAACAAATGGGAATATCTCTTAAACTAAACGTTTCCCGATATGATAAATACACTTTAAAATTGTTTTTATGGTGAATTGTAACTGTAGGGAAGATTACAGGCAAATTCCTTTAAGTTGAAAACTGCTCTTCTCGAAATTTCTAAGTCCCGCCTAAGCAAAACTAGAATTTGCCAAAATTCTATGGTGCTTACACTGTGTCTCAAGCCTGTGGTTATCGCCGCGTGGAATGCGGGACCTGTATATTAGCATTACAGACACTGTCACAGATGTCACCTCAGCTTTCTACCCAGAATGCCAATCAGGACAAGCAGGGTCCGACCAATATCAGAAGCTAGAGATAGACTCAAACTGCAGGCTCAGTGTCCCGTACCAGAGTGAGTCTTGTCGGGAACGGTACCCCACAATAAAATTGAAATGCCGTGAACAGTTTCCTGCACCATAGCCTATATCGGAAACAGTCTCTCGCAACAGAATGTAACTCGTTGCACCCACACCTTGCACATAAATATTGGCCTCACGCTGTAGTCTCGTAGTTACACGTTGAACAGAAAAATCCCAAAATTTCAGTCGTATGCTCATTTTTACAAGTTTGAGGAATAGACATCCTGATGTCACATTATGTCGCTGACATTTTATTTGCCCACGCATCTCTTACGTGTGGACCATGCCGTTTGGGAAATGTCGTGTGTAACGCTATGTTCAAGCGGCGCGTAGGTACAGTGACCGCCTGTTGTTCGCCACCCGGTGGGACCTACTCAAGGTTCCCGAAATGGGCCAAACTAAAATCCCTACACCACTGCTTTGTTGGGTAGCGACTTAGGGTCACCGGCAGTTAGAAATTTCCCACAGGTCATCATCTCCTCAAGTCCCCTAGCCAAGTCTGAATAATTCAATATTCCTAATATGAAATGCTTTATGTCCTTTGCATGAATATAAACTGAATATTTATTATCTTGGTGATTTTTCGGCCCAGGTCCTTAGTTGCTATGACAACTGATTTTTCTTATTATCCCGTCTTGCAACTCAAACAAATGATTTTTACAGCAAACACATTTCATCTTTATTTAAGACATCTTCAGTGCCCTAGGTAAACATATATACACATATAGATACATATATAATAATGTTACTTGATTTTTGTGTTTGTTTATTGGTTAGGTTGTCTTATATTACTAGTTACTTATAGTTTTATATCATTAATTAATACGTACAAGTATTTAGTTCAACACCAGCTACTTTTCTCTCACTACCACTACTGTCAAATGTTTTTGTATGATGTCTTATAGAGTTATTTATAAGCCATAATATCTTGCGTATTTTATAACAAAATTATCCAAAGAAAAACATAATAGTCACTCAAGTTTATGTAAAAAATAACCTATTACATTGTCATTAATATAATATAAAATATGCCATGAAATTTCGCAGATAGCATCACATTACAACATATATGGTAATGAATAATTTCTTAAAAATATTGTCGTGTTTTATTAAATGCCATGTTGTGTTTAAAATGATTTTCAGTCGGCAGGAGTAAACAATCATCTTGTGGCGAAACTTTAATGTTTGAACTTATTAACTTCTCATAATTTGAATAATAATAATCATTCTTATGATTAATTTGACATTTATTCTCGTTATACTTCATTCATAAACATCCGAAGAATTAGAGAGATCCTTTGCTATCAGTAACTTTATATCAACACCTCAAAAACGCGAACTAACTTTTTCTATCGCGCTCCCGATCTTCTTGCTCTCTTGTTACCATCTGGTCTCTATAGCTACCGATTTTTTCCTCAGAGTAATTATCATTATCTGAGTAATCTGTTATGCTACAATCTTCCAATGGAAGACAAAACTTGGATGTACGAGTGTGATGTTGAAAACAATAAGAAGTGTTTACTAGAAGTAAACAGAATGAATCAATCTTATATAAAGGTGATTATTAACCTTGTTCAATTGCACTTATGACTTTGAACGTATCGATAGTTAAAAGTTGTACCAGGAAATTTATAATATTAGAGAGAACTGTTGACCAGAAAGAAGCCTGAAAAGGAGAATCAGATGTTGTAATACCATAACAAATGCATCAAAACTTTGCTGAAGAACTTGGTAAATGTACAGAAATTTTGGTGCATTGTATAGCTTAGGGAATAAAGATCCAATATGATGATACACTTGTCCTTGTATCTTAACTATTGTTTTGAAATTTCTTCAATCAACATTTGTACTTCATTATTTTCTTCACACCAAATGAGAGCATGTATTAAAGTTTTTTAAAAAAGAAAAAAAGTTACTTGGTTCACTCACCATAATGATGCTTAAGGTTAAGGCAGTGCATTCACTTGGAGCAAAACAACTTCTCTGGCTGCACGAATTGTTTATTTTACTAATGCTTACAATGGAACTGTATTGCTACCAATGAAAAACAAAGCATGCTATTACTGAAACTTCTTATCCAATGTGATATCTAATACTTCTGTTGTTTTACTATTTTTAATGCTCTTCTTTAATAAATTGTAACCACACTAATATAGCAACAAACAGCATTAATTTTTTATTTAGCATTCAAAATACAGAAAAACCCTGTATAAATCCGCTATGTTCAAATCAGCGTTAAGGGGGCATGCATAAATTACGTGAGGTGTTTTTCCGGATTTTCGAATCCCCCCGCCCCCTCTGGTGAGATCTGGTCCGACCCCCCTCCCCCCTCTGGTGAGACCCGGTCCCTTGGGCCCCCCTACAGATCACCCTCGCAACTTTTTGACCTTTTTTTTTTCAGCTTTCACCCTCCCAAAGCCGGTTACACCCACACTTTTCGAAGAAATAGCCCCCTAAAATCGACTTTCGTGTCATTTGTAGACCTTTTTATTTATTTTTTTTAGCTCCACAGTCCAACAAAATTTTTCAAAACCTCACGTGAGATTTCCGTTGACCCCCCGCTCCCCCTTGGTGAGATTTGGTGAGAATTTGCTGGACTACCCCCCCCCCCACCTCCCCTATTTCATCTCACGTAATTTATGTACGCCCCCTAACTACGTTCAAGGGTAATTTTTGATTATAACTTTTATTAAATAAATACCACTTAGAAAAATGTTTCTGCTAAATTATGATTGCAGATATGCTTCCTCTATTAATTAAAAGTGTTTATTTTTTCTCGACAGGCAGAAAATAATTCCAGACATTACTTCGACTTAACAATATGATTTCAAACCAAAGATAGTTCCTTGTAGAACAACGAAACGTAAATTGCATCTCGTGGTTGATTATAGGAGTTAGATTCGGTCACAAACTATCAGATTGAAACATATCTAAGGGTGTCTTACCACTTGAAAGTAAATTCTTTTGAGAAGCTGTCGATAGCTTAACTCGCCAATGGACACGCCTCTGAGAGGAGCTCGTGGCGAGTGACATGCTACTGCCTGAGAGCTGACAATAATCAACTTGCTCGAAAGTTGACATGTCATTCTTGCACTGTCTGATAGTAGCTCACAGAATACAAACAATGTTCGAAAGTCTGAGAGGTCGGTGAGAGTTATTAACAGGATCATCAGAGAAAATAAATAAATTAATTAATATCAATGAAGGCAGATAATTGCTGTGGAATGTCCAATGTGTCGATTAGCAGGACAGAATTAAAAAACAAAATGTTGTGAAAAAGTGGGAGAGAAATGTTCTTGTTCAGGAGATGAAGTTCAAATGTAGCTTCACAATTTAAGGAATTTGAACAATGCGTAAAATACTACGTCATAATATTTATTTTCATGATTATCAGTATCTTTTATAATTATTGTAGACTCTGTGTTAACATTTTTGCTTATGTCATTTCAGCCTAGTGCCTCTGATTTACATAATCTCATGTACCACTGTCTACTTCATTATTTTGTGAGTGTTGGGTCAATTGTATCATTCCTGTTCATATTTTATATAACATTGTTCATTTTTCTGATGAACATGCAAAATGTAAATTTTACCATATTCTGATCTTTTTTTCTTCTTTTTTTAGCATGTGTGTAAGTATGGATTTAAACTTACCAGAAAAGGTTTTGAGATATGAATATTTTGTAAATGATGTTCTGAAGGAAGATTTGAAGAAAGTGCATGCTCGTCAAGATCACATTACTAATGAAATAGCAGAGTATATCCAGCTGAAAAATACAATTCAGACTCTCAAGGATACTGAGATGATCGAAGGTGGATTTAAAGCAAAAATGGATTTGGGATGCAGTTTCTATGTGCAAGCAAATGTTACTGATGCAAAGACCATTTTCATTGATATTGGCTTAGGTAATTATTTAGAGTTTACTCTGGATGAAGCCTTAAGTTTCATCGAACGAAGACTGGAATTATTGTGTCAACAAACTAAAAAACTTAATAATGATAGTGCACATACCAAAGCAATGATTAAGTTGGTATTAGGAGGATTACATCAACTTCAAACATGAAATTTCTAATATAATATGCTTAATGTTTCATGTAAAAATGCATGTAATCAACTTAGTTTTTTTTAAATAAATAATTTTCATTAATGTATTGAGATTTACTTTGTTTTCACTAAGTATATTGATTTGTAGCTTCTTTTATATTTCGTGTTCTCTTAATATAATATTAAGATTTTGGTAGAAACATTACTCAGACTGCAACATATCTCCACTGTGCCATATGGATTACTGGTAGATTTCTGAACTCCATGATTTCAATAATTGTTGTCTGTTTCCCTGTGTATGATTTCCTTACAGTTATTATTACTGCTCTTATTAATTGTGATGGTTATGTTCTGGTGGAAGTTTCCCATTACTCTTACTTTTGCATTACCTGAATGTTTAATTTAAATCTATGTCTAAGGAAAAATCTTCATCACCACACTCAGTAATATGTTACGGTTCATGACTTTTTTACCAGCAAAATGATATCTTTCCCACTTTGTTTTTCCTGACTCAGTTGTTAGTTTGTTGTCAAGATCACTGCTAATCTTTCCCCTATAACCATCCAGACATCATCACTAATTTATGCCTCCAGCTTATGCAGCACTCTCTTTATCCGTCCTCTGTCTTCCAATGATGATTGATTTCCAATAATACCTTTATCATAAAAATATTCTACAGTAATTTGCACAGACAAATCAGTCCATCCTTCTTTTCATCTTATGCATCATCTTTATTTGATATCCATACTATTGATCCAGTAGTATGAAACTATGTTCCTGCAAGGATCTCACCACAGTATTTTGTGATTGTCATGTTTGTCTGCTGACAAAGGATTTTGTACAGAGATTTCAGTTTTCTATATTTTTTTCTTGCTTTTTGTATATCTGCACTGTCTTGCCACTGTATGCCTTTTTGTACCATATTTAACTATAATTATTAACATAAATTAAATAAGTTTTGGTTCAGTCAGATACTTAACTTACCAAATGTTTCAAAAATAAATTACAAAATATCAGTGTTTAATAGGCCATTACAAAATTTTGATTTAGGTTTTATATTATTTTAAATATTTGGGCTATACTTTAAGAGTTCTTATTACCACAGCACTTTGACCAGCCTCTACAGAGATTATATTTTCCAGTAATTAAATATTTTCAACTTTTCCTCCACTATTGCCATCTACACCTTTCCCACCTGGTTAATCTTTGGCTTAGTCATGTGATGAGTCTCGTGTTTATCCCCTTGCCACATATCCTCTAGTCATGATTAAGGTTTGTACCAAAATATTGTAAAGTGTGTATTTTTTTGTTCATCATTTGCCTGCAGTCTGAGTTACAGATTTGCTTTCCGCATACTTGTTTACATTAATGTTCCTTTACTCTGCACAATTAATAGCTTTATCCAGGTAGTATCTAGATTGTGATATCGCGACAACCACTTACCGCCTCACGATGTGAACACTTCCAGGTGGAGAGAGTATGACATCACTATGTTGCTGAATATGACGTATTAACTCTAAGAAAATATTTTGTTTGACTTAATGATGGATAAGTATCACCATGTTGAATCGATAGAGATCGGGTGCTTACACTGTACACAAATATCGCATGTCTATTGATTTTACATAATTTTTCTCCTGGTCCAGGCCATATTTCAACCTAACCATAACTGCCAGAAAGAAAACAAAAAAGTTTGATGTTATAATCCCTGTACCGACACCATTGCACTATCACGATCTATATGCCAGAAAACTTTTCGTCTTATTCTACATAAAAATACTACTAATATTCAAAATTATTGTCATTGACAATAAATTATGGATATGTTACATATTGTTTGTTCCCGCCAGAGAATATCTGTACATGCAAAATATATCATTTGTAACTGCCGTAGTATTGAGTACGTCATAACCAGACAGTGACGTCGTAAGTAACAGCAACAATTTGTTTTCACATCATTGTTGTCCGCGAGGTAGCGGTGGTGATATCGTGATCTAGATATAATCCGTTTATCTTATCTATCAGAGGGATGGCAGTTATTCAGTGTAGTCAGTAAATATATATGAATTTACAGAATATTGTAGGGAACTTAAGTTCATTTTTAGAGAGTGATCATATCTCTTGTTTCACTATTAAGTAATACCATTATCATCTTTGATAGAGGCTGAAAAATTGTAAGATAACCCTCATACTCGTAAGTTGTCTCTTATTACCATACATCATTTTTCATGTTGCACTGGTTAATGGATGTTAACCTTTACCAGCTTCGAGTTTGGGATTTCATTTGCTTCATATTAGATTGTTATTGCCTGTGATTTATATTTTGAAAAATCTTATTCAATCCACTACTGGCAATGGCCTGAGAATTTTTTCAATATCCTATGGTAGGATCGTAAATATTGCCATATGCTGGTGAATTGTGTGGATTATATTCTGAGCATTATTGTGTTACTATAATTCGTGAGGTAAAACTTAACGATTGTCCCAGAAATTACATTGGTAATCATGAAAAATTTGCAATAATTTGAAGACTGCTATGCCAACTCAAAGTTTGAATCTGTACACTGTACCCTACCATCCATGTCCATACCAATGTACCTCATTATCTGACACCAGCATTGGCAGTGCTTTAGCACACCTGTCTACTTTGATGAATTACTGTATAGGATTTTTCATTGGCTAAATTAAAGTTATACTTTGCACTATCAATTAAAATTGATGAAAATGCTTTTAGAACAAAAATGATATACAGGTGCAGCTCAATACTTCCTTTGAAGATGATGACACTAGAATGGACGTGATCAGTGGTATCCTTTGGCTGGTTTAGCCTTTAGGACTTCACCCACTGGTACTTATTTGACAGTAAGTTATATGAGTACGGGTTACTATTCGATCTGTCAACTGCAAGCAAAAACTTTTCAGCCTCCTTATCATTGGAACACAGTTGAGGTACAAACTACATGCTGCTTGCTACCTTGATTCTGTGGATTTATCAATTCTTGTTCTGAAATTTTCTTAGCTTTCCCACTCAGTTATTACTGTGCCATCAACTGGGTTTCAGTTTTATTGTCACTGACACTGTCTATGGAAACTGAATAATCACTGGTCCAAAGATTGTTGAATAAACAAAAGAAGTTTCTTGCTCGCTGTGCCATGAATCATACGTGTATTATTAGGTTATGGACCCAGAGTTATGACTCAGCATTATTGTCTTCCTTATAATAGTTAACAATTTATGGAAAATTCATGATGATATAAATAATTAGTTACTTGCGTGAAGTAGGCTTAAATTTTGTAGTCAATGTGCCTGTGCTTATAGGCAGAGAGAGAGAGCTACAGTGTGCAGGCTTTTGTGTCAGAGAATATGTTAGTGTTAGAAGGGATGTCCTGATTAAGAAAGCAAGATGGAAGTGCATGTGCTAACACACAGCTGCAGATGATGCAAAGGCGAAAGTGAAGCTGATTTTTACCATTGATGTAGCATTAATTGTACATGTAAAGCAAGCTAAAACAATGAAGGAACTATGGGCACAGCTTAGAACTATGTTTCACAATTCTGGTTTTACATGAAGAATAAATTTACTTGATCATCTCATATCAATCAGGCTTGATAATTACGAATCAAAGACATCATATGTGATACAAGCAATTGAGACATTGTAAAGATTAAGTGGGGTCAGATTCGAGATAAATGACAAATGGACTGGCTCATTGTTGCTGGCTGATTTACCTAAATGATTTTCACCATTGTTCATGCTGATTGAACATTCCGGTATCCCTATGATGGAGGATCTCATCAAGACAAATCGATCAACATGGAAATGTCAGATTCGAATGAATCAGAAATGCAAGTAACTTTTGCTTCTAAAGGTTGGCGGAACCAATAACCAAGCCTGACAACAGAAACAACAAATGTAGGAATTACATCATGGAAAAGTCGTCAGACTTCAAAATGTCAGTAGTTAAATCCATTATTTTTTTCAGGTGTAAACGGACTGGGCATTATTGAAATTTATGTCCATTGCTGGCTAAATCAGATGAATCTAAGCTATCAAATGTGTTTAGTGTTGTTATTCTATCCAGAAATTTTGGTAAACAAGATTGGTACATTGACTCCGGTGCAAGTTCTCATATTACAGTGAAAGAACACTCGACAGTAAATTCATTGTTTTCATAGTACACCAGAAGTTATTATTCCAAACAAAACCGAAGTACCTGTGTTGTGTACCAACAATCTTGAAGTAACTACAAACTGGTTATAATATCACTGTGAAAAATACATTGTGTGTGCCAGATCTGGTGACTAACCTTTTATCAGTGAGTGAGCTCATAAAGAATGGTAATTAAGTCCATTTGGATTCACAGAATTGTTTCATACATAATATGAATGGTGAATTGATGGCTTTAGGAGAAATGAGTAGTGGCATTTACAAGTTAAAGATAAAATACAATATGAAACATGACCACAGTTATTAGCTCTTGAGTTGGTTTATGGCTCTGTGGCATCTAAGACTAGGCCATATAAATAGTACAGATTTGAATAAAATGAAATCTGGTGTTGATGGAATTAGTTATCGTGACAACTTTCAACTGGGAAAATCCAGTTGTATAGGGTGTTACAAGGGAAAACAGTTCAGACTTCCCTTCACACATTTAGCAAAAAGGAGTACAGAAACATTGCAGATTATACATGTTATGTGTGCAGCTCAATGAAGCATGTAGTGTACCCGGGAGTAAGGATTGCCACCAGTTATTATTACTCTCTATCACTAAAATTTTGTATATATATAATACCTTGTTCAATTTTGCCTGGGCACCATGGAAGGAGTCCTTCCAGAATTTTCAATAAACATTTAGAAATGCAATTATTTGTCTTATTACAAGGAAAATTATATTAATTTTATCTACTGACACTTATTGTTATCAATATAAGAAAAGATGATTTGCATTGACTAACACATAAAACAAGAATTAAATCTATATAATAAAAATTGATTAAATAAACAACGAAATGACAGATCATGAACAAAGTCCGAGTAACTCAAAATAAAATCAGAGAGCACAATTCTCGGTTTTTGGGTACAATGCGCCACACTTTGACTCGGTTTGTTCTGGCGGAATATAAAAATTGTGTAATTACCATCTAGTTGATGTCTATATTGTAGTCAGCACTGTCCATTCTTCTGGAATTTCTGGGCACAACACACACAAAACAAACTTCAATCATCGCACTGTGATTACACTGGATGAGCACTTGCTTTGGAACACATTCGGTGATTATCCTTTCAAACGGCGTCTCCCTGGCCAGCTGCAATTTTCTCCTCAAAACGAGGGTTTTAGTGTGAAACAAGAAAAACAAAACTTGTCTGAACTTATTATCAAATAATAGTCTATCCTTCAATGCGTACACGGACACACACGCTCTATAATTCTCGCACCGCTGGCACGGGGCGGACTGTCCCCACTGGAGGAATGCGGTCAGCTTATCTCTTTTCCCATCTCCAAATACCTGCACTCAAAGGGTGCCGCGATGGTTGCACTGCGAAATAGTCTCTCCTGCTCACATCGACAAACGCTTGCTTGTAAAATATGAAGCTTCCGCAAGCGGACCGCTTCATTGGTGCCATATATTTTTTATTGCTGATATATGACATGGCATTTATTTACTTCTTGAAAACTAAAAGGGAAATATTTGGCTGGTGTAAATAATTTAAAGCTTTTGTAGGAAACCAAAAGGAAAAGAAAATTAAAATATGTTACACTGATAATGGTTATAAATTTTGTAGCAATGAGTTTACAGATTTTCTGAGGAAAGAAGAAGATATTCATCAGAAAAGTAACATGTACATCCCAGAACAAAATAGTCTGTATGAACGAATGAATCGATCAATAGCTGTGAAAGCAACATGTGTGTTATTTGATGCAAAGTTAGATAAAATATTTTTGGAAGAATCAGCAAACATGACTGTGTACTTAAAACACAGATCAATTATTGTATTAGGAACTTGAAACAAGACACCATATGATTTGTGGTATGGCAAGAAACCTGCTTTAATCCATATTCATATATTTGGCAGTGATGTGATGGTCCATATTCCCCAAGAAAAGCATTTGAAGTGGAACAAAAAGTCACGAAAATACATACTTGCTGGATATTCCAAAAATATAAAAGGTTATAGAATTTCTGTCTATATTAAAAACAAAATAATAACAACCAGAGATGTGATTATAATGGAGAATGGAGGAGACAATGTGAAAGGCATTAAACTGAATTAAGTAAAGAAAATAAATACCAAGAAGGACAATTTCAGTGGAGGACTCTGGTCAAGAAGAACAGTTTACAATAACAGACAAACCAGAATTATTGAATTCATCTAGATAATCTAGCAGTTTATCTCAATTAGACTATCCTGAGGTAAAGGACCAAGATAACTTGGAAGAAAGTACTGTAGTTGAGAGGTGAAGATTAAAACATTACCCAAAAGGCTAAGGAAACAACTCTGGAGGTATGGTACAACTTGTTTAATGGTGGAATGTATAGAAGGAGGCAGCTCCGTCTCGGATATTAACAAAGAGTTCCGGGGAGAGATGCAGAATATGAAGCCAGTTATTGTCAAACAGGAGAACCATATCCAAGCACTGTAGGCAAGGCTGATGGCTTCAATAGTAAGTGCTCAAGAATGTGTAAACCAAGATTTCAGTGATGGAATAAATAGTGTTATTGATAAAAGGTAATATTGTTTTATGCTTGCCTTGAAACATTAAAGACTAATGTGTAAAATAGCAATTGGTAAGTAAAGCTGTTGGACGCTATATGATGCTATCACTTATTTTGATATAGTCAGGGTGTTATAAATGATATCAAAATCAGTTTTTCTTTTTTTGTCACTTATGCTGTTTATGTAAATTGTATAATCACTGGTAAAAGATTGTTGAATAAACAAAAGAAGTATATTGCTTGCTCTGCCATGTATCAAACCTGTTTTATTAATTGTATCTGTCACCTGCAAGGAAAAACTTTTAGCTTCATTGTCATGGAAACACAGTTGAGGTACGGACTATATGCTGCTACTTTGATTCTTTAGGTTTAACGATTTTTGTTCTGAAGTTTTCCTAGCTTTCCCACTGTATTATTGCTGTTCAGTCAACTGGGTATTTACGGAAACAATTTTTCAGTTAATGAGTTGGGTGTGCAGTGAAATGTAAATTAAAATCTATCAGTGTGTTATGAATGAAGGTTGATCTGTGACTGCACCAACAAATTGTAAACCTCACATTCAAGTAATCCACATGATTTCCATTGATGAACCTTACGCAACTAAACAAATCGTAATCCAATGTGTGACTCATTTCTTGCCAATAGACTCACAGTCCCAGAGTAGAGGATATGTTCCTGTACTGTTCCCTAGCAATTTTTTATACTTGGAGTTGGAAACTCATGATATAGAAGACAATGGGAAACCTGTGCATTAAAGGCAATGGGTATTGCAGAGAAATGTACCCTTCCAAAATTTAATTGTGTAACCTGGTGCAAAGTGAGGTATGGCTAAAGTACCTCGAGGTAGAGTCTGCTTAGAGATTCTTTGAGAAGAAAACAGCCAAAATGTTTTATTGGACATTGAAATAAATTGAAAATATAATAAATGATACAAACTCGCCACAACACTGGATCGGAAGGTTCAGCAGGACCAGGTTCGAGTCCTGGTCCCCGCAAACCAGCCATCCTCATTGCGGTTTCTAGGCAGTTTTACGCAGTCACCTAGGTGAGTGCTGGGACAGACCCAAATCTTCATCTCATAAACTACACATTTCACTCACAAAAATACGTATATCATATAATATATGTACATAGAGCACAAAGTTATATGAATCGCAGACAGATGGCAACACATAAGCTTCCTCCCCCCTCCCCCCCCCCCCACACACACACAAATAAATGCTCCAGGAATTGATAATCCTTGGTTCTAACTACCTAAAGGACACACAGGAAATTTCTTAATTTGCGCTGAGCATGTTGGGTGAGTGGTTAACACACTGTTCTCACATTTGGGAGGACGCTAGTTTGAATCCCCATCCAGGCATCTAGATTTTCCTTGGTTTCTCCAAATCACATCATGTGAATGCCGGGGTGCTTCCTCCAAAAAGGCCTTGGCTGAATTTCTTCCCATTCCTTGTCCCCACTCCCATCCCGTCTCGAATGATCTCGATGTCGACAAAGCATGAAGCCATAAGTAAAAAAGAAATAAATAAATGCAAACCATGATGAGAATCAAGACTTTGCATGATCCAAAAATGTCTGTTTGCAAATAATAATAATAAATGATACATACGATACAAGGGTGAGCACATGGTCTTTTACCTTAAAGTAAATACTAAGTGTTAATTTAATTTAATGTGAAATGAAAACACTGCTATGCTTAACATAATTAAATTGATTTTAACACTCTATAATTCAATATTTGGACCTGTAAAAGCTTACATCGTTCATTAAGTCTACCTATAATGAAATGCATAATACACAGATTGTGATCTTTCAAGTTCTCTAAGACAAATACCAAGTTAACATTGAAACTATTGAACTTGCAATAATGAAAACTACAGTCAGAAATATTGGGTGCTACTGAAGATTAATTTGGAACCTCCAGCAATCATTTGATGAGGTTAGATAATCAGAAAAATAGATCTTTCTCAGTCCCATTATCAGGTGAATGAAAATTGTGCTAATTGTTCGTTGCTAAAATTGTGACCACATTTACCAGTTTTGTTGGTACATCGTTCATCACTCACTTATTTTAAGTACAACTGTGTGGTTCTGCACAAAACTTCTACTTCACTGAGAAACTCTGCACTCTTCAAAAACATCACATCTGACACGAGCATACTTTAACCAATCAATTTTGTCGATATGAATTTTAAAAGGTACTCATAGATTCTAAGAAATCTGCAGCACATACCCCATGCATGCAACAGAAAAAATGATCTGACCACTGCCATCTAGCCTCTTGCTAGACTGGAGATGGAGCCTTGCTTCCTCCCAAGAATGAAGATGAAGTTTCTCATTGCAAGACCTTAGATCAAGGGTTGGTAACAGCAGAAAGATGGTCTCTCCCTTTGCTCACCTCTCTCACTGGATATTGTGGCCACCTTAGACTGAGACTCTACCTCCCTCACCACTCATTTGCTCTGCAAATGAAATTTAACATAGATATTGTTTACCTGTAACTGATTTTACAATTAGTTGTCATCTGTGTATATCACTCATGCAGCTCATTTTCTGTTCTATACATTGGATTCTATTAATACATCATATTGTTCGGCAAACGTCACATTCCATTAATAATGTCAAACACCTCACATGTAGGTATGACACTATTGTTGGAATGTCATGAGCAGGTGTTAGGTCAGGAGTTATTGAGAACATGGTCTGCTTTGTTAATCGTTTATCTGATCATCAAAGTGGTGCTGGCTGACAAACAAGTGCCCTGCCTCTTCTGCGAAACTGGCCTTTTTTGGCAGGTATCCTTAGGATACACTTCTTAAACTCTACAGAATTGTCAACAACTATACCATTGGTGTATTTATCTGTATCATTTGAATATTCAAATAATATTATTTGGTGGCTATATGAATATTGAAATATATTTACAATTATGACTTGATTATGTATGACTATTACAATAGGGAACAGAATTGCTATGAGTTTGAATAAGGTGGGCAGGTTAACTAGATGTACAAATCTCAAATGCAATGTGTGGCTGGAAAATAAGCAAAGTGAATTTATAACTTTTTATTTTTCAACATTTAAACCATAATATTAGCTTGATTCATCAGGAATGTTGCATTTTTATTTCTATTGCTGAGCTTTTGTTTGACATCATTCAGCCTTCATCAGAGATACTACATTTATTTAATTAACAGTTAGTACAAAGTGTTGTTTTCAAAATTTATACCGCTTCCTTCACTTCCTTTGTCTTCTCTCCGCAGCACCCTTGTGTTCGCAAAATTTTATCTCATGGCCAGTGATGACAACATGGCCAGCTACAGTACATTTATCGCTATTGTTTTATTTATAATAGTGGATGTGTACTTCAAGTTTATCCACCACAGTGCGACCGGTCTCACATGCATGGAATTTCGTAAACACCCACAAGCTAGTGTGGACGTATACGATCTTTCACTTTGGTTAATGACTAGTCTAGCTTGCAGTGAGCCTTATAAACTGTTTGTACCTTCACCCACTTTAAAAAATTTCCAATTTGGTCTTTTACACCCTTTATGTTTGATAGAAGGGAAAATTTCTGCAGAAAATTAGTGTCATGGAATACTTTGATCTCATCCATAGGTTTGATGGTTTTTAAAATTCTTCTGATGTCAGTTTAGCAGGTGTTGGCCTAGAATATTCCTGTGAGAGTCACTTCCAATAGATTATCTGAGTCACGAACTGTATTTGCTTTTAATAACGTTAGTAGGCCTCTCCTTGTTGCCAGATGATTGTGGGTCCCCTTCCAGTGAACACAATAACCTAAATGTAGTATTTATAATGAAGTTTGTAGCATGTCAGATAATGGAGGTAAAAAAGAAAACATGACATTCCTGGTAAATGTAGTTAATGTCAACAAAGACAGCCTTAGCAGCTCTGCATTGCTCGTATAAAGCAATGGAAGCAATGCTGCAAGTCATCTTCTGACCTTTTTTCCCTTCACTGCATCAACAGACTCAAAACAAGTTCATTTCAACTATTCTTCACTTTTTGGAGCTGAAAAAGTCCCATGGAGCAAGGTCAGTTGTGATTCATTGTCAGCCACCGCGGCAGGCACAGGGTGTTAAATCACTCAGCATAAATGTTATGGTCATGATCTCTGTGGTGAAGCAACAATTTATATATTTGAATTTTGATCTGCTCATCCGCACTTTCTATAAACTCACTGTGTTTGGGCTGTCCCAGTCCATCTGTTGGCACATGGTTTCATGATCATACATAAAAATGTATAATTCATCGCGTTATTACACTTTCTAAAATTTTTATCTTTTACCATATATTATGATGGATAATTGGTGCATGGTGGAACCAATGTATGAACTTGGGTAATGGAGGCAGGTGACGGGTGGGCTAGTATATTCATCCATTCATCCAAAACCAGACCATGGCTGCTCAAACATTAGATACTGTGCCGTCCAATAGTGCCTGGTCTGTCCTTCCATGTAGTCTTCAGCTGGTTCAAGAACTCTGTACTTGGTGGGGGTGGTTGGCTGTTCCCTCTAAACACAAAGTTACTAAGTATGGTCAGTGAGCGGTTAATGCTCAGGCATCACATTCAGGAGGACACCGGTTCGAATCCCCTTCTGGGCATCCAGATTAGTGTTTTCCATGGTTTCCCCAAATCATTCCAGGTGAATGCTGGGATGCTTCCTTCGAAAGGCCATGACCAAATTCCTTCCCATTCCTTTTCCCCATTTTCCTGCCTCTAATGACCTCGACGAAGTGTAAAGCCATAAGTAAAAAAGAAAAAGCAAACAAAAAGAATTGCACACAGTTAACAACACTTTAACTCCCCTAATTACTCCATCAACTGCAAATCCCTGTTTCAAAGTGCCCAGTGAAAAACTTGGACAAATTCTTAATTAAAAACCATAATGAGAATCAAGGCTTTGCATTATCTGATACATTACATTCATACATATACTGAGGGGCCAAATATTATGACAATTGTTCACCTTGAGATTGAATGCCATCTAGTGATGTTGTGGGTATGTCCTGAGGTAAGGAATGTATATAAGTGGAGAACAAATGCATGGGGAGTTATTCTAGTGACATTGTGTGGAAAATGGGAAAATCCACTTACACAAGTGACATTGGCCAAGGGCAGATTGTTATAGTCTGTTATCTGGGAATGATCATCTTGGAAACAGTGAGACTGGTTTGCTGCATGCTACTGTTGTGAGAATCTACAGAAAATAGTTGAAAGAATATGAAACCATGAATAGGTGTCAAGTTGGTGAATGTCCATGCCTCATAACATAATGTGGTGGTCAGAGGCTTTGCTATGTAAAGCAAGATAGGCAGGAATCTGTGGCAGTTATGAACACAGAATACAATGATTATACAGGTACAAGTGTTTCGGAGGATACTGTTCAGTCCAGCTTGTTAACCACAGGGTTGTGTAGATTGTTCCTACATTTTCCCATGTTGGCCTAACAACATCATTACTTATAATTGTAGTTGGCATGAGATAATCGAGATTGTACTGTGGATAAGTGAAAACATATCACCTGGTCAAATGAATCTTGTTACATCAGGTTGATGATTGTGTCTTGATATGGCATCTTCCCGGTGAACAGCTGTTTGAAACATGCAGTGAGAGGCAGGTGGGTGGAGGTAGTATAATACTATGGGTGCATTCATCTGGGCTTCCGTGGACCTGTGGTAATGATCAAAGGCACCATGATAACTGTGAACTACATGAAAATTATTTCAAACCACTTGCATACCTTCATGTTTCATGCCTCCCTCCATGGTGATGGCATCTTTCATCAGGATAATTGTCCACTACACAGGGCCAGAATCATGCTACAGTGGTTTAAGGAGCATGATAGTGAACTCAAGTTGATGTCTTGTTCACCAAATTTGCCTGATCTCAAACTAATATAACACATCTTAGATGCTATCGGGCACCAGCTCCATGGATACAGAACCACCAGCCTGTAATTTAAGGAATTGCATGACCTATGTGTAAAGTTCAGGAGCCATATACCTCCTGCCAAGGACTTGTAAATCCATGTTATGCCAAATCACTGCTGTACTGCTTTCAATAGGTGGACCAACATACTATTAACGGTTAGTGTGTTCTTCAGGAGCTATATATAGGCGGCAGTAGATCCAGCCGTGACAGTACTCTGAAGAAGGCCACAAAATGATGGCCGAAACGTTAGGTTTCGACAAATTCACGTGGTTCAACCCGGACATTCAAGATTACATACTATTAAGCTGGTAATCATAATGTTTTGGCTCATCAGTGTGTATAATAATACTAATGAAAAGAGAGGGTCTTTAAGCAATGTAAATAACAAAGGACAGGGGAAAGGTAGGAGGACTGTGACAAATATGTGATATGCTATACTAACACAATAGCACCAATATTTTGATTTAAATTGTTATTCATACACAAAGAGATGGGCCATTTAGCAAGAAAGATGGGCACCCAAAATAAGCCTTGATGTGCGCACTACTCCATTGCCAAATGATCCATCTCTCTATGCATGAATAAGGTTTTAAACCAAAGTATTGTAAAATGGTGTTCAACTCTTGTTTTCAACTTTGATGAGTGATGGATGTATTTTTCTTATCTTGTAATATATATCTCAGAAAACATGGATGAAAATAAATGCAAAGATGAGTCAGCTTATTAGATACACAAATGAAAAACTAAAGGTGTATTATGATTATAAGGTGGGGGGGAAGAATTGTTTGTTGAAGACTTGGAATGTAAATATCTTGGCATTACATTTTGTAAGGGGCTAAACCAGTATACCGGGGTGAAGTATTGGTTTAGTTACTTTAACTAACTTCTGACTTGTTAAAAGTTCTACTAAGTTTGCATTAATAAATTTGAATGACCATGTATCTGCCTGGATAATTCGACTGTAAGGCCTATCAGTCGCCACAAAGCTTATATAAATCAAAAGCTAAGGAAAGGTTAATGTACACTACAAAAGCATGTAAGTCCACTTGATGAGAAATTTTGAATTTATTTCAGTCACATTTGAAAAATAGCTATTACAATCGAATTGGGAATCGAACTAAACGTCTCCAAAAATCACAAGTCATGGAGAGGAAGAATTACCAGACTAAACCCCTTTAGAAAAATTATAAGTCCATAGTCAATGCTAGCACCAGTCACTGGTGGGAAAAGTTAACATGGCAGTGTATCACGCACATGTAGTATCTCAAAGTTCAAAACAATCGGAAGTCATCTTGGCTGACTGACACTCAAACTACCCAACGAAACACACTAGCTCATGATTACTCCATGACTTGAAACAAAAAGCTAAAAGACCAAAGAATAAAGATGGCCTGAGCAGCTTAATTTATACCCTCTGCCACATGCTAACCTTGATCTACCGCTTACCAAAAATATAGTCTAAATAAGTTTAGTTATTGTTAGCGTTCAAAATTTAACAGTGTGTAGCCTGGCCCTTAAGGTTTATTAAAAGTATGTTGACTATAATTCTAAATTAGCGCATCTTCTTGTAAATAATTAAAGTATGTGAGCGCAATGGTAATGAATTTCCTAAAAACAGTTGGTAACTTCCCAATCTATTTCTTAATTTGTGCAATTTTTGAAGTTACTGCTGGATTACAAATTATCGTGTTTAAATTAATGTCAATGTGTTCTGTGTTTGCTCCTGATTTCAAAAATGTAACTTTTATTATTATCGGTGGTGTATTAGGGAAGTTATGTGTCTTACTAAAGTCTAGGTTGAGACTGCCTAGACAACATGTTGGAAAAAATTTGGTTTCTGGTTAATAATTATTAAAATGTTGTTTAACTCGAAAAGTGTTTTTAGCTGAATTTTCTTTGAATTTTATATGTGTTTTAAAAGTTGTTTTGTTTATGGAAATGGTCTCAATTATCTACAGTTTAATTTCGAAAATACGTTTTAGTTTATGACGTAATAACTTGACAATTGATTTAATATTTGTTATGCTGCATGGAATGTTTTAAAGCTTTAATATTATATACTAGATTCTTTACTCTGTCAGGAAATTTACTTTTTAGTTCGGGAAATTATCGAAAACGTGTGGTTATTTAATGTTGAAAATGCAAGTGTGTCTAATGAAGTGTTTAAAATTTTATTTACTCTATTTACACAGCCTGGAATTACTGATTTTTAGTGAATTTAGTTTTCTTTTGGGTTATTATTATTATGAAATTACTTTACTGCACCGAAAAGTGTTCAGAATTAGTGAAATTGTCATGTAACCAAAATCGACTGTTTACCAATTGGATTGTTAAGGATAACACTGTTTCAGGTTAGTTTAGGGACCGTGCACAAACTACGTGGCTCGGTCCAGGGGGGGGGGGGAGGGGGGCTGGAAGGACACGCTGGACTACGTGAGGGGAGGGGGGGGGGGAGGTCCCGGAGCCAGGCCACGTAGTTTTTCACAGTTAAAATGAGGAACAGAACTCAAACTCACAGCAGCAAGTGAATAAATATTTATTTCCCTCAGTTAATTATCTCCGTACGTAATTTACAATAGTCTGACAGGAGAAGACAGTACAAAATGTCTTTTGGAATCAAAAGGGAAAAAAGCTACGTGTGGGGGAGGGGGGTATAGGCAAAAGCCACATAGGGCTACGTGGGGGGGGAGGGGGGGTTCACAGGAGGCCAAAAATGGAGCTACGTGGTTTATGCAAGCTCCCTTAAAGGTTATTTACTATTATAAATTGTTTATTTAGACCTTGTATTGTATGTTGAGTGACTTTACTGTTTTTAAATCGGCTTATTTACTGCGTTAGGTTGCAGTATCGGCTTCTGCATGAAACATGTCTCTCATATCCTGTAGTTGCTAACTGAAAAATTTTGTGTTTACTAGAAAGCTTACTCCCTCCCTTATGCTCTATAGCCAAGAAAACTAGAATTTATCAAAATTCTAAGGTGCTTACAATTTGATAACAAGCTTAACTGTTAGTAGGAAAGGTTTCAAAATTCTGCACTTGCTGGAGAGAGTGATGAGGGTATGTATGAGAGAAGTAAAGGAATTGGATTACAAATCTTTGGTCAGACTATTACTTGAATAGGGTGGTGTGGTAGGGGACCCACATTTTGAGTATCAAGTACAGGAGTCAGAGAGGGTGTAAAAAAAGGGCTGCTAGATTTGTTTCTGGAAAATACTGCAGAATGCAATCAGTAACAGATATGATAAAAGAGCTGGAATGAGATTTATTGGAAGACAGGAGGAGAGTGAAGAGGGTCATGGGAGTGTACAAGCCATATATTGGTGATGAGGCATGCAATGATATTGGTGTAAGAATGAAAAGTAATGCATGGAAGGGAAAAGATGACCATGACCACAAACTGGCATTCTATTTCAGGCACAAGAGTGTAGGAAGTTTTTTTTTTTTTTAGGGTATCAGGTATTGCAATAAGTTATCACAAGAAATGAATAATTTGCCAAGAACATTGAAAGTTGAAATTTGTGAAGGGCAAATGTAGGTGGGTGCAGGAAAGGGAGGGAAGATGGGTGTGTAGGGAAATTACGACCAGGGTGTGTACTCCATTGCAATTAAATTACTGACAAAAGATTCATCACAAATTTTTATAATAAACTGTATGGAAGATTAGAGGAAACTAAGATATTCTCCACCCTCTCTAATATATCCACTGTGCCATATATACTTCTTTCTGAAGTCTGTTATACTACAGATACCAAAAAAATAAGAAGGAACTGCTGTTTGGACGGTCTCTCTGTTGAAATTCTGAAGCTAGTTGGCGAGAAAACTATCAATCATGTGGTTAAAGTCTTCTCATCCTGCCTACAAAAATGGAAGTATTCACAACATCAAAAACTACTGACCTACATGCTTGCTGTGTTTTCTGTACAAAGGATTAACAAAGATGTTGTTGAACTGAATCATTTCCACCTTTGATTGAGCAAGCAGGATTATGCAGCAACTTTAGCACAGTTGACCATATTCTTGCCTTGCAAAAACTAATTAGCTGTACAAACAAATACCAGATGCCTCTTTGTGTAGCATTTTCAGATTTTGAAAAGGCATTTGATTCAATAAGACACAAGGCTGTCCTGTAATGCTTAGCTGATCATGGCTTATATACAGCTTATATCAGAATGTTCTATAACATCTATGCCACCTCCTTGGCCTTTGTCATTCTTAATGCATTGAACAAGGTGATACCATTTCTCCAAAATTATTTTCAGCTGTCTTGGAGATAGCAATGTCAAATCTAAACTGGGTAGAAAAAGGAATTAGAATCAGTGGCAGAAGACTTAACAACTTGAGATTTACATTGCACTTGTGGCTAATGACATTTATGACTCCAAACCTTGGTTACCAATCTTGTCTCCGAGTGTAAAGCAGTTGGCCTAAGAATTTTAAAAACAAAGATTAAGTCTGACAAAAGGGCCTCAGAGGAGATTGTACAGCTAAATAATACACCTTTAAAAATGTCAGGTAGTACTTTTATATTGGCCAGTGTAAGACGAAACATTTAGTGGGGTTGTACTAAACAGTTATGTCTCAACTGTAACCGTGTTTTGCGCCTTGAATAATTAGATTGTTCTACAGTTTTCAGTCACCACCATTTTGAAAAACCTCAAAATGGAAAAGTGGGTTCATCAAACAAAAGTCACTGCTTCTAATTCAAAGTTCAAAACATTACTATATTCTTGAGAAATAATTTTACAAGCTCAAACAGTCTTTTAGGTAATCAGAAATCGTTACCAAATATATTGACTGCAGGTTGTGATAGGTAATTCAAACCCCATAAAACCCCTTACTGACAGATAGTCACGTGAGGATACTTGAATTGTTCCACTGCACTGCAAAATTTCGAGGATGGCTAACTACATTTCACTAAACCATGTGGTCTTCTGCCTAGCCGGTTGTCTACCCGCACAAAGCGTTAACCCAACTAACACACATTCTGCTCAAATGATTCCAGCGACTCCTAAAGCTAGTCCCCGGTCCTCCTATATGTAGGCTATGTGTGGTAACATGTATTCCTATGCGGTATCAGGCCGCGTGACTCCCTGAAGTATGAAAAAAAGTGTATCCTTGTGCGTCTTATTGCGACATACTCAAATCTTCACTCAAAAAGTTTTTATTGACCTGAAAATTTTACTGTAGTGGGGTAGGCTTATAAATGTTAAAATCAATCTTTACACACAAAAAAAAATTAAATTTGAAGCTTTAATGGTTTGGCCGTAAAGAATTATTTTCTGTGCAATTTTAAAAATGTTCATAACTTCTACGGTATTAAGGCAACAAAGCTGAAATAACTTTTAACTTGCTTTTAATTTACTGCTCTTTCGTTTGGTACTAAAATCATCGTATTTACCATTTTCTAACAAGTTGAACGAAAATCTTAATGCAAGCTTTAATTTTGAAACTGTATACATCTAACTGAAACATACTTTAAATGATTCTATGTATCTGTAAAGTGTGAAGTTTTGAAGTTGCTATCCGATTTCCTCGATTTATTATTAATTTTTAAAGTACACGCTGTCTAGGATGATGACACGGGAAACACCAGCTTGTTCAGACATTTTCTCAAGACTGTGAAAATATCTCTACTTTGTCCCATCCTGACCAAAATACTACATATAGCTTAACAACACTTACTGAAAACTGTTTGTATTGAATTGTACTTTCTTTTGAATATGGTTTTCTCAACTGAATTTACTTATATTTTCTAAACTGGCTATTTTGACATTTTAACATGTGGCCATAGTTTTTTACAAATTGCTCTAAAATCAATCTTTATACTTTGGTGAACCTTTTCAAATTTTTATAAGCTGTGTAAGACAAGATTATGCTTCTTTCAGGCTATAAACTGACTCCTATCTTTCAAATTATGACTTCTAGAATTTTAAATGTGTAATTTCATCTTAACTTTGCATACCGGCTTGTAACTTTTAAGGTTTTAAAACTCTTTAGTAGTATTTTCTAGCTACAAGATTTCTATCCTCATTTTACTAGTCATAATTCTAAATGTCTCTAGAAATGAAGGCAATGTTTACTTTTACGAAATATTCTTAATCCAAATACCTGATATGCTAATGCTACTTTCTGACTTTCTATAACTATTTAATCTGATTTATGACTGGAATTGTCTAAGTAAGTGACTTTCAAACTGATGTGCCATGCTATTTAATTGAGCTCACTGTGAATAAATGTTTAGGTTACATTACATCAGCTTGTAAATAAGAGGGAAAATATAAGACCTGAAATTTTACGTAGCATCAAGCTGGGATGGCAAGCTTTTGGAAGGCATTCCATTATCCACAAATGTAATATGCTCACAAAAAAGAAAGTAGTTTACAACCAGTGCATTCTTCCTGTGCTGATATATAGCTGTGAGACCTGAACACTAAATGAATTTACGAAAGATAACTTAGGATGGCCCCAAAAGTTACGGAAAGGTCAATGCTACATTTAACTAGAAAATAAAATAAAACAGTAACTGACATTAGGTCACTTACCAATATATATATTAATTAACAACAATGAGCAGGAAAATGCTTTAATGCAATAAAGCTAAGGAAGGGTAGGGAAGTGTGACCACTTGCCACAGATGAAGGCGGCTGGGAATGATGATCATTAAAAGAGACAAACAGAAGAAATGCAATATTTTGGCAGCTAGCCTTATTCTTGCCAAGAGTGGGACACCAGGCAGGGCATGACATGCACATGCTGGAGGCTGTTAGGTGAGTGGAGGTTGTGCAGCATTGGCAGGCATAGATGGTAGGTAGTATAGGAGCTAACACATACAAATTGGTTGAAGACCTTCATCAGTTATTAGACACCAACTCTTACTGCCACTTCACTGAGTATCCTGCACCTGCTGTCAACAGGAATATTCAGAAATTTACTTAGTTCAAAAGGACCCTCCATGGTCTCACCCCACAATCCATTTCACTTCTTACTCTTTAAAATCCATTTACCCCTTCTCTTTACCTGCTTCCCAAAAAACAATTAGCCTGGCTATGCAGGATGCCCAATTGTTGCAGCTTATGGATCTTTGACTGAATGCATTTCTGCCTTGGTGGACCAAAACCTACAACCCATAGTCTGTCAACTCCCTTTATGTATCAAGGACACACAACACTTCCTTTTCCATTTTTCTACTATGCACACACCACTTCCTGTAGACTCCATTTTGGTGTAAAATGATGTCACATTCCTGTACACAAACATTCTTCAGTGCCATGGAAGATTTTCAGATCAGTGCCCATCCAATAGCCTCCCCAGCATATCTTTCCTTACCACCTTGGTTTATCCGATACTGAAAAACTACTTCCCTTTTGAAGGCAATGTCTAATACCAAACTCTTGGCACCACCATTAGCAAACATATGGCCCCCTCTTATGCTAACCTCTTCATTGGCTGCCTGGAACATACATTTTTGGAGAAAGTCCCTCTCAAACACTTCAATTGCTCAGATTTATAGATAATGTTATGATGATATGGACACATGAGGAAAACAACCTCCTAAATTTCCTGAACAATTTAAATGGATTTAACACTCTGAACTTAACATTATCCTACTCTCTCAGCCAGACTTCATTCTTTGATATGGATTTGTCCCTATTCAATGGTCACCTCAGCTCCTTGGCCCAGACAAAACACACCAACCTACCACAGTACATTCATTTTAACAGTTGCTATCCATATCATACAAAATGTTCCCTCCCTTACAATCTTGGTGTTTATAGTAATTTTATATGTTCAAACAAGCAGTCCCTCACTACATATTTAAACAACATCTCCCAAACATAAATATTCCCCAACTACCCACCGACTTTAGCTCACAAACAACTTTCATAGGCCACATCATAATACACTCAACCAATCAACCTTGAACTCCCCAAAACCAACCTTTGTCCAGTCCTGGTCACACAGTACTTCCCAGGCCTTGAATCCATCAACAGAATCCTTTGATGGGGTTATGATTTACTGCAAATGTGCCTGGAAATACATTATCCCTGCCTGCCTCTCCAAGAATTTGCTTCAGCAGACCTCCTAATCTCAGTTGACTCCTAGTCCACAAACTTCTTCTTCCCATCACAAGGCCCTCAGATTCTTTTCCATACAAAAGTCCCCTCTGTATGTTGTGCAACATATACCCTGCCACATTTCATCAATGGGGAAAGCTTTCCCATCATAAGATATGCCACCTGTGAAACCTGTCATATAATATGCCAGTTAGCCTGCAAACACTGCTTGGCTTCCTGCATAGATTTGACCACCATTCCATTATCCATAAGAATGAATGAACACCAACAAAAAGTATCCATTGACAATTCAGACCCCAATAACTGTCCATGCTGTCTCCCATGACATCAATAATATTAATTTTTGTTTCACAGTCAATGCTATCAGAGTCTTCCCAATTATCAGAAGCTTCTCTGAATTCAGATGGTGAGAGCTTGCTTACCACTACGAACTGGGCCCCCATCTCAGTATAAAATAATACTCAGTCATTGCTTTTACTTCTCTTCATCCTTTCCTTTCTTCCATGCTAGCCACCTAATTTGAACCAGAAGTGACATAACCATTGTATTTTATTTTTTGGTTTAGTGTTCATTTCTATATATTTTTGCTCATTTGTATTTAAGATTTTCTGTTATTTTGCATCTGCTCTTTTTGACCACCTGCGATTAGTTTTCATATTTTGCATTGCTCAGGTATTAGCTTCGAATCACTACCTCCTCCAGCTGTCCTTTGAATTTGCTCCCACCATGTTCCTTGCTCAACAATTGAAAATGTAAGGTAGTCTCCTACAGCACCCAACTGTCACAATGTTCTAAGGACTAAGCCCAAAAAATGTCAGTATATTTTGTGTTTGTGTCTGTTACATGTATTCATGCCACACAATCATCATCTTAGGTAACCAGCAATTCATTTCCGTATCCTAATTTGTGAATATGCATTGTAAATAAATGAAAGAAGGTGGATAACAAAATAAAAATTAGGAAACCAGAATAAATCATTGTTTACCATATATGATGGCTGAACAGTGTTTGCACTCAAAGATATTAACACACATAAAAGATTGTAATTATTGGATTTTTAACCCTTCCGCAAGAGTAGAACAATGAGGGTGTTGTCTTTTAACTTAACAGCACTTGTAAATTTCCCTACAAGAATACAAAATAATAGCACAACTGCAAATGATAATTTACAGCATAATGCCAGTAATAAATGGTATCTCTCATGATTCCCAGCTGTTATGTATCAAGTCCAGAAACGCTGTTAAACAGATAAAGAAAAACTGGTATATGGAAGAAATATTAATGAAAACAATATAGAACATTTCATAGACTCCTTAAATAATGTACACTGGTCAGAAGTGCACACTGAACAGGGTGTAAATGCAAAATTTGATTCCTTTCTTAATATATTTCTAACCTGGTTCACAGAGCACAAAATAGCACGAAGACACGTAACAACCATTATTAGAATGGGACTAGGACACGGTTGTTGCCCACAGCACCTATACTGCCTCAATATAATAGAAACACCTATATGCACTTTCGACCAAGAGATCACCGACCTCAATCACATCATGCTCTCCTGTTCGCGGTTCCAGTCACAATGCAAGTGTTTCTACAGGTGCCTAGAACAGCTTTCTGCCAAATTTCCAGCAAGCATCACCACCATTCTACAATCAAGAAATGTGCAGATCTACAAGCAATCGTTCGCTTCTTTCGAGACACGGAAATCAAGATTTGAAGCCTCCAATATGTTGTAACAAGGCAACAATAAATATACGTTAATGTAGAATGCTGGCTAAATGGTTTCAGACCAAAGGCTAAATAAATAAATTTAAAAAAAAACACACACTTTTTAAGGAAGTTTCAAAAAAAGGAAAGTTGTCAACACTCCAAACAGTGAACTGGGAAATGGATGGATAACAAAGGGTATTTGAGTATCTAGTAAAACAAATAGGGACCTTTACATGAAAATAAGAGAATCAGGTAACTATATGTGTGAATGGAGAGTTTCCCGGCTTACTGATGCTTGCATCAGCTAGAAGATACCTGATGAAGACAACGGAGCTAGATGTCGAAACGCCGTGTTTATACAACACCATCTGGCTGAACACCCGAGAGGATTTTATCAGATAACTATTCACTGAAATACTAGGAAATGTAATAAGAAAGGCCAAGAACAGGTATTTATCAGCGAAAATAGAGAATTCAGGCAATAAAATCAAAATTATATGGAATATTGTAAAAACTTAAACAGGAAAATCTGTAAATCACTTGAAAGAAATAAAAAATAGAACAAAATGGAACTGTGCATAGTGAAGTAGTAGAAGTCTGTGAAATATTTAACAAACATTTTACTTCAGTTTTAGAGAAATTAGGCATAGAAAAGCAATCCCCACATTGTGCCCTAAGGCTTCTTCAGACTGCTTTCCCAAATAGATTTGTGTAAATGCAATTGCCACCAGTAACTGTCTCAGAAACAAATAAACTCTTGAAACTATTAAAACCTTAAAATTCTTCCAGCTGTGACAATTAAATTAATGAAAAGATGTTCAGATTGTATCAATCATGTACTTGCTCACATATGTAATAAATCCATAATGCAAGGTGTGTTTCCAAATAGACTAAAATATGCAGTTGTAAAACAGGAGAAGCAACATGTGTAGATAACTATCGTCCCATTTCATTAGATTTTAGAAAAACTCATGTCTCATAGGGTAATAAAACATATTACACACTACAGTATTCACACTAATTCACAATTTGGGTTCCAAAAAGGATCATCCACAGAAATGGTTATATATTCATTTTTAAATAACACATCTGAGGAACTGAGTAATAAAATGAGCCCCGTAGGAATTTTTTCTGATCTTGCAAAAGAATATTACTGAGTAAATCATGAATTGCTTTTTTTTTAAAGTGAAATACTATGCTACCAAAGGTAAATGGTTTAAATCATACATGGAAAGTCAGATGCAAAAAGTTTAATTTTTTTATTCTAAAATCAGTAAAGATGCATCATCAGACTGGGAGAAAATAAAACATGGAATTCCAGGAGGCTCTGTCCTAGGGCCAATTTCTCTTTTTGTTATAATCAGTGACCTTCCTGGAAACTTATACGACAAAGTTAAGAGTATTTTATTTGCAGAAGACACTAACCTGACTGTGTGAAAAACACCAAACAGTAACCTAGAAATTAATGTAAATGAAGTACTTAGAAAAGTAGCAGACTGGTTTAAAGCAAATTCATTAAAATTAAATTTTGATAAAACACAGTATATTAAGTTTACTACAGTAAATTATGTGTGGCCAGATTTACATATAAACTATAAAAATAACACTGTCTTGGAAACAAAAGAGTACGAAATTCCTTGGCATTCAAAAAGATGAGAAACTCTGTCAGAACAAACATATCACTTCACTACTGAAGAAGTTAAGTAGTGCGACCTTTGCAATACAAACACCCTCTTTAACAGCAGATTTCAAATTAACAAAACAGGTGTACTTCTCATATTTTCATTCAGTCATGTCATATGGCATAATTTTTTGGGGAAACTCTTCACGAAGTAAAAAAGTTTTCATAGCATGGAAAAGAGTTATTAGGATGCTCTGTAGTGTAAACCTAGAACTTCTTGCAGACAACTGCAAAAAAAAAAAAAAAAAAAAAAAAAAAACTCAATATCCTTACAATGACTTCTCAGTATATATTCTCTCATATGCTTTGTCATAGAACATTTTAACCTATTTACATCTAATTCACAGGTACACAGTTTCAATACAAGAAACAGAGTTAATTATTCTGGGACACATGTTTTTAATAAACTTCCCAAGGGTATAAAACAGTTTGCAGATAATAAAGATATGTTTAAAGAAAAGCTGAGAGCTTCTCTTATTGGCATCTTCTTCTACTCCATTCAAGAATATGACCAAAATAATTAATTGTATTAAATATGACCTTTTGCAAAACTCAGTTGTTAAAATTATTGTTTACTTTTTGCTTTATTTTTTGTCTTTGTAACATTATTTTTTATGATTATTACTCATATTGTATGTAAATGTATTAACCATGATATTTTTCACATCCCAGAGGTCTTTCCCCTGCAGGGATCTATTGAACGAGATTGATAAATAAGTAAATAAACAAACAGTTTGAAATGCATGTCTGGTCATTCTGATTTTGGCTTTCTGTTGTTTCACAAAATCTCTTCTGGTGAACACCGGGATCTTTCCTTGTAAAGGACATGGCCAAATTCCTTACCATTTCTAGTTCCAACATAGAAGAGGAAGTGTTGTGTATGCTATTATCATATGTATTATTTCTATAAGGTGTTTTTTTGTCACAAGCCATTATCTCGCTTCATACCTAACCGAAATCAATGAATGAGGTGTCATATTACAGCTTATGGTCTCCACCTTGGTCACATCATATTTTAAGAAAGGATTTTTTTTTCAGAATTTGACCTTTAAAAGAGCAAAAATGTCAATATTTCTAAAATGCTGTTTTTTATGTTACGAGTCATTTATCTCCCTGGATACCTATCTGAAATCGTTTAATGAAGTATCATTTTAATGATTAAGATCTCCGCTTTGGTGACATTATATATTAAGATAGGAATTTATTGGAATTCAATCCTTAAAGGGCAAAAGTATCAATATTTCTGCAACGCGTTTTTGTGTCATGAGCCATTTATCTCCCTTCACATCTAACCGATACAGATAAATTAAGTATCATATTAAAGAGTAAGGTGTCCACAGTGGTATCAATAAATTGTAAGAAATTAATTTTTCATAATTCTACCCTTAAAGGACAAAAATTTTAATATTTTTTTGTGTCTCGAGCCATTTATCTCCTTGGATATCTAACCATAATCGATAAATGAAGTAGGATTCTGAAGAGTAATGTCTCGGCTTTGGTGAAATCATACATTAAGGAAGATTTTTTTTTTTTTTTTTTTTTGGAATTCAACCCTTAAAGGGAAAAAGTATCATTGGTTCCACAACGTTTTTTTGTGTTACGAGCCATTTATCTCCCTTCATTCCTAACCGATATAGATAAATGAGGTATCATATTGAAGAGTAACGTCTCCGCCGTGATAGCATTATATTTTAAGAAAGGTATTTTTCATAATTCAAACCGTAAAGGTAAAAAACGTCAATATTTCTAAAATGCATTTTTTGTGTCTTGAGCCATTTATCTTCTTGGATATATAACCAAAATCGATAAATTAAGTAGGAAATTGTGGAAATTAGTGTCTCAGCTTTGGTGACATCACATATTAAGAAAGATTTTTTTAAAAAAAATTGAACTCTTTAAGGGAAAAAGTATCAAACGCATTTTTGACAACGAGCCATTTATCTCCATTAATATTTTTTTTTTTTTGGAATTCAACCCTTAAAGGGAAAAAGTATCATTGGTTCCACAACGTTTTTTTTGTGTTACGAGCCATTTATCTCCCTTCATTCCTAACCGATATAGATAAATGAGGTATCATATTGAAGAGTAACGTCTCCGCCGTGATAGCATTATATTTTAAGAAAGGTATTTTTCATAATTCAAACCGTAAAGGTAAAAAACGTCAATATTTCTAAAATGCATTTTTTGTGTCTTGAGTCATTTATACCCCCTAATAATTAAACATAATTGATAAACAAGATATCATCTTAAAGACTGAGGTCTTCGGTTGATTACACCATATTTTAAGAAGTCATTTACCTGCTTGGATATCTAACCAAAATCGATAAATGAGGTAGGATTATGAAAAGTAATGCCTCAGTTTTGATGATGTTATATATTAAGATAGATTTTTTTTTGGAATTCAACCCTTAAAGGGAAAAAAGTATCAATGGTTCTTCAATGAATTTTGTGTCATCAGCCATTTATCTCCATTAATATATTACCAAAATAGATAAATTAAAGATTATGGTCTCCGCTGTGGTCACGTCATGTTTTAAGAATTGATGTTTTCTGAATTTAACCCTTAAGGCCCAGAAATATCAATATTTCTAAAATGCCTTTTTTGAGTCTCGAGTCATTTATCTGCCTTGATAACTAAACAAAATTGACAAACTAGGTATTATTTGAAAGACTAATGTTTCGTAAGGTCTCCAGTTGGTTACACCATATTTCAGCAAAGGAATTTTTCAAAATTCGACCCTTAAATGGCAAAAATATTAATATTTCTACAACTCAGCTCTCATTTCTGCAGATGTAAAATGGAGAAAGGGGGGAGTTGCCATTTTTGTTAAAAATAATATTGAATGCAGTAGTGTAGTTGTAAGTAAGTATTGTATAGAACAACACTTTGAATGTTGTGTTACTAAACTAGAATATGATAAGGAAGAGCTGATAGTGATAGCAATTTACAGGGCCCCCTCAGGTAATTTCAGACTGTTTTTATCTCATTTAGAGTCTTTGCTACTAAGTTTTACAAATAGCAAACAAATAGTATTATGTGGAGATTTCAATGTTGACTTTCTAAATCACAGCAATGATAGATTAGATATGGAAGCCTTGATGTTGTCTTTTAACTTAACAGCACTTGTAAATTTTCCTACGAGAATACAAAATAATAGCAGGACTGCAATTGATAATTTTTTTATGGATATTTCTCAGTGCAGTAATTACAGCATACATCCAGTAATAAATGGTATCTCAGATCATGATGCCCAGCTATTATGTATCGAGTCCAGGAACACTGTTAAACAGATAAAGAAAAGCTGGGTTTATAGAAGAAATATTAGTGAAAATAATATAAAACACTTCATAGATACCTTAAACAATGAAAACTGGTTAGAAGTATATAATGCGCAGGGTGTTAATGCGAAATTTGATTCCTTTCTGAATATATTTCTAACACTTTTTGAAGGTAGTTTCAAAAAAAGGAAAATTCTCAACACTCCAAACAATGAACTGGGCATGGGATGGATAACAAAGGGTATTAGAATCTCTAGTAAAACAAAGAGGGACCTTTATTTAAAAATGAGAGAATCAGATAACTATGCGCTGAAAGTTCACTATAAACTTTATTCTAAAATACTAAGAAATGTAATAAGGAAGGCCAAGAACAAGTACATATCGGCGAAAATAGAAAATTCAGACAATAAAATGAGAACAATATGGAATATAATAAAGACTGAAACAGGAAAAACTGTAAATCACTCTAAAGACATAAAAATAGAACAAAATGGACATGTGTATAGCGAAGTAGGGGAGGTTTGTGAAATATTTAACAAACATTTTACGTCAGTAGTAGATAAATTAGGCATAGAAAAGCAATCCCCACATAGTGCTCTAAGGCTTCTTGAGACTGCTTTCCCAAATAGCTTTGTGGAGATGAAATTGCCACCAGTAACAGTCTCAGAAATAAATAAACTCATTAAACAATTAAAACCTAAAAATTCTTCCAGCTATGACAATATTTCAAGTAAATTACTGAAAAGATGTTCAGACTGTATCAGTCATGTACTTGCTCACATTTGTAATGAATCCTTAATACAAGGTGTTTTTCCCGATAGACTAAAATATGCTGTTGTAAAACCATTATTTAAAAAAGGAGACGTAACATGTGTAGACAACTATCGTCCCATTTCATTACTTTCAACATTCTCAAAGGTTTTTGAAAAAGTCATGTATAGTAGAGTAATAAAACATGTTACACACTATAATATCCTAACTAATTCACAATTTGGGTTCAAAAAAGGATCATCCATAGAAATGGCTATATATTCATTTTTAAATAACACATTTGAGGAACTGAATAATAAAATGAATCCTGTAGGAATATTTTGTGATCTTGCAAAAGCATTTGACTGTGTAAATCATGAATTACTTTTGAAAAAAATGGAATACTATGGTATTTTTGGGACCGCAGGTAAATGGTTTAAATCATACATTGAAAGCCGAATGCAAAAAGTTTCAATTTTTGATTCTAAAATAAGTAAAGATGCTTCATCAGACTGGGAGAAAATAAAACATGGAATTCCACAAGGCTCTGTCTTAGGTCCCCTCCTCTTTCTGTTATACATCAATGACCTTCCTGGAAATTTATCCGACAAAGTTAAGAGTGTTTTATTTGCAGATGACACTAACCTGACTGTGCGTAAAACACCAAACAGTACTATAGAATTTAATGTAAATGAAGTACTTAGAGTAGTAGCAAATTGGTTTAAGGCAAATTCATTAAAATTAAATTTTGAAAAAACACATTATATTAGGTTTAAAACAAAAAACTATGCACAGCCAGATATATGTATAAACTATAAAAACAACAAAATCTTAGAAACAGAGAGTATAAAATTTCTTGGTATTAAAATAGATCAGAAACTCTGTTGGCATGATCATGTCACTACACTACTGGCAAAGTTAAGTAGTGCCACCTTCGCAATACGAACACTTTCTCTAACAGCAGATCTAGAATTAATGAAACAGGTGTACTCCTCATATTTTCATTCAGTAATGTCATATGGCATAATTTTTTGGGGAAACTCTTCACAAAGTAAAAAAGTTTTCATAGCACAGAAAAGAGCTATTAGGTTTCTGTGTAGGGTAAAACCAAGAACTTCTTGCAGACAACTCTTTAAGAAACTCAATATTCTTACAATGTATTCTCAGTATATATATTCTCTCATGAGCTTTGTCATAGAAAATTTTAACCTGTTTACACCTAATTCACAGGTACACAGTTTCAATACAAGAAACAGAAATAACTTGCATAAAACACAAACATCTCTGTCATTAGTACAAAGAGGAGTTAATTATTCTGGGATACATCTGTTTAATAAACTACCTAATCGTATAAAACAGCTTTCAGATAATAAAGATGTATTCAAGCAAAAACTTAGAGATTATCTTATTGGCAACTCCTTCTACTCCATTCAAGAATTTGAAGAAAATAATTAATTGTACTCATTATGACGTTAGCAAAACTCAGTTGCAAAAATGTATGTTTATTATTATTTCTTGTATTTGTAAAATATGTATATATATATATATTTACTATGATATGACTCATATTATGTGTATATGTATCAACAATGACATGTTTCACATCCCAGAGGTACTTCCTCAGCAGGGATCCATGGAACAAGATTGATAAATAAATAAATAATAAATAATAAACTCAATTTTCTGTCATGAGCCATTTATCTCCCTTGGTACCTAACCAAAATCAATAAATGAGGTATCGTTTACAATTTTAAAGTATCCACTTTGGTAACAACTGTTTTTATGCAATAAGTAACTTTTCATATATTTTTTTCTGTTATGGAAACATTTTTATTTTGCTATACAATTCCAATGTAAACATTTTATTCACACAGCAATAAATGTCACAGGTCCAGAGATGTTGTTATGCTGTGTGCATTTTGTTCAGGTTGGTTGTATTCTGTTAAGGTCAGTGACAGTTTGTCACACATACAGTCTGTTTTAAATTTATATAACTGTTTCATAATATGTTTTGATGCGTACGTATTACACTAAACAAATAAATATTTGTGACAAAAGTGTGGTTCTAATTTTCATATTACAAGCATTCAACCTCACTATTCTTCATATTTTATTAGCAAAATTTTTGCACTGATCGTCTAGTCCATTCTATTACTTTTGCTGTTTGTGGTTTGAGTGTGATTTCTCAATGGTTACTACATTTTTCCTGTTCCCCTTCTTAAAGATAGATATCAATACCTGAAAAATAAACATTCTTGAAATTTTTGGCATTTCAATGATGTTGAAAAGTAATGTATATACAACAAATAAAATATATCTTTTGTATAAATGATGGGTGAAGAAAGCAATGGAATATTTTGTATCAGTGATGCTTGAGGAAAGCACTATATTAAAAAAGATATAGAATAGTGAGATATTTTAATTTACTTGTGGAGGTATAGTTGAAGGGAATATCTGTTGGGGAAGATTAATTCAATTGATTTCCATTGTAAAGGAATTCAAGCTCTGGTGGTAATTTCCCTGCATATCAATTTTTTTCCCATGTCTCCTCTCCATGCACTAATTTTAATTTTCCCACCAATATCTTTCCACACTTCATCAAAAGTATATGCATTGTCCATTCCCGGCACTCTTTTCATTCTCCTCCTATCTTCCAGTGAATTCCATTCTGCTCCTTTATCATATCATTTGCTGATTTTTCTAAGCAATAATTTCCAAAGACAAATCTAGCAGCCCATCTTTGCACCCCCTCCAACTCTGTAACCCAGTTTTCTCACTTCTCTGGTAAATCGCATCAGATGAAGGAAGATATGGAGAACTGCTTCAAACCAATCGGGGATTTTAGACAGACTTTTTCTCTGTTGACCTCCATTTAATTTGACTGTCAGTATAGGACCATTGACTGTACATTTATTTGTAAAGAGAGAAAATATAAAAATTGTACTGATTTAATTCTCTTTAATTCTGTGTGATATTATGGTAATGAGGAGAAGTTAAAATACAATTGTTGCAATGTACATCTTGTAACAGATTTGTATTTAGTGTTTAGAATATGTTTGAACTGTCAAATAAACAATCTGTGAAAAATATTAATTCTATAAATTAAGAAGTACCCTTTTTGCCTATTTTACAGTGACTATTGTAAACATGTTACAAATGGTGATTAGCAATTTCTGTAATAACGTATCTGGCAGTGAATAATTTCTACACAGAAATTTTAATGATGCTTTTTTTTATTCCTGTTCAGAAACAAAAGTACTGAAAAATTTTAACAAAGCTTACCAGAGAAAGCAGTTCAGTATCTGAAATGTAATCTTTTCTTTTTTTAAAAAATGAATGTTTGTACCTTACTGTTAGTGTGACTGGGGAAATGAGGATGTGGATGCACAGCAGGTATTGAGAGAAGTTAAATGATTATCAGCCATTGTGTATTGATTGCTTTTAATGAGGAAGTGGATGACAATTGTGTCACTATTGGAGGCTATATAGTGCCCATGAGCAGATAAGGCTTTCCTCACTTCTCCTCCAGTACTATGTCTGATTGGTTCCGAACTCTGCCTGTGGAGGGCAAACACAAGCAATTCTTGCAAAAGTTGTCAGATCTGTTGTTACGAGAGGCAGTGTTTGGAAGCACAAAACGAGATGAGCCAGTAGTAAGATGGCGAGACCCCAAGCATTTGTGTGAATTACTTCAGCTTGCACCAAGGGATAGTCCTGCATCTCATGAAGAGCTACTACAGAGTGTGTCCGAAGTCATCCGGTTCAGTACAAAAACTGGACATCCTTATTTCATTAACCAGCTGTATTCAGGGCAAGTACAAATAATCAGAAATAGTTTGATTTATATACATTTGTTGTTTTACGTGTATAGTCATTTGCTTAAGCAAGGAAAGGATTTGTTTGGTAAATAACATTTTTATTTATCACTCAAACATTTCTTAAAGGATATCTTGTTGATTTGTGTGTTACCATAAACTTTTATGCCAAGAAATTTGATTTTGTGCTTTGTTGATAGGTATTTTTTTTATTAACTTTTAATTGTTGTGAATAACATTTTAATATTAATAATAAAATTTGCTCAATTTTTTGTTTCATATTATTTGCATTACTATTCTACTTAAGTGATATAATTCTGCCTAGTGTTTTCATGAATTTGCTATTTCCAGATATGATTTCTTACAACTGCTACTATGCAGTATCACTGTCAAAAATTACTGTTACATTTTAAGTCATTAATGAGTAGAAAAGCTATTGATCACTAATATTTCTTTAGACTAATTTGTCTGCAATTTAAATTTATCACTTAAAAACAGAACCAATGATGAAATCTATATACAGTAGTTATTTTCAAATATTGGAATATTATATTCAATATTTAATAATGAGTTTATGTAAAATATTACTTTAATATTTTGTTCCTGTTGTAGTCATTTCAGAATTGAATATTGGACTATTACATTTGGTAGGCAAACAATTAGTCTCAAACGAAGTAATGACCATGTTTATAACTGGTACCTATAAGATTTAGTTATTCGGTCACCACACGGTTGATTAGTATCTCAACAGTGAAAGGTATTTAAAATGACTAACAGTGCCCACAAGTTTTCAGTTCAATAAAAAGTTGTATCCTGTTAGAAGTTGCTTTACAAATTTTGGTACTAGTATTTAGAAGTTGGATAAGACATCAGACTATCATTTCCATTTGAAGAATGCAGATTAAATGCATTCAATAGAAGACAAACTTTCACCCTAGCCCCCAGGCTAGGGTGAGGATATTATTGAGACATACTAATGCATGCTTCTAACACCGAACACTACGGAGACATTGCTCGCCCCATTGCAAAACAAACTTGATGAATACTAGGAAGATACTGGCTGACCTCTATTTATCAACTAATTTGAGCTTGTGATGTCAGCCTGTGACTTTAAAAATTAGTATCTTATTAACTGCTTAATATTTTGAACTATAAATGACACATGTCTCATTGGACAACTTGCTCATGATTTTGAATCCTTACTTTTCCTTCAAGAGTGTTCCTACAATTTTAAAATTTAAGTCTGTCATGTCACTGCCTTTGTGGTAGGTTCTATAATGTTTCTAACAATGCAATTTGGAAAATCATATTTATTTTGTGTAAATATTAACTTTATTCATGAAACCAATACATAATTTCAATCAGTTTGAGTCCATCTATCTCCTGAAGCTAAATTCCTCCTTTTATCTTATTTATTTTAGTTTTTAATTTTTTCTCATAATTAAAAATCATACTTATACTTCATCTAATTAGCCAAATATATGCTCAGAACTTTCTTATGTGTGCTTACTACAGCTTGTGATAAAAGGTCTGATGTGGATTTTTGAATTAACTAGTTATTTCAAATCCCATGTTTAGCTTTCTCTAAGCGCATGGTCTTACAACATCAAAACTGAAATATTTTACAAACTAAATTTTCCCAAGCTTAGAAAATATACCTTATAATGATCTCCACCATGAGTTTTCATAGAGAGAATGGAGGCAACCTGAAAAATGACTCTAGCTGTAATTTATATCTTTTACAAAGGTTGTATCAAAATTGGACTAAAAGGTATTTTACTATTAATAACAACAGGTAGAAATCATTTGCTGTGCTAAATCTATGGAATAGACCTATTTCTATGGCTTTAACAAGGTTATGGATATATTACAAGTTCAATTTTGTTTGTTATTTTCTGTTGAATATTCAGTAACTATATATTTTCCTGTCATTTTGTTTATATAAAACACACCATAAAATGGTTTCTTAATGTCTAATTAAGGCTTGATCCTTATGGGCTTGCTGGCCAGTGGGTTGCAGCTTCTCTTAATGCCAGTGCCTATACTTATGAGGTTGCTCCTGTGTTTACCCTAATGGAAATGAGAGTTCTAGATGAGATGCGTCATCTAGTTGGTTTCCCTGAAGGTGAAGGAATCTTCTGCCCAGGTGGATCCATTGCAAATGGATATGCAATTAATCTTGCTAGGTTTCGATTTTCCCCAGACGCTAAGGTAAAGTGGTAGTCATCATTCCTGTTAGTTTATAGAAATTTTAATATCTATGTTATGTAAGTGTTCAACAGATCAGTGCCAACTTTTACTTTAAAAAAAAAAAAAAAAAAAAAAAAAAAAAAACAAAGATAATAATCATTAATCTCCAGCAGACATCGTGTATATTTTTCTATATTTCAGCTTGAGTTACAGCTGTTAACGTTGCAAATTAAAGTGCAATTATCTTGTTCACAACTTCTTTCTTCATTTTCTGTAAATGACTGAATTATCAATATGCAAACTGCTGAGTGAAAATAAGTAGAAATAATTATCAAGTGATGAGAATTTTTGTTTAAATATGCTATCAGAAAATATTTACGAAGTTTCTGATTTAATTTATTTTGCTGCGTAAGGGTTAGTAGTTAAGTGATGCTGTTGTTGTTTATCATTAACTTTATGAGATTCATGGTGCATCCAAACACTTCTTTTTCATGAAGATTTGACCAGTTCCTGTGGTCTTATTCAGGAATCACGTGTCACTGTATGTATTGAGTGAGCGGTAATGCTCCAGTCTTGCATTCAGGAGGATGTAGGTTCAAATTTGGGTTTTCCATAGTTTCCCCAAATCACTAGGCAAATGCCATGATGGTTCCTACAAAAGGTCATGGCTGAATTACTTCCCATTCAACCACCTGTTGTATCTGCCAGAATCTCTGAAGAGAACAATAGGCATTCGTTTAAATGATGGGAAAAAGGAGAAATGTTTGGACACAATGTAAATCTTTAAAAGTTATTGAAAATATTATGATGACCGCAAAAACTTAAAAATCTTTTGTTATGGTATTGTTTATTAAAGTTCTAAAATTCATAAATCTGTTCATATATACTGCGCAAATAATATGCAAATGCAGCTGTTGTTAAACTTGACAACTGGATTCCAATGTGATTCCCCATCCTTTTATTTCATTGTTTTATTACATACACTTGATCACACTTTATTGATGTTTATCTTCAATTTTACATAATCTCAATCACAACAGTTTTCTTCTTTTTTTTTATTTTCTGTTTTTCTGAATATGAGTAAATCCTTATACGATTTGGTAATAAGTAGATTTGGTAACATTAATTGCACTGGTGTAAAGTAAACACTGTTAATGAGATAAAACAGCTGAATGTTACAAAGACAGAATAAAAAACAAAAATTTGTGGAAAGAAGTTTATAAATGTTTGGAAAATTTTGAGAAATTAATTAAAAAGTTTGTTGTCCTCTGCTTCAAGTTTCTCAGAATGTATGTAGAAACTACCTTCAAAG
Organism: Vandiemenella viatica; assembly: GCA_031002005.1. NCBI lineage: Eukaryota > Metazoa > Arthropoda > Insecta > Orthoptera > Morabidae > Vandiemenella > Vandiemenella viatica. The sequence goes on along the minus strand of JARYHS010013630.1, from coordinate 70,736,857 downwards.
TACTTCATGGTCAATAGCCTTTTTTCCCCTTTTTTTAAAAGTATTGTCAGTCTTTTCTTCTAAGATATAAAAATACAAATAGATAACATTTGTTGATACAGCAAATATATTTCACAAAACTAGAAATCTGTTGAATTAGTTGTGAAAGGAGACATTTGTTGGCACTGTCATAACTTCAGTTTTGTTGGCGAGTGTGAAAATTCCAATTGGCTGGTAATTTGAAACTGCATCATCACTGGTTCTGATTTTCCAGTGTGTGTGAAAACACTTGAAGGGAGTGGAATAATTTGATTTTGTAAACATTGGAGTCTGAACTAGAATAAATTACTGGGAGATATTGTGAACAATGTACAACAAACACTTAAAGAATTTGAATTAAAAATTATTAAACTCCAAAAGTTGGAGTGTAGGGGAAATAGCCATAAAGACAAGTTCTTCTTCACATTTAAATTTATAAGTATTATAAACATAACTTGATATAAACACAAAGTATTAAAATCAATTTTTAAAAATATTTCTTAAGCTCTATTATCTAAAAAATATAACACTTTCACTGGCTCAGACGTTGCTTTGGGGGTATAATTAAAACAGGAAGAAATTTCAGTTGCCAGAAACTGTAAAAGTGAACAATAGCTCCATTTGTCTTCATTCAAAACTAAAATCTTGAAAGAATAGAGTATGTTCATCATTAATATATTGTTTTATAATACTGAAAGATGGGGTAAAATGTATTATTTAATTGTTAATATGTGTTTTTTTTATATTTGCTAGAAAGATGGTATGTTCAGCTTACCAAGGTTGATACTCTTTGCTTCGGAAGATGCACATTACTCTGTACAGAAGATGTCTGCCCTCTTAGGAATTGGGTTACAAAATGTGCGTCTCATAAATGTAGATGATAATGGAAGGATGGATGTCATTCAGTTAGAAAGTAAAATCCAGAACAATCTAGCAGATGGCTGTGCTCCCTTCATGGTTATAGCAACAGCAGGTTAGAAACAACTTTTATTGCGAATTATTATACATTAAACATTATATATGAAGTTGCTTCATAGAGACTTTATCTGATGTGTAATATTACCTTCTGATCTGAAAAGTAATAGACTCAAGCATTAATTGCTATTCATTTATTTGTATGTTGTCAGAACAATCAAAATTAAATTTGAGAATTGTATTTCTTTAATTAAAACTGGAAATTATGTGCTTTGTTGATGCTTAGTAAGTTGCATAGTATAATTGATTTAAAGAATGACATCACATGCTGTTTTGCATTTTGAAGACTGCTCTCTCATGGAGTTGTGATATCATGAATGTAGATTCACTGAAAACAAAAGGTGCTTGTTAACTAATTAAAATATGGGTAATGATGGCAAAATGGCTTCGACACCTGAAAAAGTTAAAGGCTTGCATAAAACATTGAAAATATTTGAGTGTTGAAACTCCACCAGCATGTTAACATAATGAATACAAAGTATGATTTAAGAAGAGAATGCATGGGGACAAATTGAGTGTAAAAAATCAGAAAAAAACAAATAAAATATTTTCGAACATTGTAAAATAAATAAACATTGATATAAATGAGGGGAGAAGTAGGAACCATCAATTAACAGGTGATGGCAGGATGATATAGGAACAGCAAAACACAAAAATTTTCAGAGTTAAACAATTCTTCAACAGTAGAAGATACAGTGTACTGTACAGAGTCAAAAATTGCACCGAGCCTTGATCGTTTTCTCCAGTCCCAATATCTTCACTGATTGGAGAGACATTTTGTGGCAATAAACACCCATGAGGCAATAAAATCATTTGCGGTTATAAAATATAATAGATTGCATGCACATGGGCTTGCAACAATGCATGTGGTTGCTTGCAGGTTCGACTTGTTCCAGAAATAATATCACGGTTCGCTCTAAAGTTCTCTCTGGACTTACCCACACAACACATACATGTTATCCACCACCACCACTAATTAGAATCTTTACTTTGACCATGGATAAGGCTAATCATATTCTCCTCCTCCGACTTCAGATTTTGACCACGCTTCAGCCTAGTTAATTTACACACTGCGTTCCATCCTTGAAATACTACTGACTCATCATTCTTCATGAAACACTTGTCAAAAATAGTTATGGACAGCATCATATTGCTTTTTTGTCCACTCAGTACTTAATTAAAGGAAGCATAGCTCTGTTTACAACTACACATGCTATGCCATAACTTTTCACCTATCTCCCACCGCAGCCAGGTTCAGACTCTCTAGACAATTACTTTATTTTACTGCTCACCTCTGCACTCAAAAATGCTTCATGTAAATGACTTAGCTTTACAAATAATTAATTCTATTTACTTTTCTAAATATCTTATGCTTCCAAAATATTTAATTAATCCTCAATACCATTCAAATCCATTAAATGTACGATCGCCTATCCACTCTTTCAATGCTTAGCTTAGCTAATACTAAGCGGAGGCCATATTGCAGATATTTAAAGAATATCTGCATCACATAGATTCTTTATGCAGTGTTATTTATTATTATGTGATGAAATGTTTTATATTTGAAAGGATGAAGGCATTATTGGTGTATCAACAGTATAACTGGGGTATATTTATTAATCAGTCATTTTAATGTCAATGTATATTCTTTTGAGTATACAACCCCATTGACTTTCAATTATTTCTTTGATTTTGAATCATCTCAACCATCACGTGCTGTGACTGGTGCAATTTATTCCTAAACTCCCATTCTGTGGTTACAATGTTTTTATTCTAATGAAGAGTTTGAATCCTAGAATTTAGATATACTAGATGACCTGTAGGGAAAATTTCATGAATTGCGTACAAGAATAATGAGGTTGATGGTTTATAATAGGGTGAAAGAAGGACCACCCCATTTGTAGTAGTCGTTTATTTGTTTAGTGTAATGGGTATGTAACAAATACTTACAACATATTACAAAACAATAAAGAAAAATGTTTGCACACTTAAATCATATATGTATGACAAACCATCACTAACCTTAATGGGTAACCACTTACCTGAAAAAAATATACACATCACAGCCATATCTCAGTGATATGTCTGACTGTACTTATAGCACATGAAAAAATTTCAAGAATTAAAAGTTTAAATAGGAATTGTAAAGTAAAACAGAAATGTTTCTGTAACAGAAAAAAAAATGTATGCAAAAAGCTACTTATTGTATAAAAAACCAAACAGTTTATTGATATCTCTGTGATATGTGGTGCTGGTATCTATAGGTAATGCACTCAATTCTTGTTGATTCCAGTGAAGCTATTTATCAATATCTCTGTGATATGTGCTGATGCTATCTAACGGCATGGCTCTGATTTGTTTCTTACGTGCTAATTTCACAGTCATTATATTTGCCCTTTAAGGGTAAAATTAAAAAAGAAATCTTTCTTAAAATGTGATGTAACCAAAGCAGAGACCTTAATCATTAAAATGATCGTTTATCAATTTCGACTAGGTATCATGGAAGATAAATAGCTTGTGACAAAATAAGTTGTAGAAATATTCAAACTTTTGCCCTTTAAGGGTCAAATTCAGAAAGATTCCTCCCTTAAAATATGATATAGCCAAAGCAGAAACCTTCATCTTTAAAAGGATACCTCATTTTTCATTTTTTGTTTTGTATTAAGGAGATAATGGCTTGTGATAAAAAAAACACCCTTTAGAAATAATAAATATGATGTGTGTGTGTGCTATCTTTGGTAAGTAATGTTAATTCCTCTGGCCTCCTTTTCATTTGACACAGAATAAAATACACTTGACACTTGTGACAGTCTTCTTCTTCTTTTCGTGTTGATGACAGCATCAGATATGTGGTAGTTTTTCCCCCAATGCAATGGCTTTGTCAGTAGCTGATTGGAGGTCAAATTGAGATACATTAATTCTGATTTGTGGACAAGACAGCAGATATACCAAGGCTTCCCACACGAACATGTGGTATCTGGCTGTTTTCCAGATATCCCCATGTGGCAAGAGTATCTTTGCAATGGCCAACCCCAAATCGAATCCTGTTTAATGACTTCCATATTGGCCATGGTTGTTCAGACCCAGGTGGTAGACCCTCTTTTGGCTTGATCCACTCAAAATCATGTTGCACTCTCTTCTCCCAAGCCAATATTCTTTCATTGCTTGGAGCTCCATTTAGTGGCTTAGAAATCCGCATGAAGCTTGATCGGGACTTTAGTCTCAATGGCGCTGGTGTATAGCCATGTAAAGGGTGTTGGGTGTCTTCGTTCACTCTAAGCCTTGCCATGCTAGTGGAAACTTCCCGGCATATGTCTGCAGGGGCGATGCCAGCTTATATCTCCACTTTCCCACAGGCGATGGTCTGAGACAACCTGTGATGAGCCGGCATGTTCTGTGGAGTGCAACGTCTAACTGTCTTAGCATGACTTGATTTTTGCCACACAGGACGTGCGTACTCTGCTGCGGGGTAGCATAATGCTAAGGAGAGGTGCGGATGACACTTGGGTTAGATCCCCAATTAGATCCGGTCAACTTGCTTAAGATATTGTTGCTTGATGATACTTTCATCTTGACATTGCGTTAGTGGCTTTTAAAAGTGAGAGCTCTATCAAGAGTTACGCTGAGGTATTTTGGGTTTTCACTGTGTAGTAGAGTCGATCCATTCCAGGTCACATACAGCTTTCGCTTAGTGCATTTTGAGGTCATTCTGCTTGTAGTAAGTTCCAAGGGATTCATGAGCTGTTGTAAATCTACCGTCAACGAGATTGCTTCAAAAGTCACATTTTGAGCAGCTAGGGCAAGATCATCAGTGTAGATAAAGGACATGCAATGGCTCTCCAGGGGTTTGGTGTAGATTTTAAATAAAGCTGGAGCAAGAACACTTCCTTGAGGTAGTCCACTTGTGACAGTGAAAATGCTGTTAGGCAACCATAATAATAGGGAAGTATATGGAAAGTAAACCCATCACTCAGCATAGGTAAAGGCAGGAGGGTCATGATGAATACATAAACTCAAACACACTTTACAATATTTCTGTTGAAATCTTCATTGTACATAAAGGTGAGACATATGGCAAGAGGATCAGATGTGCACCCATTGAGACTCACCACCATACTCCACATCAAGTCTCAGCATATTCACAACTGATCGTGTCTCAACTCTATACATGATTAAGGTCTTAACCAAAAGATTTTAAATATATTTATGTATGTTATGGCCCTTTTACATTCATCTGTGGTGAGGGATGGGTTTACTTATCACATTTTTCTTTAAAATATGCACTTGATTACAGTTACTGATGACATACCAATGCTTCTAAATAATTTCTTTCAACTTATTACTTTTAAATATCACTTATCAGATGTGTGAATCTTTAACAATTTATATGCAAACCTGTAGTACTGTACAAATTTAATTTGCCATAATATGAACATGCTCTTTATATTACTGAATCATAAAATATGAAAATACTTTAAACCATTAAAATTCCTAAAAATGACCAAGAATGACATTGGTGTCATTGGTAACAAGTTAAACTCAATATTTTTACATCTGCAAATCTCATTTTAACTGATTTCTTCATGCAAAAAATCCTACATCAAATAGTTACTGTCTCACCATAATCCCCCTCAATTTATGATTGGTATTCAACTGACTCACTGCATAATAGCAAGAATAAATTCTCCAAACTAAAGAGACAGTCTGTTACAGCATCCATTCCAGACTTATCACTCGTTCTCAAAACATGAAAATTTTTTGTTAAAAAATCAATAATTACAAATTATTTCTGGCTGAAAATTCGGTGGTGATGGAGACCAAATTCACTTCAAAAGTTTCATTTACAATAGTTGTATTATGATTCTCCTATACAAACTAATTGACACAGAATAATTAGAACAATGAAAATTACATATGAAAATGTAAGTATGTTGCACATTGAAAGTGTTTATTTTTTTCATTAATTACAGTGAAATACACAAATAAAAGGGCATTTGAAAAATAATGCACAAAAACAGCCAAATATAACGTCCTTTCCTGGTAGCTATATCACAAGATAGGATTGTTTCTTAGATGTTCAATTGATGGGAAACATTATGGAATAAAACACTACAAACTGAAGTTCATTTTTATATTCATATTATTCACCATGAATCAATACTGTACTGAAATAGGCTTCATCATGTACACATTACAATTTTATAAAAATGTTAATACAATTTATCATATAATGTTAGAAATTTAGATTATATCAAATAATTTCTCTGTTTTATATGGACATATTGCAGTGATAAATTCCTTAGTGCTAATTTTGAATTTATTTAGGGGCATTATTCTCAGATTCGTAGGCAGATGGTTGGAGAATCTGATTCCCAGTGACTTAAAAACTATTTTTAGTTATGCTAAGTGAGCAATATTCAGTTCTTATATTGTGTTTATCTCTAGTGTTATGATCATGTACATCAATATGGCTTTTAAACAGATGTAGATTTTTCTTAACAAAAAGTAAACTTTGATAGATATATAAGCCAGGTACTGTCATAATTCCTTAAAGTGGGTTCTGGGTAATGCTCCACATATTAGACAAACTGCTTTTTTTTTTTTTTTTTTTTTTTTTTTTTTTTTTTTTTGTGAGACAAAGAGATGCTGTGATTATGGACTATTTCCCCAAAGGATAATTCCATAAGACAGGTAGGAGTGGACATAACCATAATAAATAAAGAGTAGTACATCAGTTGTTACTGTATCTTTAAATTTCCTAATCATGAAAATTCCTTTAGCAACTTTATTTGATATTAGTTCAATATGCCACTGTCATTTTAAATTTGTATAATTATTCCCAAGAATTTCACAGTATTGCAGGTAGAGTTGCTTTTTAAGGATATAACAAGGTGGTGTTGTTTTTTTCTAAGTTAAGAGATAGCTTGTTGGCATTACACCAATCTATAAACAGATTTAACTTTGCTGAGAATATCTCATCTATCAAAGTTGTAGCAGAACTTACCTTTACACACAGATCGCCAGCATGCTTATAACATTTGGAGAGCCCATTTTCAATAACAGGTGAGAGGTCATTGATATAAATAACAGGTGGCCAAGAATAGATCCCTGAGAAAACCATGTCCTACCTCCCTAAGATTAGATATATTGTTATTAAATGAGACCATTTGTGACCTATTACTTAAGTATGACTTAATTAACTTGACTGCCTTATCACCAAAATCTAAGTTCTTAAGTTTTTTTAGTAATAAAATTTCATGAGACATGGTATCAAATGCCTTGGTTAGATCAAAAAACTTCGCGCCAACATTAAGTTTGTTTTCAAGGTACTAAAGACAGTCCTGTATAAAAGTTGTAACTGCATCACACGTTGACCTATTTTTCCTAAAACCAAACTGGTTGTTAGAGAGAAGATTATTTAGTTCAAGGTATTTGTGATTTGGAGACTGATAAGCTTCTCAATAACCTTTGACATAATCGGGACATGGGGTATTGGCCTATTACCTTACATACCTTCAGCTGTTCTGGAAAAACTCCACTATCAAAGCAGCCATTTACAACCCCTGTCATTATTTCTGATAAAAAGTAGCTACTAACCTTGACAATTTCTGAGTTCAGATTATAGATATCCATTGACTTACTATTTCTTAAGGATATAATTGCAGTATGGATTTCCTGTACAGAAACCGATTTCAAAGAGAATATTATATCAGCACATTTGACTTTGGACAGATAATAGTTGTTTGGACTAACTACTATTTTCTTAACTGTTTCGCTAATACTATCAATAAAGTAGTAATGGAATTCTTCAGCTGTTAAGATAGGTGTTCCATCCTGATTACTATTTATAAGAAGACCACATATAATGATATTCCAGATATCCCTTGGTTTATTTGAACATCTAAGTACATTTTTGCTATTACAATTTAGTTTAGCTCTTCTGATTTCATCTTTGTGCATACATTTAATTTGTTTATATTTAGTGTTTAAATCCACAGTCTAACTTTGTTTGGATATAAAGTGGTGCTAAGCACACATATTTTCTAATTCCAATAACATAGGAGTGAACCATTTGTTTACTTTGTCATGTTTATCTCTACTGTTTACTACTTTTAAAGGGAAGGAATAATTAACACTTCTCATAAATTCTGTAAAGAAAACTGATAATTAATCAAGAATGCTAATCTGAGAGGAATGAGAGGCCTGTTCATATTCTTTAAACAATATAAAAAGTCTGCTATATTTGTTTATTAATCTGTCTATACTGAATAGTTGGTCTACATCTGCTTGAAGTTTTTTTTTCTGAATTAAAGAGAAGTGATGAGAGAATATCGTAGTGATCAAATAATATAGTTTGTATGACTGAGGCTTGTGTAATGTACCCTTTAGTTCGCCAAAAGCATTCGCACTAACTATCCCCAGCAATAATATATTCTATAGATCGATGTTGAAGTCACTTATGCAGAACTTAGAAATTTTGTGTAAAGGAATTATCAACTTGAATGGATTTTCTGGCATTAATTTCCACAGTGAAAACACATCATAAGAATCATTTTAAGTGTATTCATTATGTCCAGAAAAAATTACTTTAATATATAATTTGGTTTGTTGCTGTTTTGAAACACACTGTTAAGAAGGCTAATTTTTAAGATTTGAAATAGCACTGAATTGAGTATAGTCACTGCTGATCTTTTATCACCAGCTATAGTCAGCACTGTCTAGAATATTTTGATAGTAAAATTAACTATGAACTCATATTTTGGCAAAGTTTAATAAGTGGTTTTAATTAAGAGAAAAAATAAAGTTTTTGACTAAAAGGAATACAGTTGAAAAATTCTATGAAGTAAATAGCCTAAATTGAGAGGATCACAAATATATAGTAATCTCAGTAAAAAATTTAAGTATTAATGAGATAATTAAGATTTTGAAGATAGATTGTCATTAATTGTTGTTGGTGTGCGATAAAGTGCGCCAAGTTGGTGGCGTAAGAGACTTTAGAGTTAATCTTATGGAGACCCTTTTGAATGTTGCATTAAATTAAAACAGATAGAATATGATCATAGGAATTCCCTGTATTAATTGCAAGTTAAACCATTTGGTATATTGGGAGATATTAATTTCTGAAAAATTTTGCTGACATCATAGGAATTTAGAAGCTTATAAATGTCCAGGTAGCTTTCATTAATTTGCTCAGTCTCTCAGTGATTTTCAATGAAGTAACTTCGTGCTGTTATGTAGTCCAATCTTTCTCTAAAAACCAAACGGGTAACTTTGCGTCAGTTTGTGGAGCGAACCACTCCACGCGGTAGTGGCTGCAGCACATCGTAACATGTTGTGACCATTTCTCATTAATGTTAGGGGGACTTAGTGAGTTTGTCTTCTTGTATGAATGTACTTAGCCTGTCAGTCTTAAAAGGAACTGTTTTCTGATGTCTTATCCATGATTCTGATACCGATATTCTATGAGTGAACTTGATCAAAAATACAAGTATTTTGTGATACTAAAACTGTGTTTAGGGAACTTATTTAATCATACCCTTCATGTTTGGGGTTCATGATACAAACCCGTGGCAACCACATAAATAATTTTTAGTGTACCAGAAGGCTAAATAGGTCATGAACTTAATTGTTCAAAGTTTAGCCAAAGTGTTAACCCCCGGCGTACATTTTGGCCTAACACTTGGATTCTTGAGAAATGGAAAGTTGTCGCAACATTGTCAATTTGTCAATACAAGTCCCTCCACTTATATTCCCTGGACATGTAATAACATTTTTTAGAAGAATATTTAGGACATATCTAGTAAAAAGACTTCACAGAGTATCTACATTTGGTCCACTTAAAGTCCAGGTTGAAGTCAGCACATAGAATTATATTACAATTTCTAGAACTGAGTTTGGCTAGTAGAATATCAATTTATTCAAAGCAAATTATTATTTGATGTTAGAATGGAGCTTTTCACCATTAAGAGGCATTGAAGTAGACATACTACTTCTGACGGTGTAGAGCTGGAGTATTGTCCACATGGGCACTGAGCTGCCTCACACCCCATGCCTTCCCTGAAGTGTCTTCATGCTCCCCATTTTTGGAACCTATACTCTAGTGCAATAGTTCATTTTCAATAAAATTTTTGATACGCATATCAGGTTACCACACAGTGTGAATTAAGAGCACTTAAGAAAAAGTATTGGCAAAGCAACAACAAAATAAAATCTTCTGCTTGTAACATAGAAACTATATCAGATGGTAGTGTTTTAGTATTTTTTGTTTAAATAGTGTTTATGATCAATATGTGGGTTAAATTTCAGGTTCATTTAATCCTGTTTTTGATATATACCTGGAAGTTTTTGCTTCAAAAACAGCTATAGTCTGTGAAAGAATTTTCTTCTTGGATTTGGTTAATAATGATGATTGAGAAAATTCTATATGTTTGATGCATAGAAGGGTAAAGTGATAAAATTGTTTAAAATCATTAAAAAGGTAAATGATTTTATTTCTGCTGAAACTGTTTACAAATGCAGCAATTAGATTTTCTGAAATTTGCATTCGTATATAGTAACTAACACAAAATTTTATGTATTTGTAGTTAACAATGCAATTTGATTACACTAATAGGTTGTTATGTAACTAACTGTTGATCACTAGTTGATAATATTACTGGATTGTTAAGCATTGTGTCGCGCGACTGGTTATAATTATAAATAACTCAGTTCTACGCTTTTAACAGATTAACATTTATTGTTCCCAATTCTTATTCTTCTAGGAACTACATTGGTCTTAAAATATCCGAAGAATGCAAGGTTCTTAAGCAGTGAACTGGTAACAAAGCAACCGTTCGGTCTGTACGTCGCTAAACCTCTAGCTATCTCTTGATTTTTTTTTATTGCCATGGCAACTTACATTTCCTTGCTAAAGGAGTAAATATCTCATTTTTGTTTAATTTCATTTCACAAAAATATGATTTTCTTATGAAATTATTCTGTTGTGTCACATGCCTCCTCAAGTTCACCATGTCTTTGCTTAAAAGACATTGGTAAACTTATAAGAATAACCTTGCATCCAGCGATACTCTTTCCTCTGTTCCTATTAGAATTTTTTACAAAACATTTTACAAAATATTCTCTTCTTAATACTAACAATATACAGAAATGAACTAAAAAAACCATGTATTCTCTTAATGAAAACATATATACATACAGCATTCTAGCTTAACACCACACAAATGCAAGTCCTGTCGCGGTATTGTCTTGATATATCTATTAATGTAAATATACATACATACAGCATTCTAGCTTAACATCATATTACCATGACATCAAAATAAAATGTAACTGACTACATCTTTCCAAGTCAAAGCTACACTTTCTGATCTAAGTAATTTCATTTCTTTTAAACTATTGATCAGGCAATCTTTTTGGGCAAAAATAAAAATTATTAATCATTTTCCCATGAATATAACAATTTCTACTGTCTGTTTCAACCACATTTGTGTACGTTTGTGAAAACAGATTAACTATTTGGAAGTAGTTACTCCATAAGGAAAAAGGTACCTGGACCAAAAAATTATTTCTATAGCATGAAACTATTGGACATGCTTCATTTTTATTTTATTTCTTCAGTACATTACATTATATTCTTCCCATAAGTAATAACTTCTCTCCACTTTACTCCATCTTGAATATTCATATCTAGGCTATGAGATGTAACAACAGAGTCATTTGAAGGTTCTACCTGGACCTCAGCTATGCCTGTGTTAACCAAATCCTGAACCTTTCGGTATCATTTAAAGGCAATGCCTAGATAGTGGCCTTATTTACAGGAACTGAGTCTTGACTGTGCTGCCCTCTCTATATGATATTTTACTTCTTAATTCATAACACATTTCTAACAACAGAGTAGATACCTGGAAGCAGTTACAGTACTTGCAAGGAAAAAAGGTGCCTGGACCAAAAAATTATTATTATAGTTTTAAATTCTTCATACCCTTGTGTCGAAAAAGAACTCCAAGAGGAAATATTAGGAATAATCTTTAACATATTTTACCTCGTTTTTGTAAGAAGTGGTTATTAAAAATAAATATTAAAACTATTACTTGATGAGAATAGTTACTAGTAAGAGGTACCTGGACCTTGAAAATTATTTTTATAGCATTAAACTATTGGACATGCTTCGCTGCCCCCTTTTTTTTTTTTTTTTTTTTTTTTAAAAAGTTGTTTTGAACTTAACTTTTTTCCTGTTCAAGTAGTGGGTTGGTGAGTACATCATTATTTTCTTTCTCACTTTTTTCCTGTTCAAGTAGTGGGTTTGTGAGTACATCATCATTTTCTTTCTCACTTTTTTCCTGTTCAGGTAGTGGGTTTGTGAGTAAATCATTGTTTTTTGCTTTACTTCTATCTGAGAAAATATAGGGGTTGACGATTCAGAAGTGTCATTTTCTGGTATGTAGCTAGTATTGAATGATAATGATGTGGTTGTATTATATGTACTAATTGTTAGTGGCAAAATGGAGTCCTTGGTATCAATTGTCATTTGTATTGGTTTACTATCTCCTAATGTTCCCTCAAACTTAGTGTGAACATCAGATAGTTGTAATGAAGTTGGTTGCTCAATATGAGCAATACCAGGTAATGTGATTGAAATTGTCTGCCTTTTATCAATAACTTCTTTCCCACTGTTTATTTTTTCTCCAAGGGTATTTTCTACATACAAAATTTGTGAAGTTTGGCTGTCATTTAATTCTGAAAGAAGTGTGGTTTGAGTTTGTAACTGTGCAGTTAGACTGTCCGTTAGGTCCTTTATCTGTGTAGTGAAACTGTCTTTTAGGTCCTTTATCAGTGCATTTCGACTATCTAGTTTTGAAATTTGGTCCTTTATCTGTGCATTGCAACTATCCATTTTTGAAGTTTGGTCCTTTATCTGTGCAATTAATAGGACAAGCAGCTCATCTGTGGAAGGTTTGGTGGTATGTGTGCTGGTACAGGGTGTTTGTTCAAGCCTTCATTTGGCTGAGATTGACCAGAAAACCCCAGAAAATCTTCTCCAGGAGTGGATGTAGAAAATTGAGTCACGTTCAAAGAATCCCTATCCGGGCTATTCAGCATAACGCTGTTGGTGGGAAGGTTTATATCTAACATTGTGTTAGTAGGAAGATTGGATTCTGTATGTGAGTTAACCTCTTTTACCGGCGATAATTCACCAGTTAATCCTCTCTCCATCTTGAAAAACCAGAGAGACAGGTAGATTAATATTCAGGAACTGAGAAAAGTTGCTGCGAAAAAATAAATAAGTAATTCTCGTAATTACAACAGGAAGATTACAAGAAGAAAGTACGATCTTAGTAAGAGAGTTACCCACTATTTGATAAATAGTACCGTTTGAATAAGGCACGCGAGTGTTCAGTATAATTAAAAACATACCAAAAGAGCAAGAAATGAAATGATTTAACAAGTTTCTATTCAACTCTAAAGTTCGTAAATATTCCGACTTCAAAATGAAACCATGAAATTAACTACAAAGCTTCACTCTTGGAAGGTATTTTATAGTCATTTACGTCAGGACGCTCCACTGGTAACGCCTCATAAACATATACTTAACTTAAACGAAAGATTCGTGAACAAATCTCGCCGACAGCAGACATATGTTTACTCCAAAGACTGTAGCTTCGTCGTGTCTGTTATCCGCGACCAGATGTTCGTCGTAGATATGCTCCAACAGCCAGAGATGAAAATAATTATATCAGTCGTTCTCGACGTCGTAAATTCCAGCGATTCTTCTCGCGGCGTTGTCGAATCTTTGTCGTAACTGTTAAATGCTTTTCCTTCCGTAGCCAAGTTGCTGTTGTTGATACACTTTTTTCACTGCCGAGTCATCTACACATCGCCATGTCGCGCGACTGCGTTATATATAAATATAACTCAGTTCTACGCTTTTAACAGATTAACATTTATTGTTCCCAATTCTTATTCTTCTAGGAACTACATTGGTCTTAAAATATCCGAAGAATGCAAGGTTCTTAAGCAGTGAACTGGTAACAAAGCAACCGTTCGGTCTGTACGTCGCTAAACCTCTAGCTATCTCTTGATTTTTTTTTATTGCCATGGCAACTTACATTTCCTTGCTAAAGGAGTAAATATCTCATTTTTTGTTTAATTTCATTTCACAAAAATATGATTTTCTTATGAAATTATTCTGTTGTGTCACAATTGGATGTACTGTTCCATACCCCTGATATATTTCTCATGTATGATCAAAGTGAACATAACTAATTTATTTCAGACTAAACAAAAATGACCTAATATCCATCATTTTGGTTGTCCTTATGTCTATATTTTCAATTGGTAAAACTGAATAACTAATTTTTCTTTTAATCAGTTCTCCCTAAAAAATTTAATTTAAGGGATGACTATAAACTTGCTAGGGTTAAATTATTTTTTTTTTCCAATCTTCTTTACTTCCTTGATGACTCCTCAGAATATAAGTTTACAAAATTTGTAATACAGTTTGGTTGTGGTTCAATGAATTATAATATGTGCAGAGTTCAGACTCCAATGTATTCCATTTTAGTGCCAGAGTTCAGTGACAGACAAACAGAAGGACATACAGAGAAATTGCAGCCACAGGGCTTATTTAATATCCCTAAAATTACTTGGGCAATTAAATATTTCTTCTTCAATGAGTTCAACAGAATGTAATTAGATGAGATACTGTACATATTTATCTTAGTGCTTGCCAGTTTAATGCAGAACTTGTTAAAATGTAGCATAAAATCTTACTTGACAAAGATTGTTTAAGTACTGAATCACTTGATAATATTATGCTCAAAAGTTTTAACAGAAAACAGGAAACAAAAGCTTACCAAAGGTAATATAAATCACATCACAAAAAAATTGCTGATCCTGGTGTGTAAGCAGTTAACACTCAGGCCAGCGATCTTGAAAGATCCTGACTCAATTCCCAGTTCGGCCATCAAGATTTCAGTTTTCGTTGGTTTCCCGAAATCATTTCATGCATATGCCAGGATTGTTACTACAGGAGGCCATGGATAAATTCCTTTTTGATCTTTGTTCCAAATCCTGTCCTGTCTCTAATGATTTTAATGTTGAGGAGCTTTAAAGCACTAAGAAAGTGAAGGGGGAGGAGTAAACAAATGCCTAAGATTTATTAATTTGCTTAAGATGATCTATGTGTTTTCTAAAAATATAGTATGTTGCTTTCAACCATCCAGGTACAACAGTTCTTGGAGCAATTGATCCACTAAATGCTATTGCTGATGTCTGTGGAAAGTATGGACTTTGGATGCATGTTGATGCAGCTTGGGGTGGAGGAGTATTGTTCTCTCGCAAATATCGCTCATTGCTGAATGGTGTAAACAGGTATCAGCTGTACTGTTAGTCTAACTTACACCATCTGTTGTATAATTTTTGTAGTAGTTGTTAAATATTTGGGAATCCATTCTTTATTTAATAATCTTAAAATAGAAGCTTTATTGTAGTTTATTTTATCAGTAGACAACAAAATACATATGATTTAATTATATCAGAATATGAATCATGTTCCTGATAAATGAAGGAAGTGTTCAAATGATACTGTTATTAATCAGGACTGCATAAACTTTTAATTCTAGGGCTGATTCTGTTGCTTGGAACCCACATAAGCTCTTAGCAGCCCCACAGCAGTGCTCAGTCCTCCTTGTGCGACACACTGGATTGTTAAAAGAATGCCATGCTCAAGAAGCAGCATACTTATTTCAGAAAGATAAATTCTATGATACTAACTATGATGTTGGAGACAAATACATACAATGTGGGAGGCGTCCAGATGTAATGCATTTTTGGCTTATGTGGAAGGCAAAGGTGATTTTAGAACAACTTTTAATATTTTTGGTGTGAATATTTTTTTAATAAAATCTTATAGTTTAAATAGTTCCTGATCAATTTTCTGTGTGTTTTCAAAATATATGTTATTATTTTTTTATTAAATACATGGCATTATAGTTATTTATAGGACAGGTTTGAAATTATGCAAAAACACAAAGCCTTTTTTCTTGAAAAAAAAAAAGGGCTTACACTTTGCTTAAAATATTGTGTTTTTTTGTGTTTATGAATTATAGCTTTTGTTCCTGTTGTCCTCCTCCCTTCAACTTTGGTGAGTATTGGGTATAATTTATCTATCCTTACTTATGAATCAATTTTTTTTAAATTTATAAATGGTGTTTAATTAGAATTCTGCATTTGGGTCTATTCTCTTTAATATTTGAACACACTTTGTTTTCATAATCTGATATTGCTGTACCTAGATAATTTTTCCTTTCCACTATGTGGCCAGGCAGGAGTTTGCTGATGCAGTGTTTTTATTATTATTATTATTTTATATCATCATCATCACCATCATCGTCATCATCAGACGTTTCCACTTTTGCAGGTCATCCTGAGCATCCTCTTCCAAGACTGGTGGTCATTCCATTATTTTATATAGAAAAGTTAACTGAAACAGTTTTGCAAATTGCATATTTATGAAGTCTGACATTTCTATGGATTATTTGGAGTCAAGATAAAACATTTTTAGAGTTAAAAGAGCTATTTTGAATAAGACTAATTGTTTAGGCATTCTAGTGACTTCAAGAGGTATTGTCAGGTGCTACTGGTGTGCTATAAAGAACCTAGATTGCTGATTGTTGTCATCAGTTTCAGAATGGCAGCTCAGTTTTTAAGTCTCTCTTTATTATGGCACAGTGCAGGGGAGTTGCAAGCCTGCTCTACAGTTAGGTTCTAAAATGGCGTAAAAGTGTTTGAAAATTGGTAAAAAAAAAATTGTTTCTAAAGGTTAGTGCAGGGCCCAAAGAAGTTTTAGGAATAACGTTCAAACCTTTGTAATGAAGAAATGCTTGCTATGGGGTACAAACATTGCTCATGAAATAATTATCATGCCTGGTACCTATTCTTATTATTTGCAGTGGTTCTTCTTAAATCCACCAAACTATCCCAATAGTTAAGGGTATATAGAAAATTTTGAAACAGTACAATTCACAAAAATTAAAAGTTTATATTCTTGAAAATTCTCTTACAATGTCAGGTACCAGTAAACTGAATAAGGCATCAAAACTATCACACCTGTTAACTTAGACTGCAAGTAGGCGCTACTCGAAGTCGAAAAACTATATCGTGGAACTCCCGACACGTGTACAGTATAACAGCCACTGTGACGTAAAACTGACCTTTGTACCAAACTTAAAATCCTTAATTCTCCTTTAATCTTCCTGAAATTTTAGTTTGTTATAGCCCCCACTTTTTTTTAATCATTCTGTCCCATGAGGATTTATGCAAAAACATCCCTGTTTAGGCAATGTTAATTTTTAAAGTTTTAAAACACAAAATCTTGAAATACTACCAAAGTTTTTACTTCCCCTGAGCTAGTTCTAACACCAAAACATTCGTTATAATTTCCCCCCTTTTTTGATGTGTATGACTCTATTGGACTCTATGCACCTTGAGTGTAATTTGTGTAAAACCTTATTTCTGCCATTATGGTGCAATCCTTACGTTTCAGCAAATGGAAGGAAGGCACGAGTACAGTAAAGTCAAGGTGAGAATAGTTCAAGGAGATAGTAAGAAATGGGGAAGAAAAATTTATTTCAAAACAGAAAATAAAAAGAAGTAAAGAACCTGTGTACTATAACAGGGAGGGGAGGTGCGGTGGTTAAAGAGGTTGGTATAAAGAGAACATAATGGAGTTAAGAGAATATTAGTCGGGAATATTTAAAACGGTTAAACAAGGACCTAATAATAACTAAGAAGATGGCGAAAGATGGATTTATGAAGAGTATTGTCAATACAGGGGGACCATTGATTGATTCATCTAGAAATTCCTATAACTATGTTAGAAAACTGAGAGGAAGGGAGGGTGTTGAGACACTTTTAGATAAAGTTGGACAAGAAGTTATGGAGGATTTGAAAAAGGCAGAGATTTTAAGTAACTGGTTTAGTGAGAGCAGATGATATAATTTGAAATTCATCCTGAGGATATCATGAAGGAACTAAGAAAGCTGAAAAAACATAAAGGGGCTGGTGTAGATAATATTACTACAGATGTCTTAAAAATAACAGGATGCGACAGTGTACCTTATCTTGAAATATTATTTAAATTGAGTCTGGATACTTACTGCTTACCAGAGGATTGGAAAAGTGTGATTGTTGTGCCAGTACATAAAGGATGGGGGGGGGAGAAATAGAATCGAAAATTATAGGCCAATTAGCTTGATGTCAGTGGTACGTAACTTAATCGAGAGATTGATATGCAACCACATTAGAAATATATGTGAGGAGCATAAGTGGTTTTCAAGTAGACAACATGGCTTTAGGCAAGGATATTCATGCGAATCTCAGTTGGTGGGATATATGCAACATATTTCAGATTAAATGGACAAGGGAGGTCAAATTGATAGTGTAGCACTAGATCTTTCAAAGGCTTTTGCAGGGTGAGCCATAAAATGGCAGTAAGTAAGGTAAAAACTATTGGAGTGGATGAGAAATTGATTTACTGGTAAGAAGAATTTTTAAAAGGTAGAAGTTGGGGTAGGAAATGCAGTATCAAAAGAAGTGGATGTAAAAATGGGAGTGCCACAGGGTTGTGTATTGGGACCATTGCTATTCATTATTCTAATGAATAATTGTGTTGATTGTTTACTATCAGAAATTAGATGGTTTGCAGATGATATAATGCTGTATAAAAGGATCAAAATGGTAGAGGACTGTAAATAGCTTCAGGGTGCTCTGGACAGGATATCTAGTTGGGTTGGTAAACATTGGATGAAGATAAATGCAAAGAAGAGTCAGCTTACTAGATACACAAATAAAAATCTAAAGGTTGGTTATGATTTTGAGGTGGGGAAGGAATTGCTTGCTATAGACTTGAAATGTAAATATCTTGGCATTAAATTTGATAACAAGCTTAACTGGGCAGGACAAATTGGTCAGGTAGTAGGAAAAGGTTTCAAAATTTGCACTTGTTGGAGAGAGTGATTAGTGGATGTACGAGAGAAGTAAAGGAATTGAATTACAAAAACTCAGTCAGACCATTGCTTGAATATGGTAATGTAGTATGCGACCATTTTGAGTATCAAATACAGGAGTTTGAGAAGGTGCAATGTAGAGCTGCTAGATTTGTTTCTGGAAATTATCGCAGAACCCAATCAGTAACAGATATGATAAAAGAGCTGGAATGGAACTCATTGAATGACAGAAGGAGGGTGAAGAAGGTCATGGGAGTGTACAAGGCTTATATTGGTGATGTGGCATAGAAAGATATTGGTGTAAAAATTGAAAGTAATGCATGGAAGGGAAAAGATGACCATGACCACAAGCTGGCACTCGATTTCAGCAACTAGGGTGTAGGAAGATTCTCTTTTTTAGGTAAGGGTGTCAGGGATTGGAATAAGTTAGCAAGAGAAATGATGAATAATTTGCCAGAAACATTGAAAGAATTTAAAGTTAAAATTTGTAAAGGGTAAATGTAGGTGGATGCAGAAAAGGGGGAAGATAGGTGTTTTGGGAAATTGCCACCGGAGCATGTGCTCCATAGCAATTTAATTTAATTCTTCTACAATTTATTTCTACTGAACCCTTACTGTGGTGGAGCTGAAATAAACACTAATTACTTTAGAAAAAAATCCCCTATCCTTTAGTATTTTTTTCTTATTCCTAACATGTTTCTTTACATCATCCCATTGTCTGCTCTACTGTTACTATGTCACTATGTTTTTGTCAGTATTTCGTCCTTCAGCCATATTGTAAAAAAAAAACTTTAATTTCTTCTTTAAACCTTAAATATCATCAGTATTCTCAAACAAAACATCTATTTGTAATCAGTGAATTTTTCTCTTTAATACGAACATAATTTCAAAGTTGTATCTCCATTATTTCTGAAAATGATGAAATCTATCAATACCTATTTTTGCCTAAAGAACCTATCCCAGAGAAACAATTCTTGTAAAAATAGACCTAGTCTTCGGCGCATTTGGTGACAAAAAGTTATGATATCTTCTGAGCCATGTCTATGTATTACAGTGTGTATACACTTCACTTTGTGAAACAGAATGGTTTCTCTCGGTGTTATAGATTTTATTTAGAATAAATTATTGTAGTGACTTGGCAATTGTGCAGGCTACATTTTAGAAAACCTATATAAATACCTTAAATACATTGCTTTATCAAACTTACAAATACATAAAAGCAAAGATTTCCCCGCACTTTTTTGAATTTGACAAGTATATATTACACCTTCCATTTCAGCAAAAATTATGGTATGCCTAATAGCCAAGTCACCATATTTTTTATTATATATTTATTATTAACTACTCTAAAAGTGGCTTGCTATATAACTGGCATGTGGTGAGTTTCTTTTAAACTATTTTGAGGATATATTGAAGATATAATAGGTTTAAGACATGACCCTCAATTTGAACGTAATCTGCTAAGCTGAAATTAGTTGAATTTTAATTTTTAAAAATACTAACACTCACCCCTTTTAACTCAATGTTATGGAAGATTGTCTTCATTTATTCATCACCCATACTACAAAATCTCACAAATTACCTACTTTAACTAAAAAAATTATCACAAAATTGAAAAATTGAATGTACATATGTTGGAGAGACTCATTTCCAAATTATTGTATTAACTCCCTTGCCCATTTTATTTAAAATAACTTGCAAATAGCTCACTAAATGGGTTTATCAGTAATGTCTTTCTTACACTCGTGTCGCTTATTTAAAAATCTACTTTTCTCTCCTAAATTCTTATGACTGTACATGAAATTGCCCATCAAATTTCATTCTATTGACATCCAACCACTCTATCTGTAGTACCTAACACTATTTCACACCCTCCTTTATGAACTGGCACTACTATACCTGATCTCCAGTCATTCAGGATGCAGCAAATGTCCAGACTTAGCATAAACATTATATATGTTATTGTGATGGATCTTTGGTGACAGTGGTAATTTCCCTATACATCTACAAGATTCATTCACTTAAACATTATGTCTGTTATTGTGATGGATCTTAAGTGCCAGTTGTAATTTCCCTATATGTCTACAACATTCATTCATTGTTCCAGCTGCACTTTTCAGCACTTCATTTGATAATTTGTTCCAAGCCTTTAATTCTGTGTCTAAAAATAAAATTATATCACTCCCTTATGCCTGAACTTTAATTGTTATCGTTAACTTACCACACACTACTACTAAGTCTTAATCCAATAATCAGCAAATCTTCAATGTATCACTCATACCCAGCCATATCTACACCTGCCTTCTTTCTTCTAATGATCTTCTTTCTTTCTCAAGTAGATTCAGTTCTATGAAACCTACCCTGACACCCCCCTGAAAGTCCAACACAAAATAACTCTATTATCTAATGACATCAAGTACACTTGCACTTTCTGCCTTCATCAAATTATTTATCCTCCACCAAATCTTTATTTTACTAATAATTATTGTTTAATAAATACACCAATACAACTGTTATTGGATATTATTTATTATATGGATGCAATTTGCCTCTCATCAAGATATCTTCAGCATACACTATTTTTTATTTCCATTTTAAGGTATGGTTGTTGACCACTTGTGACCTCAACCAGCACAAAAACTGAAGTTTAACAGTGATGTGCATCGAAAACTGTGCTTCAAAGTTGACTACCAGTGGAGTCATAAGATCCCAACTATATCCAAATTGTGTAATTAAGTGCAATAGTGAAAACAGCATGCTTGTTGAGGACACAGGTGACCAACAACCACACCTCAAAACGGAAATCTAAATTTAAAAAAAAAAAAAAAAACAAAAAAAAAAAAAAAAAAAACGTGTATACTGAAGATACCTCGACGAGAATTGAAATAACTCATCTGTAACAATAAATAATTGGCGTATTTATTAAATAATAATTATTAGTTTATAAAGCAAATGTTTAAGAAATGGCCTACAATAATCACAAATCTTTATTTAATTGTACGTGTTTCTAATAAGCCTGCTCTTTAGTATCTAGTCTACACTACATTCCATTTTGTCCTATCCAATTAGTTATCCTATGCAGATCCAACTTTATCTGTTCATAGTACTCTCCTGTTGCAATCTTACTACATCACATTATGCCATCTAAAAATAACTTTAGTTCTCTAAACCAACAACAGATGCATTCATTACAATTTGAACGGCTGTGGTGCAAATACACTACCACAAGACATTCCTCTTCTCACTTCCACATTTTTTGGTATTCCAGTTCCTACTTCTTAAGAATACCTCTACTCAGAAAAAAACATACTCTGAATTATTCCAATGATTACAAACTTATTCACCACCGTTTTTGGCTTACATGTCAAAGCTTTGAATATATACAGTGCCAAACTGTCAACTTGGTCTTCCCTGTTTATTTAATATCAAATGCCTTGTAAATATCCTGCTAACTGTATCTAAATGAATAATCTCTAATAACCTCACTTGCAAATAAACAGACCTGATATGGTTATATATCAAACTTTCACCAACTTGGCAACAATTAAGGTAGAATTAATTGGTCTGTACTTTTCAAAACTTATTTTTTTCTTGTGTTCCCTTCTGCTTTGCTGTGTCCTCTCTCTGTTATATTATTTTCTTACTCTTCCACTGTCTCTTCATTATTGTATTCTCTAAGTTGTTTACTTTTCTTATTTTTATTTGGAATAAACATTTCACTTATTACTTCTTTTAGCTGCTTCCACTCTGCTGTACTGCTGCCCTGACATATCTCCTTAATTCTGGAAAAAATTCATGAGTTCACCTTCTTTAATGTATCCTCCTTGTCAATCCATACCTGATATATTAAATTCACTACCTATTATTACTAAAAAAAATTACAGTAATGAATTGGTAAAAGGTTGTGAGACAAATTGGACAAACAGGTTGAAGGTCTCAGATAATCTTGAAATTGTTAGAAGGAATAGTTTTAATCTGGCAACAAAACCAAGACAGGCAGAAATAGGATGCAGGAAAAGATGCCTCATGTAAACGCAAGGTGTAACAGGCCTACAAGTCATTAGGATAGAGGTGTAAATTTCAAAAGAAATAGAAGGAAAAGGATTCTGCTTCTAGCTGGTAGCCATGGGAGAGGTGCAGGCTGACTTCATCATGATCAATTAGGCACCAGCTTCCAGGTCCCAAGTGCTGTCAATCCTTGTGTATTGCTTAGGACCCCTCTATAAGAGTTTCACAAAGGATGATAATGTTGCAATAGTAGGGGGGCGAAAAATACTACTGACAGAAATGTGAGTTATAATATAGACAGTGAACTGAGGAAGGCAGCATAACTGCAACAATATACCACGGTGAAACTGGTGCAGATCCTTGGTCACCACAATAGATCACAGTTGAACTCAACCGTGAGGTACGTAAATATGGAGACAGAGGAACTGCTCTGGAAAGGCATGATTTCTGTTATGGGGTGATTGCCTGTATTTGAATTTGTATTTATTGGTCCCTTTGCACCATACATAGTACAAAGTACAAATGATTGGGGTAAGTCAAAAATAGTCTGTATTCACACACACACACACACACAACACACATTCTCTCACCATTCATAGATGATGCTTCACATGGTATGGCCTACATCTAAACTGAAGTGGGAAAGGGGCACTTCCAATAATAAGGAGATTAGGAACACACCTTTTTAGATTAGAGTCCCAGTAAGAGAATAAAAATAATTTACCATTTGGAAACTAAATGCATATGCACAGTGGAAGAAAATTGATGAAACAATTAAAAATGGGAAGGGAGTACATTAGAAGGGTCAAGAACAGTGATAAGAATATGGCAAAACCAATTATGTGACTGCTACTAGTGAATTTGATAGTTTAATGAACAAAGAAATAAGAGTTTGGTTAATTAATGGAAATGTACAAACCAGATAAGGGGGGGGGGGGGGGGATTAATGGAAAGAGTGCTAAACAATGAGGTTTTCTCTGAGGATTACAGAGGAAACAGCAAGGACAGAACAGCTGTTCATGAACATGTAGTCATACTGATTACCAAATACTACTGCAATTTGTAGGTGTTAATAGAAGATGTTCATGAGTTGTGGTGAGTTGATTGCTGGGGGAATATGAAGCCATAGATCAGAGCGTTGTCTGCTTACCATAGTGGTAAGACAAATGACCAACATGAGTCCCTTGGTTAGAAATTCAGTACATATTATAGGTTGTTTATTATTGGTGGGGCATAGAATAAACTAGCTGTGTAATGGGAAGGAAGTAACTATATAAACACAAGCGAACAGAAATTTGTGAACAGAAATTGTCAGTGAAGAGCACAAGGGGACAATAAAGTGGACTGGTGGCTCAGTGGTTAACTCATCTGACTGAAGATTGAAAGGCTTCTGGTTTGAATGCCAGTTTCGGCTGGGGTTTTTAAAGGTCCTTAATCCCACCTTTTGGGGAAAAACTTTGATTGCTATCACAGTAAAATAGTAATTGAAGTTGTTAGAATTGCAGTTATTTGCATGTTCTGGTACTTTAAAGTATACATTGTATGTGTAGACTTTTTGTGGCAATTCATTCTGACTGAAATTTATTGTGTAGTGAGGCATATGCATGAACTGGTACAATGGTGGCAGTTGGTATGCCTGTATAATATGTGTAGTGGAACATGTAGCATGCCCAGTTGTGGTGAAGTTTTTCTCCTGTAGTAGGTTTGGAATATGTGGGTTAATGCAGGGTGCAACTTCTGCAGCTAATTCTGTTGCATGGAAAATATTGATATGGTGGTTTTGAAAAGTCTGCAGGAGGGTATTTGTGGACCAAGGGTTTTTTTTTTTTTTTTTTTTTACGATTGGGTGGTCTGCAGGCTATGTGCAAGATATTTCAGACAGAATGGACAAGGGAGGTCAAGTTGATCAAGTAACACTGGACCACTCCACTCCAACGGATTTGATACAGTGAGTGATAGAGTGGTGATAAATAAGGTTAAAATGGCTGGATTCAACTAAAAATTGATTGTTTGGGTAGAGAAATTTTTAAGAGGCAAGAAGCAAAGAGTTACGGCAGGAAATGCATTATATAAAGAGGTGTTTGTGGGGAAAAAAAGAGTAGTATCAGTACTATTGCTGTTCATTTTTCTCATGAATTATTGTGTTTGTGGCTCACAGTCAGAAGTTAGGTTGTTTTCAGATAATGTAATATTATATAGTAGGATTAAAATGGATAACATCATAAACAGCTGCAGGAAGATCTGGGCAAAATATCTGCTTCGGAGAATCAACACAGAATAAGGATAAATAGTTTGAAAAGTCAGCCTACTAACTACACTAATAGAAAACTAATTATAATGTGGAGAAGGAATTGCTTTTTGAAGCCATAAAGTTTCTACATCTTAAAGAATGTAGTATAAAAATATGTGAAAGTCGGTGAGTAGTGAAATTGTCACCAGGGTATATGTTCCATCACAGTGAAATTAAATCATGACCTGCAATGTAGTCTTCACGGGTGTACCGCCGGATAGTGTTGTGGAAACACAATATTTCGACGGCTGGCTCTGCCGTCCTCTTCAGGTGATGAGACATGTGTAATGGTCGGTTGACCCACAGATACTGAGATGGTTCGGGTGCCGCTCTTCCTTATATACAAGTCCGCGTGGCCTCGGCGATGGCTTACTTCGTTCTTACAAATCATGACCTTTCTACTATCTTTTCTGAACTGTGAGTATTCATTTAGATTCTTCTTGTGAGCCTTATCTTACCTTCATCCTTATCATAATTAGCCCTGAACTATTCATTTGTGTTTTCCCAGAACTCTACCCCTAGTAACTCATGTCTGCTATCTATGAAAACCAGCAAACTGAAGGCATCACTGATACAATAAAATCCCTTTCACCAACTCCTCCTCACTTTCTGTAGAAAATTCCATAACTCTCCCTCCTTTAAAACAGACTTTACTTCTATAGCTACTTTTTGATTTGTGTATCTCCACAAATTTAGTTGATTCCATTACTTTTTTCACTTAATTCAATAGTACGTAGTCTCATTACTGACTTTTACATATTCTCATTGCTACCCATCATTTCCACTTCCACTTTTATTGTTTCGTTATATTCATCTATTTCATTATCTCCTTCATTGTATCATGAAAGTGGACTCTCTTACAAGTTTAGCTGTCAACTAAGGGGGTAACTCCTTTCCCTGTTGTTCTATTTAGGAGTTAGCCATGGTTATTGTTATCCCACGTACCAATGATTTCCATGGGCACAGACCCCCATTGTCATGTGCCAAGTAAAGCTTTTGCTGTCGTGTTGATCTGTCAGTGGCTGGGCTTAATTGCAACTAATGATGGTGATGCAGGACTTGCATCAGTTTGACCCTGGTATGATGTGTCTCTTTAGACACCTTCCACATGTCACTTTTTATACAATAACCTGAATTCCTTTGATGCACCTTCTGCTATCACTGTCCCATCATCGTATGTAATGTATGTACATTACCCAAACTAGCACATTTTTACCTTTTTAATCTACTTGACTCACTTTCTAATTTCCTAGTGTATTGTTTCACAACTATGGGAAAACCTCATACTTTGAATTTTCTTTCTTTACTATACCTGTCACCAATTCCTGATGGTCTTAAAAAACTAGTCATTTAATATTACTTTTTTTTTACCATTGGTAATCAATCCATTCCTGTTCTGTAACTGTTTGAATGCCTCCCTTTAACTTAATTTCATAAGAATGTCATAGAAATTGTGGCCTAGAAGAAAGTGTGCCAAACATACTTACACACAAACAGACCTGTCTTAATTTATATAGTTGGACAGCTCTGTTGTACCTTTCCTGAAAATTGATTTTGACTTATTAATTGAAAAGTGTTGGCTCAGATATAAGGTGAGGTCAGAAGATCCTCAGTGTGATTTCCAATTTTAGTTGCAATTTTCAGAAATGTTTAACTGTCTTTCACATCTGACAAGGCTTGATTTTCAAGCAGAAATAAGACAGAGTGTAATTTGGATTCTGTTTAAAACTGTTGACTCCTTTAATGTGGTATGATTATTAGGTCAGGTTAATCAATCATGACAGCAGCATGATCTTCGCCATAGGATTGAGTCATGTAGGGTTCCCCTTAATAGGTCAGGTGTGCACTACACACGTGAATCAGCTACACCAGTGGCAGGGGCTGTGTGGAATGCACTGGGTGGTAGTTTAGGCTGAGAAGACCTGAAACATGAAATACAGTTACGGGAACCCAAACAGATGCAACACCGGAATGTAGGAGGAATGTAAAAGAATCTCGACAGTTAAAAGTTCTCGTAATTAACTGTAGAAGCATTTGTAACAAACAACCAGAACTTGAAAACATTATTTGTAGCACAGAAGCGGATATCGTTATCGGTACAGAAAGTTGGCTAAAACCAGAAATAAGATCCGCTGAAACTTTTAACCACCATGGTACACATGCGAAGTCAAAAGATTACTCAAAAACAAAGGAGGATACACGCATGCTCAAAAAGGAAGGGGTGTCGCAGCAATTTAGAAACCTTAGCTGAGTTAAGAGGGCATATTAAGAATGTAATGCACGAGGCCTTCAGCAATTTTCATTCCAACTCTCTCTCTAAGAGTCTCACAGAAAACTCGAAGAAATTTTGGTCGTATGTACGAAAAGTCAATTGTACCAATAGCAATATTCCAGCACTAATTTGTGAAGGTTCCGGGGTTGATGAAAGCCGCGATAAAGCTAACGTACTAAATACTGTATTCAAAAATTCATTTACTGATGAAAATAAGGATAGTATTCCCATTTCCCATGCTGTGTCGAGTTGGTGATGGAATCATTATCAACAGATACTGCAGGTATCATAAAGCAATTAGAGCTCCTGAAGTGGGAGAAAGCACTGGGCCTGGATGGAATACCAGTAAGAGTTTTTTCATAGTATGCGGTGGAAATAGGGTCATTTCTGTCTGATGTATTCAGTAAATCATTAGAAGAGCGAAAAGTAGCTTCAGACTGGAAAATTGTGCAAGTAACTCTGATTTTCAAGAAAGGTGATCGAAGTGATCCTGGAAACTATCGTCCCATATCTGTAAAATTTGTTTGTAGTATAGTTATGGAGCATATTATATGCTCGAACATTATGAATTTTCTAGATGAAAATAATTTTCTTACAACAAATCAACACGGATTTCGGAAGAAAATATCATGTGAAACACAGCTGGCCTTATTTACACATAATGTAATGAAAGTTATTGATGCAAGTTGACAAGTAGATACAATTTTTTTTAGATTTTCAGAAAGCCTTTGACTCTGTGCCACACAACCACCTTTTAGTGAAGCTTCGAGCATATAGTATATCAGATCAGCTATGTGAATGGATAAAGGATTTTCTAACTGCTCGGTTACATTAGTCATCGTTGAAGGAGAAAGTTCATCTAATATATATGTTACTCAGGTGTATCTCAAGGAAGTGTAATAGGACCACTTCTTTTCTTAATTTTTATAAACGATCTAGGAGACAAAGTGAAAAGCCTTTTTAGATTGTTTGCTGATGATGTGGTTATTTATAGGAAAGTAAGGAATTTGGCCAATAGCTTAGAAATTCAGCATGATCTGGATGTTATTTTGGCATGGTGCACTGAGTGGCAACTTACGCTAAATTGTAAAAAGTGCAAGACAATGAGCATAACTAACAAAAAGAATCCAATTGTTCAGAAATACAAGTTAAACAATTCAGTTATTGATATGGTTGATTCTATGAAATATTTGGGAGTAACAGAACAAAGGAACATGAAATGGGACTTACACATTAATTCGTTAGTAGGTAGAGCTAATTCTTGGCTGTGATTTATAGGTCAAAAGTATAGAGAAGAGCCTCTCAATTGGTGCCCGCTTGCTACAGTCCTTATGAAAGTGTCACAGAACTGATTAGTAGACTAGGCTTGGGGTCTCTGGTAGATAGACGACGCACGTTTCATTTAAACTTATTGGTAAACATGTGTACTCCCACTTTCACTTATGAGTGTAGTGAAATACTTCACCCACCAACCTATTTGAGCCGGAATGACAGGAAAGATAAGATTAGAGAAATAAGGTGTCACAATGATTCTTATATGAATTCTTTTTTCCCTCGTACCATTAGGGATTGGAATGCACAACAAAGAGATTTGCTTTGGTGCTGAGCACCCTCTGCCACCCACAATTTTGTGAATTGCAGAGTATATATGTAGATGTAGATGTAGATATTTCATGGGTCCTTGAAATAGTGTTATGACCACACCAAATTATTATTGTTGTTATTAATTAATGACCTGGGAATATGTACAACATCATTAATTGAGAAAGGACATTGGTTCATTTATTACAAACAAAGAATGATGTATTTACAGAGGGACGAGATAGTAAGTAATCTGGTACTCATACAAATCAAAATAAAATGATTTTGTTTTTGAAAATATAGATTAAAAAAAAGCAATTTTTACTTAGAAGTTAGTTATTTCCTCTGCATCTGATGAAAATCTGTTTCATCTTTTAATCCAGCCCCCATATTTTTTTATTAATGATATTTTTCTTGTACTTAACATTCATTTGCGATTTTTTGAAGGCAATTGCTTTCTCTTAACATGTTTAATGTCATTACAAAGCATGAATAAAATATTGGTACTGATAAAATATTGACTGAAACCAAAGGCTTCATGAAAAATATGAGGTGAATTTAATCTTTATCAGTTGTTGATGAGTTTAAAATAATATAAAATTATCTTCAAAATTTTGACTCATGTGTGAAATTTCTTTTTTTTATTTCTAATTGTTATTTTATTTTATTTATTGATTTTTTTTTTTTAAAAAAAAAAGAAAGAAATTATTAAAGACATGAATCACCCCTTGTCTTAAGTGTTATAGCATATAATAGTTAGTTTGATGCTTCACTTGACTATTTACATTAGAATTGATATGTTGTTCTTGGCACCAAACTCCAGTTGCTAAATGTCAAAGTTTACAGTAGGGACATGGGGGACTATCCAAGACATCTGAAAAAATATGCAATTCAGTTTCTTTTATTTTTTTTATCCATTATAAATAAACTTCTCACTACATTTACATTGATAAACATTTTAAAGAAGGAACTTACAGATCTAAATATTTTACAGACCCTCACTTTTATTGTTGCATTACTTAACTCAAACAAACTGAAGTGCCTTATAATAAATTATTTTTTCTGAATAATGTACTGTGTACATGTAACTGCAGTTTTTCAGTCAAAGCAGATAATGTATTTTATTTTCAATCAAATCCATTGTTAATACTTTTAACAATCCATTATTATTATTAATTGCAATGGAACAAATGCTCCAGTGCCAATTTGCCTACATACTTAATTACAATTTTTACATATTTTTACCTGAAAATCATGAAGTATGTTTTTCAATAACCATTTAGGTAATTTGTTCCAGTCACCCACTCTACTTTATACAAAGGAAAACTTTCCGACTCCCTTATGTCTGAAAACAATTGGTAATTGCAATGTAGTCTTCACGGGTGTGCAGCCGGATGGTGTTTTGGAAACACAACGTTTCGACAACCAGCTCGGCTGGCAGTCACCGGTGACTGCCAGCTTTCGTCAGCCTGTAGACACCGGACACCTGATGAAGACAGCCGAGCTGGTTGTCGAAACGTTGTGTTTACAAAACACCATCCGGCTGCACACCCATGAAGACTACATTGCTTCAGTACGCCGGGAAAGTCTCCACGCACACAATTGGTAATTGTCTTGGTCCTCTCTTTCTTTCAACATGCTATTTCTAAATCTTCCACAGATATTTTTTAAGGCCTCATTGTCAACATATGCCTTATACATTACATCTATTCACTTGCCTTCTATACTACAATGTCTTCAAACCCAAATCTTTTATAATTTCAGTTAGTTAGTGCATCTCATTGTAATTTCCACAGATAATCTGAGCTACCCTCCTCTGCCGTCCCCCCCACCTCCTCCAGCTCCAGTATTTTTGTGTTTAATGAAAGAATATTTGAACCAAAAGAATTTGGATTTGAACCCACATCTTCCATTTTTTAGTCATTTATTCTTCTTAGTGAAGCTTTGAGAAATCATAAAGGATGCCCACCAAAATAACATCTACAAATATCATGTACATAATCACAGTAAATATAATATTACAGATGAAGGCAGGAGGGCGAGACACGTAAAAACACAAAAACAAACGAATTGCACAATTCGTTTGTTTTTGTGTTTTTACGTGTCTCGCCCTCCTGCCTTCATCTGTGGTAAGTGACGGGTAACTGTTTATTTTCCCTATCCTATCTTATTTTCAGTGCCTCGCGGCAGTTTCTTTGTTTCCTTTATCTAAATATAATATTAGACATATTTCTTATTTCAGAATATGGTGATATTGATCTTATGTAATGATTGACTCTGAAAGAAATACTGTAGCACCCTGACAAAGTGCAGAAACAGAAAAAATAAAACCATATGTGGTACCTTTTTTATTTTTTACTGGGAGGCTTTGATTATTGTATGTATTTTTCTATTTATTGCCATCTATGTTGTATTGGGAGCATTAATTTAATGTAATTGTGCCTAGTGGCAATTTTCATACACATCTGCTTTCCTGTATCATAATTTTCTTTTTCAAACTTATACATAATATCTGAAACAAATATTTGTGCCCATTTATGAATCATATCTTTTTTTTTTTTTTTTAGTGTTTCTGGCAAACTGTTCATCATTCTCTTTGTAATTTGTTTCCCTCCATGTGTCCCCTATTTCTAAAATAAAATTTTCCTCATTTCTTATGCCCAAAATCAAGTTCCAGGTTGTGATCATGGTCATCTCTTCACTTTCATGTAATTACTCATAAGTACTCTCAGGGTAATAGCTATCGGAGGGCTAGGCGGTGTTGTGAACTGGGGCCCCCAAGCGCAGCTCAGGAGGCCCAAGCTCAGCCCAGGGTGCCCCCCTATAGCTCTAAAGCTCAGGAAGCCCTGCCAACAAACCTCATGAGACTTGACAAACCTAAAAGAAAAAAGGTCGCCCATCTGCCCTGAGGGGCCAAATATTGTTTTTGCACTGGGGCCTAACCTAGCTATGCCACTGATCCTTATACATTCCTGGCACTCTCTCCATCCATCTCCTGTCTTTCAGTGAATCAAAACCTAACTCTCATATCATATCAGTTACTGGATCTGTTTGCGTGGTAATTTCCACACAAAAAATCTGGCTACCATTCTTTGTATCCCCTCCAACTCCAGTATTTGATACCCAAAATTTAATATACATACCCAACTTTTTTGATAATGTATTTCTAGCCCTTATTTGTTGCTTTTTGTGTTTTAAGAATGCTTCTACTTTCAAAGTCCCTTCTGATCCACACCTATGATTTGTATCTTATTATGCCTCATATAGCCAAAAGCTTTGGAGAAATACAAAGTTGTACTATCAACTTAACCTTTCTTGTTGAGTTGATCTGAAATATCTCCCACCTAGCCCATAACTGAGATTGACAGGACTACTCATGACTGAATGCACATTGTCACCTTTTCTTGTATATCAATCTATCAATTGAGCACCACTTTGTCAAAGTAGTTGACCTGTAATTTTCAACATTATTTGTCTTCCCTCCTTTATAGACCAATACTACTATGGAATGAGAGTTGATTATCAAAAAGACCTTTACTGTTAGTTTTTTAAGGCAGTTTTGAATTATATTTAGAATGTGTAATATCTGTTAATTATTGGTTCCTATTACACTTAATTTATTTTGAAAGGGTTCTCTAGGATTTGAGCAACATGTTGATTGCTTGATGGAATGTTCAAAATATCTTACTACAAAAATAAAGAGCCATGAATCATTTAAATTAGTTCTGGAGCCTGAATACATCAATGTTTGCTTTTGGTACATTCCACCCAGGCTTAGAGGAAAAGAGTTGCAGCATGATTACAACGAATCACTCCATAAGGTAAGTGATTTATTATATTTGTCATAGCAGAGTATAAAACAAGAAAGAATAGAGAAAATAACACATCACTTTCCATGCATGAAAGTAGAGTTCCAGATGAATAAGAAAACACAAAGTCACAAACACACTTTGCAATATTTTTGTTTAAAACCTTATTGATGTATGTAGCATTGGACCAGTCATGCAGTAGGCTGTGGTATGTTCTTGCTCCTTCTTGCCATATGGCCTATACTACATACATGAATAAGGTTTTCAATCAAAATATCGTAAACTGTGTTCGAGTTTTTGTGTTTTCATGTTTGTCTGACCCTCCTGAATTCATCTATGGTAAGTGATGTGTTATTTTCCCTATCCTTCCTTATTTTAATTGCCTAATGGCACTTTATTTGTCATCACTATCCAATAACAGCAGGGTAAGAGATTTCAATGTTTATATGAACATATCCTAACAAATATTCATTGTTGATCATTAGTTGCTCCATACGTATGTAAAAGTTAAAATGTCATTGTGGTTTCTCAATCATTGCATGAAACTGAAGCATTTGCATAACTTCCGTAGTTGGAAAAGACTCTACAACTGAAGACAACATCAATTATTTCACAATGTTTTATAGCATATTGAATGAAAGGAGAAATTGGAAAGGTACTGATATGAAAATACAAAAAAAATAAAAGGAACCATGACCTATCAGTAAATAATTGGTCACAATCTGCATTATTCCATTTTCTCTTCTTCTACTCTAACAGAA
Source organism: Vandiemenella viatica (assembly GCA_031002005.1). Taxonomy (NCBI): domain Eukaryota; kingdom Metazoa; phylum Arthropoda; class Insecta; order Orthoptera; family Morabidae; genus Vandiemenella; species Vandiemenella viatica. The sequence goes on along the minus strand of JARYHS010013630.1, from coordinate 70,703,138 downwards.
AATGGCTCTTAACATAGTCATATATGTTTTGTGAAAGGAACCATGACTTAGCAATGCATAATGGACAACAGTCTGAATTTTCCCCTATTCTCTTCCAACACGGTACACCTGTTAATATAGTTGTTTATTTTATTTTGTGCACAATTTTATTCTGTCAGCTCTCTTCTCTCCTCATTTTATACCACCACATTTTTTCCTCTGTTCTAATTTTGAATTATCCCTCCACCTTTTCTGTGTATCAACCAACTCTGCTAAGTAAGCATTTCAATTATTTCTTTTACCCCCCCCCTATACACACTATAATGTTAATAAAGGAATACACACAAAAATTTCATCATTGTTCCATATTAGCATTTTCTTTTGTTTCACATCTATTAATTAATTTAATAAACCATAACCTCCACTTTTCTTATTTCAGAAATTTTAGATTAAATTCCTTCATTGTTTGAAATAAATTGTTTAGCTGCACCATTCTGTCATCATTTGTGCTAAATGGTGTTTCCTTTTTTGTTTCATTTTGAAGACAAAAGAGATCTGAAATTATTTTTCTTTTATTATTTCTGTTTGAAATAAGGAGAGGCTGAAAAAAGGTAGCAACACACTTATCAAAATGAGACAAAGGCTCTGTAGAGATAACAAGGAAAACTTACTGCATTTCATCAGCAATATGTATTAATAACAAAATAAGGACTGTCAAAATCTTGCTTCATAGAAATCATGGCGAGATTATAGCAATGTCCAACAACATCAGTGCATATCAGGACACACTGTAATAAAAAATAGACATTGGATAGATCAAAAGATCAAATTTAGGAATTGCCCACAAAAAAACTTACTGGAAATTACTCTAATGAAATATTTTCTATTGCTGAACATTATTTTGGGAGATTAAATTAATGAATATATTTTCACCATAGGAAATTATCCCTAGTATTAAAGTGTCATGCAACTGTAAACAAAGCACTATTAGTTGTATTTTATAACATGCTCTTTGTTAAGTTGCTTTGAGTGGGGGTTTGTATTCTCCTCATCCATATCTTGTTCATAACCTTTAAATAAGTATATGTCCCACACCTTTGAAGTTTTATATCTTTTAATAAAATATTTGGTCCAAACCTGTAACAGTGTTATTAGATTTTTTAACGTATTTTCTGTTATGTCATTGGAATTGTTTTTCAAATAAATTAGATCCAAAACTCAATTAAGGTAAAACAGTATCTCTGTTATCACACCATACTTCATCCCTTTATATTTTATTTCTAAAGAGATTATCATGTGTAGAATTAGCTCTCCCTATATAGTCATGAATGTTACATTTTAAAAACAGATATACACTCACATTTAAATATTATTTATATTTAAGATGAAAGTTGTTTATCTTGACAGGTTGCAGCGAAGTTAAAAGAACTGATGATGAAAAAAGGCAGCATGATGATTGGTTACCAGCCACTTCGAAAGTGGCCCAATTTTTTCCGTTTTGTCGTGCAGAACTCTGGTGTTACACATCAGGATATTGACTATTTTCTGAATGAAATTGAACACCTGGGAGCTTTGGTTTAGCAGTTTTTGTTAAAGTTGTTTGTTGTTATTATAGTCTTTCAAGCAGTTACATTAATTAAATTTGTTAATGTAATTTTGAAGGAATGTCTATTTTGTGTGCAATGTAATAATTTATGGTAAAACTTAAAGTTTAATGTTACCATATGTTTTATCTTATTGTTTAAATATTTATTATACTAATTCTCTAGTCCATCATCTAGTCTAATAAATTATTGTTTTTATTGAATAGGAATATATCTTATTTTTATGATTTACATGTTTATCTACACCTGTGGTCTACCATCCACTGAAAATTGTGGGTGGCAGAGGGTGCTTTACACCAAAATTCATCTCTGTAAAGTGCTCCCCTGATCTTATGTCTTCTGCCATTGTGGCCTAACTACATTGGTGGGACAAGTGTTTCATTGCTGAGTTCATAAATTACAGAATGTAATTTCATTAGCTTGTTGGTGGTATTTATTAACAGATTTTATTAATTAGTTGATCAATTTTGAAAACATTTCCAAGTAATATATGAGTGAGGCCCAGAAACTAATGCACCACTTTTTTTTTTTGCTACGAATGGTACGAATACAAAAATTTTGATATGAATTCTTTGAAGTTTTCAGAGTGCATGCAGAAAGTTTACATTTCTTCTGACAGATAGCATACTTGCAGCAATGGTTAAGCTTGGCGTCTGTGTATTATGTACATTATAAGCAATGTGTCATCACTGCAAAGCAAGAAACGGTTGGAAACATCCACAAATGTTTATGTGCAGTTTATGGAGCATCAGTAGTCGACAGAAGTATGGTTAGTCACTGGGCACAGATGATGAGGTCATTGAAAGTAGTTCTGCAGAGCTCCAAGATTTGCAGTGGTCAGGAAGGCCACCCACAGTTGTAACACCTGGCAAGATGCAGCATGCTCATGTGCTCACTAGCGAGGACCAATGCATGACCACTCGGCAGTTGGCACGGTAGCTGTCAATCAGCAAAGGAAGTGTGGGTGTAATCATCAGTGCTCTTGATTATGCAAAAAAGTGTTCAAAATAGGTTCCATGCCGTCTTACGGAGGAACACAAATCTCTCAGAAAAACTTTTCTTCTGCATTGCTGCAACATTTTGAGGCTGAGGGGGAAGCCTTCTTGTCCCAGATTATGACAGGTGATGAAACCTGGGTTCACCATTTGGGCCCGAATCAAAATGGCAATCGATAGAAAAAATTCAAAGAAACTGCTTCCGCTGGTAAGGTCATGATCACTGTGTTTTGGGAGTGTGCTGATGTCATACTCATTGATGTGATGCTGAGAGGCACCACCATTAATTCTGGGGTACAAGTGAACACATTAACCAAACTCAAGAAGCACTTCCAATGACTTTGAAACCTTAACAACCCAGGTGATTGTTTGTTTCAACATGATAACGCACACCCTCACACAAGTTTGAGGATGTTGGAAAAGTGTTACCCCATCTACCCTATATCCCTGACCTAGCTCCCTCAGATATTCACTTGTCTGGGCCATTGAAGAATGCTATTCATGGGAGACATTTTGTAGAAATGGCTTCGTGAACAGAACAAGAAGTGGTACTGCAAGGGCATACATGCACTTGTGTCTTGCTGGAGGAAGGCCGTAGAACGAGAAGGAGATTACGTGGAAAAATAGGGAGTGTAGAAGAAACATCATTCTTTCTTGTATATAAGTGTTCAATAAATAATTATTGAAGAAAAATAAATGTGAGCATTAGTTTCTGGGCCATCCTCATAGTTCACTTTTTGCTGTGGCCACCAGGGGTGGAACTAATTATGTTCTGGGGTGAGATTATTGCTTGTAAAGTAAGCGCATATATTAAAATAGCACTCAGTAATGAAAGTTAATTGTTAGACACACTGATACACGCAGAACGGATTGACCACCACCAAATAATTAATTTCTATGCCTTTATCAGAGCTTTAAGTCCAAAGACTAAAGAAAAAATAGTTCAAGTTGATGAAACATAAGATCACTCATCACATTAGTTGCAGTCCACAGTTCTCATCTTCCCTGTTCATCACAATCAATCATTTACACTCTTCAGTCCACTTGAAATTACAAAAGTACTTTTATTTCTCATCATCATGTCGCAGTTATGCTCATGGTTTGGTTACAGTACTTACAGTGAACCTTTAAAGTTTCCGCACACTCACTAGGTTCTGATTCTTTCTCTGATGACAACCAATGTTAAGTTGGTAAATGAAATGAAAATGCCCCTTCTTATTTGAAACACATGCATTTAATAGTTAATAAGATAATCTCGCTCCAGCTCCCAACCTTTATGGAAGTTTGCTATTGGTACTTCAATCCTTTAAGATTACTGGTAATGTCTATGACATTTTTAGACTGAATAACATGCACTCTTTTCATTCATACACCAACAACTTTACTAGTTCTCAGACCATAACTATGGCTCACTATGAAAACAGTTCCTATAAAATTCTGCGTATACTTTTTTCATTACTAAAGTCCCTTTATATCACCTAAGAAATCACCTCCTACGAAATTAATGCTTCATCATAATTACTGAGTGTGAACACGCAATCTCGTCGACTCAACTGACTGTTCACTATCACGACGGACTCACCTACTCCACAGCCAGTGGCAGACTGACTGCTCATAAGCCTAGGTGCATCTTTCTTCCTAGTGCACCAGGCTCCTGAATTTGGGGTTTAAACCCCCAAGCCCACGGACTCGGCGAATGCTGACATCTCTAGATGACGACTAGTTTCAACTCATGCTTTAAAATTGGGTTCTACCTCCCTAAACCCACGGGCCTGGTGGATTCTGACGTCACCAGATGACCATGCCAACTGCCACTATTTAAAACGTCTCAAATTTTCTTTCAAAGTAATGGGGAATTGCCATTAACCTGTTACATCCCCCTGCCAGTTTACTCTTGGTATTTAAATTTACATGCCAAATAGCAATGGGTAAAATCAATTAACCCTATCCTCTTGCCTTGAAACACAACATCCACACATGCCTACAAAAACACTCAACACACATTAATATTACACAAGATATCAAAACCTATTCTTAATTCAAGTTCTGTTTCTTGGTTGTGGTGGAGCTACATAAATTTCTACAATACTTTCCAATCAAAAAGATTTACCAGTTAAACTACACCACATGTGTTAACTTGTAAATAATAAATTTATCCTAACTACAATGTACAAAATGTGTGTGACATTTAACATCGGAAAACTGAAATATTTTGAACATCTGAAACATTACTCAATTGGCTGACTGTGTGAAAACATAGCAAACACTGAATGTTATTAAATACTCAATTACCCAAAAATGAGTACATTTACAAAATATTAGGTCCTGCCACAATCACCTAACACTCAATTCTTGCTATGCGATAACAACATCAATACCACGTACTGGTAGTACTCGCCTCCAAACCAAACATTAGCGCATGGACATACTCCTGAAAAGTGCCATGGTTCCATCTCGACTAGCTAGTGTGATTCAGATACTTTTTAAGTCGGCAGAAGATAAGGCAACTATTTTGTTGCATTCCCTCCCTACAGAATGTGATAATAGATCAGTTCCTACCTCCCCCCTCCCCCCCAAAAAACTGGAGAAATTATTAATAGAAAACTCTCCCCTTCAAAAAAAGACCACAATAAAATTACATACAACCATTATACAACAAAATACATGTTGAGACCTCTGCATGGCCAACCGTTTAAACTAATCCCAATAAACCAACTGAACATACAACTTAAAAAATGAAAAAAAGAAAACTTACAGAAAAAGAAATAGAAAACTTATACTATCTTTGGATCATGTCAAAAATAAAAAACACTGGAATGAAGCAATATTATTATTATTATTGCCAACTCTCCGGGTGGAGTTCTTGTCTAAATTTCACCACCGAAGTCTGTCACCTATAGACTTCGGTTACCTGTGGAGTTACTTTAAACACTTTAACAATACTTCACACAGCCTACTGCTGCTGCTTGGCTATGGCATTTCTAGGGTGAAAGAAAAAAAAAAAAAAACACACACACACACACAGGATGTAAGTAGTGTATGAATCACCTTGGCAATTGTGCAAAGGGGTCTGCTTGCTCAAGCAAAAGACATATAGGTGGATAGTGACGTTCCGATACAACTAAATACGAGTAAGTACTCAATACATTGTTTCGATACCAAGTACTTTTCGTATTCGAATTAATTTATTCGATACTTACTCGGTATCGGAAGAAAAGTACTTGTATCGAATCGAAAGTATCGAAACGCTCTCGGTGTTAAATTCTAAATGCATCATCCCTGCTCCGCCACTCAGTCGCACATGCGAAATTAATTTTAAGAATTCAAGAATTTAAGAATTGAAAATGAAACGAAATCAGCCTTAGAATAGGCAATCGAATCTCAAAGAATTTGTTTTAGGTCCCTATTTCATTCTAATGAAGTCGTACTTGGCGCGCATTTCGCTATACCTGGCCAATGGTCGCTCCCACGCAGTTCCACACAAAAACTAAAAGATATGGTTCATAAGCAACAAAGTAACCCATGTGAATTGGAAGAAGATGCTTAAGGTTATGCTAGTGTTTCACAGGAATATCACTTCTGGAAACATCACAAAGAAAATGATAATGCACCGTAGTGACAAAGTCTCTCTCTACTTGTCAAACACTGTAATGTCTCTAAAAGAGCAATCCATTTACAGAATGGGAAGAAATGAAACTTATATTTCCTTGTCTGTATAAATACGCACAACAGTATCTTATTGTTGTAGCGACGTCAGTATCGAATGAATGTTTATTTTCTAATGCGGGTGAAACAATGACAAACAAAAGAAACAAGCTGTCCCCAAAATATTTGGAACAAATTTTTTTTTTGGGGGGGGGGGGGGAACCTCCCAAAAGCGGACTTTTATTGTTTAAAAGTCTTAAAACTACAATAAATAAATATTTAAACATAAGACAAACCCCTCAAAGTTTGCTTACAATGTGAGCTTTATTATAATTTTAATGAATAAATAAAAATGTTTACTGAGTGTTTTTTGATTTTATTACACTAGGCAAATAAAATAAATAATTTAGCAACATGTCTGATACACACACACACACACACATATATATATATATATTAATTTTTTTTTAAAACTATCGATATGAGTAAGTATCGGTACTTTTGCAGTACTGATATGAGTAAGTATCGTAAGACAATTTGAGTACTACTCATTTAAGTAGGTATCGATACTTTGATGGTATCGGAACATCACTATAGGTGGACTGTGGGTACTTTTTCTTTAGCTTGAAACTTAAAGCAATATAGATTATAAATCAAAATTATGTCCGGAAATAACTGTTGATGTTAATGTTACTTTATTCCCATACGTGTTTCACCCTTATAATGTGGGGCATCATCAGTGGAGCTAGGGTGATGATATTTACATGGCGGTCTGGAACAGCACTTTATACATTTAACAGATCTTCTTTTTCACAAGTAGGAAACTGTTTTACACATATACATATTTGTGACTAAACACTTGGCATTATATCCATTGAAATATTGACTGTAAGCTTCTTGTTGCATTTGTCTGCTACATAATATACATGTTATGTTCAGGAGGTGTGCACACCTCTTGAACCACATGACTCATTCTCTTTAACATGAAGAAGGTTTAATACCAAAATATTGTGTATATTTGTATGTTCGTGATATATGTTCTTCTCCCGTTGCTGCCTTCAACTTTGGTGAGTGATGAGTCATTTTCCCTTTCCTTGTAATCAATAATAATAGTAATAACGGAAGAAGAAAATAATGATCAGATTATGTCGTAAATGAATTTAATCTAAAGATATTAATTAAAGATAGGAAAAATGTGAAAGATTGTTTTCAAAACTGCCAAGATAGTGATACGACAAAAATTAAAAACTACATCTGTAGATTTATGTTAAAACTAAGAAATTTGTCATTACTTACCATAACAGAAGGTGTAATAGCAGTGAAAGCGATTAAATATATTGCGATACAAAAGAGTAAACTTTTGTTCATGATTCTTCATCATGTTTTTAGCCCATGGTATTGTGGCCATACTTACAAGTGCATATCAGTTTCATTTGTTCTCTCCACTCTGTTTATAAATATAGAAATGTAAACTTCATGGGTTTACTGCCAGATGATGTCATCAGAATATGAGGTTTCGATGGCATGCTTTGTTATTATTTTCAGGTCCTGTGCACATACTTCTACAATCAGAATTGTAATGCTGTTCCCAAATGCCAAAACAGTCATCACAAAGCATCACAATTCTGTATTTAACATTTCAATTTTGGTTTTGATGATAGCAGAGCATATTACTGAAAAATCATCTTTTCACATCATCTGGCAGAAAACCAGTGAAGATTAAATTTCAATGACACACGAGGAAAACATATAAAAGTATTTATATGCTATGCTGCAGTATGCTGTAGAATCTTTTCTGCTTTTTTTTTTTTATCATTTGTAAGCTGTTAAATTACACTTGGAATAAGATGTTGGTACCTTATGAAAGGTTTAAATCAACCAGCAGTTTTTTTTTTCTTTTCTTTTTCTTTTTTAAGAACTTTATATTGTTTTCCAGCTCAGGTTCCATTAAAGACAAAACTAAATGACAGGCCAACCTAGTCTGCTACAAAATGAGAATCTTCCAGAAGAAAATATTCCAGTCCATTTTTCTGTTTTACCTACAAATGGAAATTTTCCCACTCCATAGTGTCTGTAATGAAGGGCTGATTTAAAATACTCAATATTTTAAGCTGTGCAATCTGTGGAAATGAAATTTCAGAGGGGTAGAGTAGGAGTAACAAGAAGAGACAGAATAAGGAATCAGAGAATCAGGGAGATGATAAAGGAAGAACCGCTACAAAGAAAATCTAGGTTACAGTGGTATGGGCATGTAAAGAGAAGTTACCAAGGAAATGTTGGACATGGAGCTGAAAGGGAAAAAGCCTAGAGGAAGACCAAGGGACAGATGGATTAAAGGCATTAAGAAATGTGTGGAGGAAAGAGGAGGAAATTGGGAGACAGTGGAAGAAGAGAGATGGTGTTTAGACAGGAAGCACTGTCGAGGCTTTTGTTCCCACCAGACCTGGCCAGTGGTTGGCAGTTGTCCTAGATGATGATGATGATGATGATGAATATATTAAGCTGCTAGCATGTTGTAATTATTTCACAATATCCAAACTAGTGGTGAAATTGATAATGGAAATCTATTGATATTAAGGAAAAAGGAAACAGCTTTTAGGCAATAAAAATTATAAATGATAGGAAAATGACTTATCACTCATCGAAGTTCAAGGCTGCGATGAGTGAAACATATATAAGACAAACAAAAACTGCATGACTCTCTTGGTCATGCAGTAAACTTCAGCATGCCCACACCTCCCAAACCATATGGCTTGGTGCCTAGCACATGAATAAGGTGTAAAATCGAAATATTTATGTTTTTGTTTATCTTATATGTGTTTCACTCATCGTAGCCTTCAGCTTTGGTGAGCGATGAGTCATTTTCCCTAACCTTTGTTATTTAGAATGGAAATATAGAGGATTTGTGTTGATCCAAACTCTTAGGCTACAGTCCCAGTAAATGCACAGCCTATTTTCTCGTTGTTATCACTATAGAGATAACAGTCAACTTAAATTATTAAAACTACATTATGTTCTGCAAAATATTGAAGCTAAGCTTTCAGCATTTATGGGTAACAAAGTGTGTAAGTGATGTAAAGAGGTTATTCATTGTGAAAATAAAACAATATTGCAGTAAAAGTTTTTAATAAAGATAATAAATTATTATTAGTAATGTTTATGGGAGAGTCACATGCACAATAACAGCTTCATGGCACACATATCCACAATTTGTCGCACAGCATTTCTGTCCTATAGGACAGGCATTATCATGATTGCATAGGTTTCCACAGAGGGATGGTGCTGGGTGGTTGTGTTCATCATCATGATCGTGATGCTGGGAGTAGCTCTCAGGTACCACTTTCTTTATGTATGGACATAAACCAGGCCGACCTGCATAAAAGAACAATAAAATTTATTTTTCTTAAATCTTGTGCTAGTGTGAAAGTTTTGACATATAACAGCATTGTTTTATTTAAAAAACGAGAAAGGCCATGTTATTACAGTAGAGCATCGATTATCGGGGGGAAAAGGTGGGGAGAGGGAGGTTGGTTCATATCAGGGGTGAAGCTACCATAGGGCTAGGCGGTGCATTGCACTGGGGCCCCCACACTCAGAGGGCCCCCACTCTCAAGGGACCACCCGAATGCTGCTGAGGGGGCCCCCAAGTGCAGCCTAAGGGCCCCTCCCAGCTCATGGGCCTTCAAGGGAAATAGGTGACTTTTTTTAGCTCTGAGGTCCTTGTGAACCTAGATATGCTACTGCTCAGGGGGCCCCCAAGCTATGCTCAGAGGGCTTCCAAGCTCAGCTCAGGGGGCCCCTACCAGCAACTTGGCAGAGCTAAAAAAAAAGTCATCCAATCTGGCCTCAGGGCCCAAAATATTTTTTTTTTTTGCACCGGGGCCCTTGTTGACCTAGGTTCAGATAACCATTTTTTATACATATAATAGCATAATAGATCATTAATGGACCAATTTACACCTGTGTCATAGGAGAAACATGAAACCAAGAAACAGTGATATGTATTGAAGACAAGACTGTATACAGTATATGTACTGTATTTTGTAGTGTTTTATGTATCATGTCTCACAAATAAGATAACACAAAGCAGTACTAACTTTCTTTGGAAATTTCAAATTACCATAAAACTTAGTTTATACTGAAGTTTAGAAAAAGAGGTACAAAATTTTCTTTCCTGCAGTAAAAGTAACTTTTCCTTTTTTTTTTTTTTTTTTTTTTGCTGATAATTCTTACAAATTGGATAATTGATGCTCTAATGTATCATAATTGTTTTGCATCACACTTAAACCAAAGAAAAAGATCTAAAATCTCAATGACTTAATTAGGGTTTTAATCATTCATATATGTTTTGAGATATAAAGTTATGGTAGATGATATGATGCTTTATGAAATGTATTTATGATATTTCCTGAAACTCAAAAAGCCAGAGTGATAAATAAAATAATACAACATACATATGAATCATTATTCTGTGATATAAATGAGTACTGTGTCTTCATTTCAAATTTTCTGTTGACTTTACTCTCATATGAGAGAATATTTGAGGTGTGAAAAATAAAACATTATTAAAAATATCAATAATACAAAATGAGTTGTTTAACAACCCTGAATGATCACATATTTTGATGAGACATACACATTTATCTAGTGTTAACTATTACATCTTGTGACAATGTTCAAAGTTTAATTTAATTTAATTGCATATTCTCCTTCCTCTATGGTTTCCTTATGTACTTATTTTACCATTACTTTTTTATCTTTAATTCTTTGAATGCAGTTTTCCAGCCACCTATTTTTCCCTTTTAATTTTAAATCCATCTATGCTTTTGTGGTAATGGCCATCTTTTCCCTTCCTTGCACTAATCCTAATTCATCTACCAGCATCCTCCCACACCTCATCTACACTATATTATAACATTATATAGAAGATGTGTCTGTACATAAAAGAGTATTTTGAAAAGAGTTAAGTAATTTTAATGATAGAAATTCCAAAATTGTAAAACTCAGAAATTTAGTCTGTCTTCCTGACTGTCTGCCTGTCAATCTATTGGGTAAAATCTAACATACAATCTTTAAAGAAATGGCACATATGATAGCTTATGTGATTGACTAACACATGGGTTACTTTTTATTCCAGATAAGTTAAAAGTTTCCTTATGATAAAGAGTTCAAAATTGTAAATTTTGGCATGTCTGTCTGCACATCATGCAAAACAATTACTATTACATTTTAGTGAACCTTCACACAATGAAAGCTTATGACATCAATTAACTTACTGCACACTTTCTTTTTTTGTCTAGAATAGTAACATTAATCTTGATGATACATGAAACAAACCGTAAATTTTTTAATTGAATTGAATTATTAATTATATGGAGCACATACTCTAGTGGTAATTTCCCTAATCATTTAAATACACCTTTCTTAGTATTTGTTTTATTGTTATATACTTTGAATGTTAAAATTCCTCTCCACCCCATTCTACTTTCCCTGTGTGTCCATGCATCACACAAAAACTAATCAATGGTTTAAAAAAAAAAAAAAAAAAAAAAAAAAAAAAAAAAAGTTACAGCCTATGTCATCAATTAAGATATGGGATTCTTTTTATTCTGATCAGTATCATATTTAAGCCAAAATACTAAATTTTGTAAAACCATTCAAATAAAACTGTATCCAGTGTTACCTTATGTTACATTAATTACAGCTTATACAATGTTTCTATGGGTATTGAATGCTGGAAAATAAAAATAGTGTAAGCTAATTTGATGGTTCTGTAAAGATTCTAACAGCATAATATTATCACAGTTGAATTGTTTACCATGGCTGAAGATACACAGATCTAGTGCAACATGTGAGCAGTACTGGCAGAGGCACAGATACAGTTATTCATTAGAATACACAATCTATATTATTTCATAAATAATTTTTAACCTACCAGCAACTTTTTTATTAATTTTCATCCTTGATAGGGAATCATTACAACATTTGTATCTATTGCTAATAAATTAATGATCAAAAATCACAACATATGTAATTATGCAGATTATTTTTGTTCTGTTTTCAAGCCTCTGTTGGTGCTGTGCCATCACAAAGTTTGAGCCAAATTTTAAAAAATACAGGTAATTTACAAAGGGAACGAAAAATGATTAAGAATTTCTTTGGTTAAAGTTGGCAAAGCCAGTCATTCACCAATTTACAACTTAAACACTCCCAGCACTCTCTTTACTCTTCTCCTGTCTTCTACTAACTCCCCATCCAACTCCTTTATCATACAGTTACTGATTGTATGCTGCAATAATTTCCACAATTAAATACAGCTGTCCTTTTTTTGCACCCATTCCAGCTATAGTATTTGATATTCAGAAAGTGTGACCCATAATACATCACCATTTTCAAGCAATGGTTTGATCAAGGTTTCGTGATACAATTACTTAATTTCTCTGATACATCCCCTTATTATTCTTTCCAAGAAATGAATAATTTCAAAACCTTTTCTTACCAGCTTACCAATGATTCTGCCCAATGTTGTATAACATTATCAAATGTTATGCCATGACATTTACACTTCAGGTTCTCAACAAGCAATTCCTTCCCCACTTTATAATCACAAACAATGTTTAGTTCTTATTTAAGTATCTAATAAGCTGACACTTCTTGATATTTATCTTCATCCCATGTTTACCTCCCCAGATAGATATCCTGCCCACCTCACCAAAGCTATTCACAACCTTCTCCAATTTCGATACTATTAAATATCATTCTGTCATTTTCAAATAATGGAACTTTTGACTGTTAAGCCTAAACACAATCGTTTACTAGAACAATCAGTAGCAATTATTTTGTCATCAATTTAATTTAATTTAGTTTAGTTGTGATGGGGTGCCAGATCCAGTGCCAATTTCCCTACTCAACAGTTTTCCCCAATCCTTGTAGCTGCCTACTTTTGCCCACTACCAATTTTAAATTTAAATTCTTTTAGCATTCTTGTAAAGTGTTTATCATTTCCCTTGGCATACCAAAGTGGACGGCTGCGGCAAGATGGAACACTTATGCTGACACACAAATACACAATATTTTGACATCTGCCTTCTTCAGTGGTAGATAAATGGGCCATTAGGCTCTATATGTGTGTACACAACGAACATCACCCAATGAATACACATGTATGGAGCCTAATGGCCCGTTTATCCTACCACTGATGAAGGCAGATACCAAAATATTGTGTATATGTTTGTCAGCATAAGTGTTACCTCTCACCACAGCCGTCCACTTTGGTATGTGGTGGGTTAATTTCCCTGTCCTTCATTATTTATATCGCCTAGAAGCTGCTTCCATTTTCCTTAGTTTCATTATCATTTCTCTTGGTAATTTATTGAAATTCCTGACTCCTTTGCCAATGAAAGAAAATTTTCCGATACTTTCATGCTTGACTTCAAGTTGAATATAAGGTGGGGAAAGAATTGCTTGCTGAAGACTTGAAATGTAAATATCTTGGCATTACTTTTGATAACAAGCTTAACTGGGCTGGACACATTAGACAGGTGGTAGGAAAAGGTTTCAAAGTTCTGCACTTGTTGGAGCGAGTGATGAGGGAATGTACAGGAGAAATAAAGGAATTGGGTTACAAAACATTGGTGAGACCATTGCTCGAATATGGTAGTGTAGTATGGGACCCTCATTTTACGTATCAAATACAGGAGTTGGAGAGGGTGCAAAAAAGGGCTGCTAGATTTGTTTCTGGAAATTATCGCACAATGCAATCAGTGACGGATATGATAAAGGAGTCTGTTCATTTCTAATTTTGTCAACAATGGTGCTGATTTATACCTTCGCATTCCTAAATCATAGTTCCTAATGGTCACATCATATCTCTGCCCTTTTTTTTTTTTCTCCTTCAATCTTCAGTTTGTTCTTCTCCATTCTTATCTACAATTGTCTGACTACCTTCCCTTACCCTAAGATTTTTTATTTTTTAAAAAAAAGGATGAACATAGAAATTTCTACAGGCATCATTCAGCAGTCAACCTGCACCAATAATACTCCTCGTAAACCCATCTTTAGCTTCCTTCATTGGTACTAGGTGGAATTATTAGTAGGATGTAGAAAGCAAAATGTAATGGTAGGAAATTCAATATAGAAAGAAATATATGTGCCAACTGGTAGTATGCTGGAATAATAATAGTTTATTACTCTCATGAATGATTGTGCTGATGGTTTAAAGTCAGTTAAGTTTAATTTAACTCAATTTTAATGAGTGTACACCTCAGTGACAATTTTTCTATACACCTAATTTCCGAATTTGTATTTGTTTTTAATCTTATATTCTTTGAGGGTAATTTCACCATCAACCTACTCTTTCCCTTTACAGAGGATTAATAATGTTTTTTATTGGTTGTTCAACATTTTGCATAGTAATTTATTGCAGTCCCTATCTCCATTAACTATAAAAGAAACTTTTCCCACTACCTTGCATCTGAAATCTAGCACCAGTTTGTGGTCACGGTACATCTCCTCATTGCTCTCTCCAAGTACAGGGTTCTGAAATCTTATCCTACTACCTGCCCAATGCATCCTGCCCAGTTGAGTCTGTTATCAGATGTTATGCCAGGATATTTACATTTCAAGTATTCAACAAGCAATTCTTTCCCCACATTATAGTCATAATCAACCTTTAGGTTTTTATCTGCATACCTAATAAAAACACTAAGTTTGATTATGACTATAAGGTTGGACAAGAATTGCTTGTTGAAAACTTGAAATGTAAATATCTTGGCATAACATTTGATAAAAGACTCAACTGGGCAGGACACATTCGACAGATAGTAGAAAATCTAGCATTTGTTGGATAGAGTAATGAGGGGATGAACCAGAGAAATAAAGGAATTGGTTATTAAACTTTGGTCAGGCCATTGCTTGAATATGGTGGTGTAATATGGGATCTACGTTTTGCGTATCAAATAAAGGAGTTTGAGAGGGTGCAAAGAAGAGCTGTTAGATTTGTCGCTGCAAATTATTGTAGAGCACAATCAGTAACTGATATGATAAAATGGGATTCGTTGGAAGACAAGATGAGGGTGAAGAGAGTTATGGGAGTGTACAAGTTGTATATTTGTGATGAAGCATGGAAAGATATTGGTGTAACAAGTAAAAGTAATACATGGAAAGGAAAAGATGACCACAACTGCAAGCTGGCACTTGATTTCGGACACTAGGGTGTGAAAAGATTTTCTTTCATAGATAAATGAGTCAGGGAGTGGAATAAATTACCAAGTGAAATGATGAATAATTTACCAAAAGTTTTGAAAGCATAAATATATTTCAGGATAAAACTGATTTAATCCTTGGGGGGTCCGGCAAAATATCACGAAACCTCACCAAGGGGTAGGGGGGGGGGTCAACGGAAATGTCACGTGAGGTTTTGAAATTCTTGTAGAATTGTAGATCTAAAAAAGTTGATTTTAGGGGGTATTTTGGTCCAAAAACCGATTTTAGGGGGGTATAACCGCCCTTTGGAGCATGAGACCTAAAAAAATGGTCTAAAAAAGTTGTGAGGTCGATTGGTAAGGGGGAGAGGGTTCTCTGTCAAAATCTCACATCATTTTAAAGGGGGGGGGGGGTCCAACCAAATCTGACGAAGTCTCGCCAGAGGAGGTGGGGATCCGGAATTCTGGAAAAACACCTCGCATCATTAATGTACGCCCCGTTATGAATTTCATGAACAGCTGTTTCTAATATCTCAGCATCAATGGAGCACGAATAAATGTTATGCAGTGACATTAATGTGGAAAGGAAATATAAAAAGAGGCCCATTACTCACCAAAATTGAAGTAAGGAGGTCAGCAGTGACAAAAAAAACATTCCACAAACACAACACAATATTTTGAACAATGCCCTTATAACCATGAAAATAGAAATATGTGACTGTAATCAACACATCCATTTGTATGGTGGTTTTGACTGGTATGATCAGAGAGCAAGTGGGGGTGGGGGATGGGTGTGAGGTTGCAGAAACAAATATCAGGAGAAATGTTGCTCATAGGAAACTTATTTTTTTTTTTTTAACTGCTTTACGTCTCTCAACAGCGAGGTCCTTAGAGACAGGAAAGGATGGGGGCAAGGAATGGGAAGAAATTCGGCCATGGCCTTTTTAAGGAATCATCCCAGCATTTGCCTGGAGTGATTTGGGAAACCATGGAAAACCCAAATCTTGGTGCCCGGACGGGGATTCGAACCGCCGTCCTCCTGAATGCGAGGCCAGAACACTATACATTACACCATCACGCTCGGTTCATAGGAAAGAAATTAATCTCAGTAAAATAACAAAGATACAAGTATAAGTGATGAAAAATTATTTAAAAATGTAAAAGATAAATTAAAGATGTTATAAAGTGAATACATTAAACATTTCAATAGGAGAATAACTACTATTTATCAAAGTTGAAGATTACTGTGGTCTTGAAACACAGAAAAATATGTACACACACAGAGCATTGAAATTTTTGGGGGTCATATCCATTCTTCAACAATAGAATGGGAAGCTGTCTGATGGAGGTTGACAGCTACCACTATTGCTGAAGAAAGTACATGAATATGCCAGCCAACAGTCTACTCTTCTAGGTAGCTACCAGCCTCCATCAGGCAGCTACCACACCTGTTTGTTGAAGAAGGGATATGAACCTGAAAATTTCAACGCTCTGTGTGTGTATGTGTATTTCTTCATCAATCTTACACTTTGGTAAGTGGTTGTTATTCTCCAATACGTATATATAGGGTCTACTGTTGGTATTCCTCGATATCAAGAAAGCATTTGATTGTGTACACAGGAGTAAGGTATGGAAGGCCTTGGAGAAGAGAGATGTTCCCAAAGAAACCATCAAGAGAGTGACAGAACTGTACCAAGGAAGTGTGAGCTATGTGAAAATAGGGGAAGGAAGATCAAATTGACTGGAACAAAGGAATGGACTAAAACAAGGAAGTGCCCTATCACCACTACTCTTCATTGTAATCATGGATGAAATAATGCAGAAGGATGGGAGAGGAAAACATGAAGGTGATGGCTTTTGTGGATGATCTGGGGAGGTGAAGAAGAGGAAGTGCAGCAGCAGTTGGACGTATGGCCAGACAGTGTGGAGGAATATGGCCTGAAATTTAATGTAAAGAAATGTGAGTACATGGTAACAACCAGGAAAAAGAATAAGGTAGCCCAAGGAATTGTGATGGCAGGGGAACAACTGAAGAAGGTAAACAAGTTCAAGTACTTGGGGAGTGTATTAGAGGAATGTGGAGGAAATGATGGGGAGATAAGTGAAAGAGGAAGACAAGAAGAGGCGTTCCTAAGGAGCATTAGAAGCCTGATATGGAATAAAGATGTGCCACAGAGAAGCAAGAGAGTAATCTATCATACATACTATGTACCTATCTTAACTTATGCTGCTGAAACGTGGACAGTGAAAAAGCGGGACATCAGCAGAGTACAAGCAAGTGAAATGAAGTTTTTAAGAGGTAGAATGGGAGTCACTAAAATGGACAGAATAAGGAATGAAGTGATTAGACGCACCATAAACGAGGAACCCCTACAGGAAAGGGTAGAGAGGACCAGACTGAGATGGTATGGACATGTCAAGAGAATGGGAGCTAAGAGAATCCTGAGAAAAATCCATGAAATTAAGATGCATGGTAAACGACCCAGAGGAAGACAAAAGATGGATGGCTGAAAGGAGTGGAGTAGGGTGTACGGAAGAAAGGAGAGGACTGGAACAAAGTGGTGACAGAGAGGTGGTGGGATGAAAGAAGCAAATGAAGAGGCTTGTGCATAAAGCAGACCCGGCCAGAGGCTGGAAAGTGTTGAGGATGATGATGATGTATATATGTATTGGATGGTAAGTACAGAAAATAAATTACAAATCACGATGGGGAAATGAACCACCATTTACCATGTCTGTTACATGAGTTCACACCACCCACCCACAAATAAATTATACTTGTAAACAGTGAGTTTATTGGAGTATGGATTATCTGAGATATAGGTTCTGAGTGTGTCTGGTATACTGAATTTCTTGGTACACAATTCACACCACTGGAGTTCAAATGATAATTTGGCTTCAGGTAATACCTAATGATTCTGACAGTTAAACAGTTATTGAGGTTACAAGAGTTGTGAGAACTGTAATGATCAGCAACAGCTCAATCTAGACCACCCTGTAGCTGTCCATGCCAGCTCCCACAACTATCATGACTTGTTTACCGAGCATGGTGGGTGAGTGGTTAAGATTCTAGCTTCACATTTGGAAAGATGCCAATTCGAATCCCCGTCCGGGCATCCAGAATTGGGTTTTTCATGGTTTACCCAAATCACTCCAGGTGAATTCTGGGATGCTTCCTTCAAAATGCCATGGCCAAATTCCTTCCCATTCCTTGTCCCCAATTCCATCCCACCTCTAATGACTCAACATCAATGAGGCGTAATGCCATAGGTATATATTTAAAAAAAATCACATTACCTCAATAGCTTTTTGACAGTCCGAGCCATCAGAGTACTGACATTCTCTTGGCCTCAGTCTTAGATAATATTAATATTCTTACCATTGTGAACCCATCACTTGCAAGTAAAATGCTTCAAGGCAATGAAATTAAGGAAAAACAGAGAAATAGCATCCAACACTTACAACAGATGATGGCAGCTGAGAAAGAAGAACACAAAAAACATACACAAGTGACACAATATTTCGGTGGTTAAACTTATTCTTGCAAGAAGTGAGACACCAGGTGGCACATCTAACTCCACATGGTGTCTCACTTCCTGTGAGAATAAGGTTATCCACCAAAATATTGTGTCACTTGTGTTTGTTGTTTGTGTTCATCTCTCCCAGCCGTCATCTGTTGTAAGTGTTGGGTCTTATTTCCCTAGCCTTCCTTAATTATGTATTAATCATTTTTTACATTTTTAAAATAATTTTCTACCACTTACAAAAGTCCTTTTTTTATTTTCTTTTGATTAATTTCTTTCCCATGAGTAACATTTACACTGATATTCTTTCGGACCCTTATCACCTGCACTCTTATCACAATGGTCAAAATACTTATATATGTGGATGTATTGACCACAAGTGCCTATACAAGCTCAGTAACATGTTTCTATATTCATGAGTTAGGCCATATTACTTGAATATTGTAATGACAGGGGATTTCAATATAAATATTGATGAAGATGATGTAGCTGATTGATACATTTCACATCTTTGTTATTAGGGATACCATATCTTTCCCGGCCAATACCACTGTAAATAATTCTGTGACTAGTTACCATTTTATTACCAGTCAGAATAAAAAATATATTTTTACCAAGGTAGTAATAGATATTTACCAGGTCTGTATTGTTACATACTATTATTTACTGTTAAAAGTGAAATGTATGAAAAAAAATTAGAGCTTCAATATATATATTTATATACAAAACTAAGCAGGCAAGGTCAGTGGCAAATGGAATGCCCTCCACACATTTTTTATTGTAATGTGTTTAACTACTTTTGTCTACTTGTCATTTAAGATCTGTAGCTAAGGCCATCAACCTGCTAATGGCATTAAGGCACAACCCACTGGGTTGGGGAGGTACAGCAAAGCAGGATCAATTCCTGGCCCCATCTACTGGCTGTCCTGATTGTGGTTTTTAGGTATCTTAGCATAACGTTTGATAATAACCTCAACTAAGAAGAGCACATTGGGCAGATGATAGGAAAATGTTACAAAATCCTACATTTACTGGAGAGGGTGATGACAGGATTTACCTGAGAAGATAGGGAATTGGAGTACAAAACTTTGGCCAGATCATTTGGTTTAATATGGTGGTGTAGTTTGCAACCCACATTTTTGGTATCAAATACGGGAGTTGGAGGGCATGCAAAGAAGAGCAGCTAGATTTGTTTGTGGAAATAATCGCAGGACCCAGTAATTTGACAAAGGAGCTGGATTGGGAGTCATTGGAGGACAGAAGGAGGGTGAAGAGAGTGCTGAGAATGTACAAGGTATATTTTGATGATAGGGCTTAGAGGGATATTGGTCAAAGAATGAGGAATAGTGCATGGAAGTGGAAAGACGACCATGACCACAAGCTGGCACTCGATTTCATGCATAAGGGAGTGGAAAAAAGTTTCTTTTGTAGGTAAGTGTGTCAGGGATTGGAACAAATTATCAAATGAAGTGATGAATAATTTACCAAAAATTCTGAAGGAATTTAAAATTAAAATTTGTAAATCATGAAGGTAGGTTTGGGAGGAATTTAACACTCAATTTATATAAGATAATAAAAAAATAAAATAAAACAGGATAATTAGATGACTAAGGGAATTGCTACTGGAGCATGTGCTCCATAACAATTAAACACAATAGTAGATCTGACCTACAGTTAGATAACTGCTCTTGAAGATAGTAAATTGCAAAAACATAGTTTCAGAAGTTTACCTAGTCATCTATTGTCATCTTGCACCCAAGCTTCACCATAATTTGCAGGAATTTAAGACACGGTAAACCAGTAAATAAGCCAAAATCTAAAATGTATACAGTTAGATGTGATGTTCCTTGAGGATTTATACTTGTTTTTCTATTTGTTGTGAATAAAAATGAAAACAACACCCAAAAAAAGTAGAATTATACTACAGTAGATTATACAACAACAATTTCCTGGGCTAAAAGTGATTCTTCATTACAGATAACAACTGTAATTACTTCAAATGAATTACCTAATTATTTTGATAAAAACATATTAATTTGTAATAAGGGAAATTTAATTTGAAATGTAACTGTAATACAGGGTAATAAATTTACACTGAAAACTAATGAAGGAAATGTTGAAATCTTTAATCATAAACTACTAGGGATGTACACTAATAATTTCTATGTATTGGGGTCACATAGAGACTTTTTTTGTAAACATGCAAAATAAATTTTCATAATCAACCATTTGGCTTAATTTCTTGTTACATCATTCTTCTAAAAGTTTATGCAATAATTTTCCCTCATTTTCCCACTCCCTCAGATCATTAGAGGCAAGTAAGGTTCAGGAGTAAGGAATGGGAAGGAATCTGACCCCTGGGAACCACAGAAAACCGAAATATGGATGGCTGGATGATAATTTGAACCTTTGTCCTCCCGAATGAAGCAATCATGCTCTGTGAATTACTCTGTTGTTCGTTTGGCGCCCATTTATCTATTTATTTAATCTTCTGCAAAGAATAAATTTTATTTGAAATATGCCACTTCATTCAGCCGACCTTACAAAGAATCTTGATGATTGATATAATGCTATTGATTAACAAGCTGATTGAGCATAGCGATTCCACATAATGTTTTGGTGATGAATTCCTCTTTCACCATCTTCTGGATTTGCTTGCCAAAATATCATCAAAAATGCTGTCCCATGAGCATTGTAGCAACATTACTTTCTGTGAAATACAAGCACTCGTAATGTTAATTGTTACAGAACAGCAGTTAATTTCATTCATGATGAGTTGAATTTCTGAGCAGCATTGACATAAAACTTTATGACAGGATTGCCAGTACTATGCTTTCACCAACTTTACCCTCAAGGTTTTCCCTTCTGGCTACCAACTGGAAAGCAGGCAAACATGAACAAATATTTGTTCACGTTTGAAAGAAATCGTTCTTTTCATTAGAGAATTTTGTGAGGATTAAAAGTTCTTGATTAGTTAAGGCATGTGGCTGCCCATAAAACAAATATACCTTGAACTGAACTGAATTTAATCGCAATGGAGTGCATGCCCCAGCGGCAGATTTCTTATTTATCTAATCACCCCTTTCTTCTTATTGTTATTTTTACTATAAATATTGTTAGTGTTGAATTCCTCCAACTACCTACTTTTGCCATTGCCTTAAGCTGAATGAGGAAAATATAAAGAAAATATGGCAGTCAGTCTTCTGGAACCAAAATATGATTATGAACTATAAAGCTAAAATGGTATGGGAGACTGGATTCTACCATAGCAAAGGAGCAGTGTGCATTTGGAAGATGGATTGAATATGGATTCTGAGGCTTATTGGAGAGTAATGAGACCATCTACACAATTTTAATTGATTGAGGGAAGGAATTTGACCTTGTGAGATAGTATAGATTGAAGAACGTACAGAAGAAACGTGAAGTAAAATCGAAAGGTCTGTCTAGGCACTCCTGCCACAGGCAAGGATAACAGAAAGATGAGAGTTGATGAATGAGATATGTTTAGGCAGAGGAGTAAGTTGTGTGTGCTGACAGTTTTTTAATATTTTTATTGAGTATAAGGTTGTAGAATATTTCAATGGAAAAATAACAATTTACTTGGAAGGAAATACAGTGTTATGTATAAGGTTCATGGACTACCTGGCACTATGTGTAAAAAATTAGAAAGAAGCAGGTGAAATGTTGGAATATCTGAGCATTAACTGAGAGTCATAAGATACAAGAATTAATGTGAATAATAACAGAATACAGGCAGCATGATTTTATGAGGCAAAGGTTAAAGTTATAACAGACTCCTAGGACTCTAGAAATTTAAATAAACAGAAAAACACACATCAAAATTAAAAACTGAGGTTGTTACAATGCTTCAGTTTAGCATTATATTTATACTAGAAACTGTTCTTGCAGTTTTACATTCTAGCCCAACAGGAACATACAGATTTCTTTAGTTTGCTAGAAATAAAAATTATCAAACCTCCGTACTCAAGAGTTTTGAGTGAAAATAGCAACCTACACTGGATAATCAACCAGTTTGCACAAACTTTGCAATGAGTGAATAGTTTTACAAAATTTCCTTGAATTCAGCACAAAATTTATTAAAATGATTCTTCATAATTTGTTTGACCTGATTATTGTGTTTAACTTATTTCGTGATTGTCGAAGGTAAGAAATTCTGATTGTTCACTTTTTATTCTGGCTACCAATAAATTAAAAACTATTAGAGTTGATGGGAAAGTGATTTGCTAGGTAAAAGAATTTTTAAAATGTTGAAAGCAAAACATTTGGATAGGAAATGCAGTATCAAAAGAAGTTTTAGTAAAAATAAGAGTGCCACAGGGTAGCATATTGAACCGTTGCTATTCATTATTCTAATCAGTGATTGTATTGATGGTTTACTATTTGAAGTTAGGTTGTTTGCAGATGACATAATGCTATATAAAAGGATCAAAACAGTAGCGGACTGTGAACAGCCGCAGGGTAATCTTGGCAGGATATCTACCTGGGTTAGTAAACATGGGATGAAGATAAATGCAAAGAAGAGTCAGCTTATTAGAAACACAGATAAAAACTGAAGGTTGACTATGACTACAAGGTGGGAATTAATTGCTTGTTGAAGACATGAAATATAGATATCTTGGGTAATATTTGATAACTAGATCAACTAGGCAGGACACTTTGGACAGGTAGTAGGAATAGGTTTCAAAATCCTTCACTTGTTGGAAGAGTGATGGGAGGACGTATGAGAGAAGTAAAGGAATTGAGTTACAAAACTTTGGCCAGACCATTGCTTGAATTAAGGTGGTGTAATATGGCGCCCACATTTTGGGTATCAAGTACTGGAGTTGGGGAAGGGAGGGGGTGCAAATAAGGGCTGCTAGACTTGTCTCTGGAAATTACCATAGAACATAAACAGTAACCGATATGATAAAAGAGCTGTAATTGGATTCATTGGAAGACAGGAGAAGGGTGAAGAGAGTCATAGGAACGTACAACGCTATAATAGTGATGAAGTGTGGAAAGATATTGGTGTAAGAATTAAAAATAATTCATGGAAGGGGAAAGATGACCATGACTACAAGCTCGCATTCGATTTCAGGCATAAGGGTGTGGGAAGATTTTCTTTCCTTGGGGTCAGGGATTGGAATAAGTTACCAAGAGAATTGATCAATAATTAACTAAAAACGTTGAAACAATTTAAAGTTGAAATTTGTAGAGGGCAAAAGTAGGTGGGTACAGAAAAGGGAGGAAATGGGTGTGTTGGGAAATTGCCACCGGAGCGTGCACTCCATCGCAAATAATGAATTTTGACTATAGTTATAACTCACATGGAGGTGGCAGGAAGGTCCGCGAGTGGTCGACGACGAGTGCGGTGCCGCCGTAGGAAGATGTCTCTGGCTTGGGAGACGCAGCTTCACCCTCCGCCGGGGCTGCGTTGACGGAGACGGCGATGGCAGCTAGCAGCAGCGTCACAGTGGACAAGTGGACTAGCGCCATCTCTTATTGTTAGTGTGCCGGCTGAGCGTGCACCCGCTATATAGCCATCGGCTAACTGTACAGTAACGTGACGTCGGCTGGCACCCCGGGGCAGCATGGTACGGGAAACCAACGTTCCTAACAGAAACGTTATGTTCTGCATACGAAATATGAAAAAAATCAAGCAGAAAAAAGAATATATGGCTGACGGTAATTCATATCAAAAGTCCAGCAAACATTTGAGCATGGTTCTCTACTGTTTCTAAATATATTTGATCAAGGGATGTAACTTTAGCTATCATTCTATCTCATCATGTTACGAAGGTGACCGACAGTTTACGTCTGTTTCAGGGATGCTCAGAGCTTCTGTTGTCGAAGTTGCTCACTAGATTACGTCAGAGATTCACTTTTACATGTAAATGACGTAATACAAAGAGGACAGCAATCAGCTGAGCTAATAGAGTAAAGGAAAGTATCAATGTACAGTCCATGGATCGTTTCTTCGCTGCCACATTCTTCTGCTTTTATTTCCATAGTAAGGTAATAGTGTCCGTTTCCACATCAAGAGAGCCATACTTTCCAGTTGTTACTGGGTGGCGAAACTGTCTGAACTGTTTTGTAGTGGCGATTTCGGAATTCTTTCTCCATACGTCTTTTGTGCCGATTCTGTATCATTACAGATACCATATTTGTTAAGTGGAACATATTTGCTTTCAATCTGATATTTTCACCACGTTGTTTGCATAGAAGAATATCATCAGCTATTGAACGCAATAATTTTACTCCCACTCTACCCATTTTGCAATTATCTTCTCTATTTACTGCCATGTTTTCGCATCGGTTTGTAAATACTGATTGTGCCATAGTTTTATAAAACTTCTTCCTTGTCCTTCTTCTCCTAAGGTACTGTTTATTGTTCAAAACTCTAGATTTTATGTTTCTATCTTCATTTTAGCAATACAAAACATTAGTTTTCAATAATTGTCCTGAATTCAGTCAATTATTGGCACTATTATTTTATCACTAACCATTATTTTGCACCTCATGTGAGGTTTATTTTTTTATTTTTAAACTGTCGACAATTTAGTTTTTATCTCTGAGGTTTCCATATTATACAATTTGGCAACTTACAATTCTCCTATCTCCACGTATATTTACGAGTATTCTTGTGTAGGAAAACCGTGTTAGTTATTTAAAATTCGTTAAAAGCGGTTAACATTTTTCGTTTTCATTGTTTTATTTCTTCACTATTTCACAAAATATTTGTTGTCCATTACGAACGTTCAAATCTTCGTCTTTTTTAAATAATAAAGGGTTTTTGCAGAGTTTTCGTAAATTCTGTGCGTTCGTCTTTCTTCACTTTTTCTGGTGCATTTACTCATATTACTTCTCCACATCACTTCTAATTAAGCTCATTTACAAAATTATACTTGTGGATTCTGTTTCTGACAGATTTTCGCTGTGAAATTCCTATTCATGATGGGGTTTTTTGTTTTTTGTTTTGTTTAGACTGTTCCACTGATATTATTTTCTACTGGAGTGCTTGCTTAATTCTGATGATTTCTCTAACGGTTTATTAGTTTCTTTTATTAGACATATGTCTATATTCATTACATTGAACTTGTTGAGCAAATCCTTTTGTGCGAGGCCTCTTATGTTCCAAATAGCAATTCATAACTGTTTTGTAGTATCAAGTCGTTTATGCTACTCCTTGCCGTTGTCTTTCAATCTTCTTTCGTAATGGTTTCCTGTAATAGGACTGTCTACTAGCCGCGTTACAGACATGGCGCAGCATTATGGGGCTGTCGGTTTAGTCCATCTCACCTGTTTATTAATCACCACAAGAGAAGCTTAAGGTTCTACCTCCTATCCTCCTTATTTTTATATCGGGGTTGTCTCCCTCAGCCGGAACACTCACAATATAAAGGCGCCAGGGAGTCACCTGTCACCCTCTCCTGTCTGCTACACATCAAAAGGTTTATCAGGGTTATCGCGACTTTCGCCTTCGTTAGAATCATCGTCGTTGGAATCGGGTTCGCTGGCAGAACTGTTACGAATTCGTGGACGAATTTCTCTAGGTTTGTTGCCTCATGTCATCCAGTAAGGGGTGGAACCCTTTAGGCAATACTAGATTTATTTTGTTCTTTTAACTTGATATCAGTGCTCGTGACGGCGTAGTGTAAGAGTAACCCTCGATTAAATTGATGGAAACGTGGATTGAGTATTACAGTACGCTTGCGAGCTGAATCCGTAGGGCAGGATAGTAAGTTCATGGATAATTTGCACTAGCTAACGTGACCTGAAAGTTGGTAAGTACTAATCACTGCTAATATTATTAAATTCATAAGTTATCGTTAAGGACAAATATAAATTGTTTTTTGAATGACGGAAGCTCTGAAATTACAAGGTAAAATTTCATTTGTTATTGAAAATTAATCCAAAATTTTCATAAGACCTTCGTTTTTATTTTTTCTTCGATGTAGAGGAAAGGAACCAAAATTGACCTCCCTTTTGATTTTTGCTTGTCTCGTCTTTGATTTGAGTATGTTTAGTTGTATTTTAATGGAATATCTTCTTTGATGTGTTTCCAAATGGTCTACATGACAGAAGTTAGTAGGCTAAATATCTGATCATTTTTTAGTAAAGAGTTGCAAAGCAGACTCTGAGATAAAGGTAGCCAAAGTCGGATGCCTGTTAAGAATATACACAAAATTACGAGAAAAGTCCATTAAAATAAAATAAAAAAATATGAAATGGTTAATTTTAACACTTGACAATGTGGTATAAACAATTTAAATTATTTGATATTCATAATAATTGATCATTTACCATGTAAGAAGAAAGCGATAAGTTTATACGCTAGTAAGTATTTCCAAAAACGACAGTAATCATCACTCGTCTCACAAAGGTTTCTATTTGTTTTGGCCATCTCAAAAAGATTTCAAATCACGTTAACAAATTGACAAAATGTTAATATGAATTATGGGGGAGTTCGTCTATGGGAACGGCGAGGGGTCCTACTTAGGACGTCTTTGACTTAAAGTTCAGGCATTTAAAAAAATGTTTAGTTGATATCAAAGTAAACAACTGACACAGTTATATAGGATAGTACTTGCCAAAGACACTGCAGTGAACAGATTGTTATTTTCTCCCTTTGGAACACCATAAAAACAATGTTTAAAGCACCTCTGCAAACTACTTTCACTTTTACTGAAAGCACTAATAGCGTAATTGGCGGGATACTTGTCTATGCCTAGGCCTGCAAACTTCAAAACACATGATTTATTTCGATATCTAAATGTTGAAATATATGCTGCCAGAATGCACGATACTCCAAGCGAAATAAGATGGGGATCAACTTAGTGACCAGGGATCGGGTTTGGTTACTTTCCTCTACTTTCCGGTGTCTATTTTGATGTAGCTTTAAATCTCAAAATTTATTGACCTAAATAAATTCACCAGTTAAATATATTGCGTGTTCAGATACAATTACAAGTGCAAATATCTTGATACACAACGAATCATTTTGTTAATCACCAAGTAAACATCAATAATGGCTGCTGTTTGTTTATCATTACATATTTGCAGCGTTTTTCTCCATAATTTTAAATTTATCGTGTTCCACTGTTTTTCTACTTATCAAATCCTGCGAAAATTTGAAACCGGTAGACAAGGCCAAGTGGACTTTTAGCATTATTATCTGTAAATTTTCGTTGATTTTCACAATGGATGGCACAAACCGAATCACATTTTCAATAAATTAGAAATAACAAAGAATACATAAACTTAATTTATTTTTCAAGCTTAGATGTGATGATTATATTTATATATAAGAACTGACAACACACTTTTTCTTTCCACGAGAGGGAGTAAGGAGATGGTTTTATCTTATCTGTACGGAACAACTGAACTATAACGACAGAATTGCAAGAAATATGTCATGCATGAAACTAAACATTCGAAATCTCCGCAGCAGTCGGTTTAATGCTGAAATATCTAATCGTAGCGCGGGATATAATTCAGGCGATAGAAAAGCATTTAATTGGAGATAAATGAGAGGAACTAAGTAAGTGAACTATACTGAGGTAAAAATCAGTGATTCTGTAACCATCACATTAATTTGCCAAAATTTGGAATTCACAGGTATTTTCGAATACTGTTATTTTTTTTTATTTCTCACCTGAAAAAAAAATGTTGAAAAATACTAATTCAAAACAATGAAATGTGCTATAAGTATCATAAAAAGCCAAACATTTTTCGACCAGCTGAAATAAAACCCTACTTTTTTTTTATTTATTTTGCGCATGGATTTCATTTAAGTGGTTAAACTTTCGTAAAATTTCTAGCGTATAAACACAATTAGTTAAAATACTCCTGATATGGTATTAAATAAAAATGCACCAAAATAACTAGGCCGAAATAATGTCATTATTGGGGAAGTAGTAAAAATGGTTGCAAGGGGTTCTTCAACTTAAGTTAAAATATCTTTTTGATTTTATTTAATTTGTAGAAACTTAAGATTGATTTAAATATAATTTCAGCAAAACAGTTTCACGACTTTCAAGACGAAAGTGCACGTTTGTTAAGAGGAAAAATTATACAAAAGAACTAATATTTATAGAAGATGGAAAATGTATAGAAGATGGAAGCTTCTTTTTGTGAACTCCTTACCGAGTCCGAGCGCAGACGGTTATAATTGGTGGATGACAATTTGTCGTAAGTGCTGTTTTAAGTGTGGATGACTGTGATAATGTGTACGTTTAGTGTTGTTTTTGTGAAGTGGATGAGAGCTGAAAGAAGGCAGAGGGCAGAGGGCGAAACTTAATGTCGACCAGTTCAGGCTTACTCTTCCGGAAGACACCTAGGGGGCCGCCAGGTTTAAAGTCCACAAATGATGGACGAATCACAATCAACTGTGTCTTTCTCTCTCACCGCATGTGCTCTGCGGAGACCTTTGTGATTTAGCCCAGGACTTTGGTGCACAATCTGGTGATCAGGAATTGTGCACCAGCACCTTTCCAACTCTGCTGGTCAAGTCATGATGATGATAATTTCTTCCGCAAGCAGAACTCGAACCAGTAACCCTGCCTTAGCGTCAGACACCAACCAACAGAGACAACGGGACGCACTTATAAAAATGCACGAGAAGTATTTACAACGAATAACTGCACACACTCGAAGCTTTTGTTTGACGAATGGTTCTG
Organism: Vandiemenella viatica; assembly: GCA_031002005.1. Taxonomy (NCBI): domain Eukaryota; kingdom Metazoa; phylum Arthropoda; class Insecta; order Orthoptera; family Morabidae; genus Vandiemenella; species Vandiemenella viatica. Next base: position 70,673,509 of record JARYHS010013630.1, on the reverse strand, counting down.
CTGAATTAAATATACTGCCAAGAAATTATTGATGAATTGAAGTAAAGTAAAATTTCATTCCCACTGATCACATGTTGCATCCTTCTTGTGGAAGACATATTTCTGTTTTTCGATTGTGGACTACGCTACCATTTTCAGGAATTCGTTTGGAAAAGAAAGAGAAAGTATGTTACAACATACAAATAAGGAGTAGTTTTTGATATCGTAGTTTGAGCATTCGAACCTGAAATTTTTGTTGTTGAAATTTGAGAAATGAGATAACACACTGAATCTGAATAGCATTGCTATTGTTTGGAATACACAGAAGCCAGAGCCAGGGTAATTAGCGCGCCTGAGTCATCGCATTAGATTTCTGTACTGATATTAAGCAATTAAATGAAGTAAACTGAAACACAACTAGAATTACACAACTATCCGGTAGGTATTACTGCATACCGAAAGAGTGATGCTAAAACTAGATGAAAGGCTAAATACAACATTGAAAATCCAGCTATAGAAGACTGGATGCTTAGTCAAGAATAAGGGCGCTGATATTACGATCTACGTTTGAAATGAAACCTTTCCATTCAAATGTTACAAAGGTGACCTTGAACGTCATATACAAAGCGAGATATTAAAGTAAACCTTTGACAATAAACTTCCCAAAATGAACACTTCTATTGTATATGAGACCGAAGAAATAAAAACTAAGGACTTGAGAAAAATATAACAGAAAGTGAGGAAAAGACAAATAAGTACTTAGTAATTAACATTATAAAGAAAAACTATGTACCAAAGTAGATAGTACATATTAGACAAGCAACTATTCAAATCCGAACAAAATTAGAGGCTTTAGAAATAAATTTCACAAAATAACAATACTGAATTTTAAGCGGTTTTAACAGTAGAACATGATATACTGCCATTCCCAATGTGGAAACATCTGTAATGAATGTTCCGGTGTGAACACGCGCGCGGATGTGCTTGTGTTCTCCCTTAACCCATGAATGTGAATTGATTAGTGTTTTTATCACATTTTGTAACCATGTTTATGTTACCATCATGGCGGCTATCCCATAAATGCAGCTAACAGAAATATAACATTCTAGTGGTTTTATTTACAATTTTCTCACTAGTTTTTATGCAATGATAAGCATATATTTTGTTCCTGTGATGTTAAAATAGTTATCGAGATACGGGCACCTTTACGAAGAAGATCCTTTCTCTGAAGATACCATACAGACAGGTGAAGATCTCCTACACGCTGTGTCTACTGCTAGAAGAAATAAATGGTGCAATTTAATGTCAGATTTAAACATGAAACAGAATAGTCGTAAGGCTTGGAAATTACTGAAAAACCTCAATAGTGATCCAAGTAGCACTCCACCTAGCCTCCTTAAAATTAGTCCAAATCAAACAGCACACCAACTGCTACTGAATGGAAAGACTAGAAGAAGATCTGAAAAAAGAAAGCTCCAAAGGCACTATGACGAGCAAGACCATCTTGGGAATCCATTCACACTGATAGAACTGGAAGCCGCCTTGCAGTCTTTGAAGATTAACAAAGCTGCAGGCTTAGATGACCTGAGAACAGAGCAAATTAAAATGTTTGGCCCATCTACAAAGCAGTGGATCTTGAATTTAATGATTGCCTGCACCTCCAACTTACAGATCCCCAAGATCTGGCGGAAAGCCAAAGTTGTGCCACTGCTAAAGCCTGGAAAGGAACCAAAAGATCCAAAAAACTTCCGACCAGTTTCACTCCTTTGTCATTTATACAAAGTCTTGGAGAGATTGATCCTCAATCGTATCTCAGAGTGCATTGACAAAATGCTTATAAAGGAACAGGCTGGTTTTCGACCTGGTAGGTCATGCTGCGGCCAAATTCTTAACCTCACACAGTATATAGAGGATGGCTATGAAAGAGGACAGGTTACAGGCGTGTCATTCATCGATCTCACAGCGGCGTATGATACAGTCAACCACAAAATTTTGATAAGTAAGGTATAATCCATCCCAAAAGACTACCATCTTACACAAGTCATCCAGTGTTTACTACAAAACAGAAGGTTTTACGTCACCCTCCACAATAAGAAGAGTCGATGGAGAACTCAGAAGAATGGCCTCCCTCAGGGTAGTGTGCTGGCCCCGCTCTTGTACAACATATATACAAATGATTAACCAATTATTCCTGGAACAAGAGCATTCATTTATGCTGATGACACAGCAGTTGCAGCTCAAGGCACAACCTTTGAGGCGGTGGAGGTGAAGCTGACAACAGCTCTTGAAGATATGGCCAAGTATTATGATGCTAATCACTTGAAGCCCAACCCTGGAAAAACACAGGTCTGTGCATTCCATTGAGAAACAGAGAAACCAGAAAGAAGTTGAACATCAACTGGAGGGGGCAACAACTACTACACTGCGATACTCCAAAATATCTAGGAGTAAAGCTTGATCGATTCCTTACATTCAAAACCCATTGTGAGGATCTGAAATTTAAAGTATCTGCCCGGAACAACATCATCCGGAAACTTACAAGTACCTCCTGGGGAGCACATCCAAATGTGCTTCGTACATCTGCCCTGGCACTTAGTTTCTCTGCAGCAGAATACTCAGCACCAGCTTGGCAAAACTCTGCACATGCTAAGCAGGTTGATATAGCATTGAATGATACTGGTCGCATTGTAACAGGTTGCCTAAAACCAACTCCTATTAGTAAAATATACCAAATCATGGGTATAGCACCACCTGACATTCGTAGGAAAACAGCTGCAGAGAGGGAGAAGAGGAAACAAGAAACAGACCCCAGACACCCTTTGTTTGGACACGAACCTCAACCCACAAGGCTGAAGTCAAGGAAGAGCTTCGTACAATCAACTATAGCCATAACATCTTCTACTGGAGCTCGCCGTCTACAACTATGGCGAAATTCGTTGCCTGAAGACCAGTGGAGGAACATCAAAGAGGCACCGGCTGCGGGGTGTAATCAGCCACATGCTATATGGAAGGCTCTAAACAGATTAAGAACTGAAGTGTCCCGATGTAGATATAATACTAAAAAATTGGGGGTAGACTAATGACAACGATCTATGTGAATGTGTTGAGCTTCAGAACCCACAACATCTTGTGATATGCAGGAATCTCCCTGAAACCTGCAATATCGACGACCTTTATAGGGCAAACGAGAAGGCCATCAAGATTGCGGAATTCTGGTCACATTCCATTTAATTGTGTTTATAGTTTAATATTAATTAATTAATTTTTTTTTTAACTTGTAATGTTATGTCCTGGACACGAGAAATAAATAAATATTAATTTAGTTTTGATTCAATTGCAATGGAGCATATGCTTCGGTGATAAATTCTCTACCTACCTACTTTCCCATGTAATGGCTTTTCTTCTTTTTTTGCTTGTAGCTTTACCCTTCGTCGACGTCGAGGTAAGTGGGAAAGGACTGCGAGAGGAACGGGAGGAAATTTGGCCATGTACGTTTGAAGGAACCATCCTGGCATTCGCTTGGAGCGATTTTTGAAATCCATAAAAACCGAAATCTGGATGGTCGGAAGGGGATTATAAACTGTGTCCTCCCGAATGCAAGCCAAAGCGTTACTGCTCAACACGTTCGATCATTCCCTTATGCCTAAAATCAAGTGGTGTCTTATGATCATGGTTCCTTTTTATCTACTTCTACCTATATCCAACCAAGCATCACTGCTACAAGCACTCTCTTTACTTGCCTCCCGTCTTTAGATGACTCCCATTCCAGCTGCATTATCACACTGTTACTGATTGCTATCTACGGTAGATACGATATTGGCAGTGTTATCGTTTCTGTTGTAGTCTTAAATGTAAAAGGTTTTGTTTATAAAATTAATACTACTTTAATTATTTATGAAATGCTTTTGTGATGTACACTACAAAAGCCTCAAGTTTTAAAGGTGGAAAACAGAAATTTAGGGTAGGAAATGTAGTATCAAAAGAAGTGGAAGTAAAAATGGGTGTGCCACAGGGTAGCGTATTGGGACCATTGCTATTCATTATTCTAATGAATAATAATGTTGATTGTTTACTATCTGAAATTAGATTGTTTGCAGATGACATAATGCTGTATAAAAGAATCAACACGATAGAGGATTGTAAACAGTTGCAGGGTGATCTGGACAGGATGTCTAATTGGGTTGGTAAACATGGAATGAAGATAAATGCAAAGAAGAGTCAGCTTATTAGATACACAAATAAAAAACAAAAGGTTAATTATGAATATAAGGTGGGGAAAGAATTGCTTGCTGAAGACTTGAAATGTAAATATCTTGGAATTACTTTTTATAACAAACTTAACTGGGCAGGACACATAGGACAGGTGGTAGGAAATGGTTTCAAAGTTCTGCACTTGTTGGAGAGAGTGATGAGGGGATGTACAGGAGAGAAGTCAAGGAATTGGGTTACAAAACTTTGGTCAGACCATTGCTCGAATATGGTAGTGTAGTATGGGACCCTAATTTAACGTATCAAATACAGGAGTTGGAGAGGGTGTAAAAAAGGGCTGCTAGATTTGTTTCTGGAAATTATCGCAGAATGCAATCAGTGACGGATATTATAAAGGAGCTGGAATGGGATTCATTGCAAGACAGGAGGAGGATGAGGAGGGTCATGGGAGTGTACAGGGCATATACTGGCGATGAGGCATGGAAAGATATTGCAATAGGTATGAAAAGTAGTGCATGGAAGGGAAAAGATGACCATGACCACAAGCTGGCACTCGATTTCAGGCACTAGGGTGTGGGAAGATTCTCTTTTTTAGGTAAGGGTGTCAGGGATTGGAATGAGTTACCAAGAGAAATGATGAATAATTTACCGAAAACTTTGAAAGAATTTAAAGATAAAATTTGTAGATGGCAAATGTAGGTAGGTGCAGAATAGGGGGAAGATGGGTGTGTTGGGAAATTGCCACCGGAGCCTGTGCTCCATTGCAATTAAATTAAATTAAATTATACAAAAGTCGAGATTTCACTATCATTCCTGGAATAAATAATTAGTCTTGGCTGTTCTCTCTACTTGATTTCATAAACTGGACCGTGTTGCTACACGTATCCCATTAGCTATGAACAACATCAGATAATTTTCAGACTTTTGATTATGATTTCCAAATGTCTTCTCGTATTATTCAGTTAAGAACAGGAGTTTGCTGACCGAAGTACTTCGAAAAAGGGGGTGGTTGGATTATAAATTGGTGATGTGGGTTTTCATGGCGAAGGAGACATATTGTACGGCATATCTTAATCAGAAAATTTGTACAAACGGGAATATATTTGGAGATGTAATTCCTTTTGTGAACGTGTCAATATCTACCGGTACTGCATTAGGACTTTATTAAAACAACTTTCCATTCGGGCTACAGCCAAATGTTTCGGCACTAAATATTATAGGCCTACTATATTCTATTATATTATATGAGTCATAAAAAGCGCCTGAATTCCAAATATATAACCTCTAACATGCATCGTGGTGTACATAAAGAAGTTTACGAGCCAAGATATAACAGCTTCCTGTTAAATATTGATTTTCTTTTCCTCACAAGTCGTGTTAAAAAATAAGGAAGTACTATCGAAAACTTTTATCTTTCTGAAGTACGAATTTGTGCTTTACTTGTACATATTCCAGTCATCAATTTCGTGTTCGTACAACTAAAAATAAGAAGTGGGTGTGAAATTCAGCGTTTATTTGTTGTTGTTACATCAATATCAGCGATCTGATTTGTTAGCTCCGGCATCAGAAAACCTGTATTTAAAAACCTGCTCTTTAATGATCTACTTGTCAACTAAAAAATAGCTTTCCTTGCTTTCTGTAAACGATTTATGAAGGTGAATGCAATTAATATTTCAATTAAAATTAACGAAGTGATATAGTTTGAAATTCTGAAGCTTTAAATATTCTATCCACTACTATAAATGAATAAGTTTGTGATTCTAATTGCTTGAGTGTTTCAGTCACATTATGAAAAACGGAATGTTAAATCCCGTTCCCACTAATTGTTTCTTAGCCGGTTTAAAGAGTAGAACATTATTTATGCGTGTGGTGTACATTTCTTAATCTCTTGGGCTACACCGAGCGTGGTGGTGTAACGGCTAGCGTTCTGACGTCTCATTCGGCAGGACGGCGGTTCGAATCCCCGTCCGGGCATCCAGCTTTGGGTTTTCCATGGTTTCCCAAATCACTACAGGCAAATGCCGCGATGCTTCCTTCAAAAGGCCATGGCCGAATTTCTTCACATTCCTTGCCCCCCATCATTTCCCGTCTCTAAAGACCTCGCTGTTAGAGAGACATTAAGCAGATAAAAAAAAAAAAAAAAAAAAAAAAATGGGCTATATATGAATTCGGTGAATTGGGAAGAGGAGAGAAAATATTTGTTTGGATTCCTGAGTGTAATTGAGCAGCGCGTATATGAATGAATTGAAGTAACCATATTAATTTATGTAAAATGATTGTACCATCAATTTTTATAAGTACTCCGACGATGCTGTAAATTCAAACAAAAAATAAAAAGATATTTATTTCCGAAACATTCGCTCATTCCAACAATTATGCTTTGTGAATAATTCTGCATTTTAAATTTGCTTAATACTTTTTACATATCAAACAATGCAGTGAAACTATACAGTTTCATCAATTGTAAATTCCCTCAACAAAATATATTTATTCGTTACGAGCACGAAGTAAGAGAGTTTTATATTCAAACACGAAGTTTATTTATAAATTTTGTAATTGGGAATTGCAATTATTACAGCCAACAATAATGTTTGCGTCAATTACGATTTGAAAAATGGATATTTTTTAGTTTATTTTTATAAGACCACGAAAGTTCAAGAGAAACTGAATGTGACAAGTAAACAATTTTGTTGAAGTCGTGTTGTGCGTTACATTCCGGTGTCGTGTGGCCAGGCTCCGTTCCATTTCCTGCTTGGTCGGTCCCGCTATGGATCCACTCAGCATAACTTTCACCACTTCGCACTTGTTCCAGTTTCTCCCCACGAACCGTAATAAATGCAACACAAGATTCTTTTGTATATGGTATCGGTCACTGTGAGTAATTTTCCGGTTTAGAAAGCCCAAAAATAAATATTTTAAAGATTTTAGAAATCTGACTGACTACGATCCGAATCCATTAAAAATATTGACAACTCGACAGCTCGATTCACATCATAGAGGAAAGTGACTGAAATCAATATTGTACTGAAAGAGGGTCTGGAAAAGTGAAACCTTGAAGTTCTGGTCATCAGATAAGATCCAGCTGATCAATAAACTCAGCTATCTGAGGTATTTCAAAATGAATCCCTTCATATCCACGTTCTTTTTTCAAAGTATTTGCCTAAAAGGAAGCTTTTAAGCTTTTGAATATTGAAAGATTATAGCACATTTACCCACACAATTTTACTCAATTACTAATCTTTTCTTTATTTCACGAGAGAGAAGTCGCGAGAGAAATCCTAAATTAATGTAAATACCTCACCTTAAAGAGATAAGTGACACTTTAGAATCAGGAGTTACGTTCTGGCTCATGATAAGCACCATAGTCAGAAATAATCTACAGACGGGAAGCTGAAAAAACAACCAGAAGCCCAGATAAATAAATATTTAGTGCCTACCATTATTGACACGAAAAACGAACAGAATCTAATAGCTTGCTGTACTACTTGCTCAGGAAATAGTTTCATTTCCTTGAGTAGCCTATAACCCTACTTCAAGCTGGCCCCGGTAGCGCGGTGTTGGCGAGCTGACTTCGCGTTACAAGGGGCGCCGGTTCGAGTCCGCCCGAGGGCATGAGTGGTTTTAATTAAATTCCTGAGTTGTCCTTTCACTTGTGATGATCAAGGGTGTAATACATTTGATAAAAATTAAAAACAAACACAGATGCTGGTTGAATGCCATTTAAAAAAAAAAAAAAAAAAAAACAACTCTACTTCAGAAGTTAGTATTTCTTAGACAAATGATGATGTATCTAGATAAGGTATTTAGTTATGCTTCGACATTCTGAATTATGTCCACCCTATCAGTTCGGTAAAAATTTGTATGGATGCGTGTATCATGCAAGGATGGGCTCGTCCAGCCACCAGAAATATACCCATAAATTGTGCTGAATAGTAAGACTGTTGAGGAAAAATGTGTTCTCGGAACCGATTTGCAGCCGACGACTCGTCTATTTGTACCACTCGTGTCCCCTGCAGTTACATTATGCAAACACTAATCGCGTAGGTAAGGACGGCGCAAAGTTCGCCGGTTAAATCCATTTCTTTAGGTAACGGCAGTGTTGCATGTTCAGAAAGCCATTAACGATTGTATACAATTGGTTACTGATGAAAGTCCTGGTGAAATAGATTTGCAGACAACGGACCAAATCTGGTTAATTTGTTAGTCAGTGACACATTTTTGAAGCGGAATACCTAATGTCTCTGATACATCGGCCAAATTTTTCAGTTTTGCTTGTACCGCACTCCAAACCAACAACTCTATAAGAGGTTCAAACGATCTGATTCCTACTTCTTTCATAATTCTATTATCTTTTACTCCTTTTTTATATTTAAAAAGCTGTTTTTCAACCTGTTTCGTATTCAAACCATCAATTTATTTATCCTAATATTATCTTTTTAAATGCAACTATTTTGTCTAAATTAGATATTGAGAAAGTGACAGGTGATGCAATTTAGATCTTCTGCAAGCATCGTCTATCATAATGAAAGGTTGGCCAAATTAAATTTTCTGAAGCGTATTTGATGCTAAATTATTCTCTGACTATTGCGTACGGTTGCGGTAGAAGGTAGAATCTGGTAGTAGGCCTAATCTACAAACAAAACACAAAATTACAAAAAAGTAGTCTTTCTCTTGAGATTATGACAGAAGTTTTACAAATATTCTAAAAAAAGGTTGTGTTGCTCTTGTATCATCTTTTCATTATTGATTGTAGGATGGTCACAAGATTGTACCAAAATTGTTTAAAATAGCGCAGCATAAACAAGAATTCAATTATTCTTGATAAATAATGTACAAACTGGTAAAATCATGTTGCATAATCAACGTAATGTTGTGATTAAATGTAGGTCTAGACCATTAATGACCATAAATGATTCCAATCTTGAAATAAACTTTCTGTCATGAACTAATTTTGGAAAATAATGTGTACTTAGAACAGAAATGACTGATGAATGCTAAAACACTACAAGAGAGGTCTCAGGTTTTCTTACACAAATGTATTCCAAAAAGCCTCCACATTATTTAATTGTTTATTTATATTTAATCATTAGAATCCTAGACAAAAAGTAAAAAAAAAGTATTATAACTGTTTCTTGATACTTGTATGATTAAAGCCTCGTTAGGTCGTAATGGCCCAATGACAGGATTTTATCGCCTGCGCATTTCGTCTCTATCGGGTATAGGAGACCTACAGTTTAGCAAGGTATTCGAACCACGGAAGCCTTTTAACGTATTTCACATTGCACAGCAAGCTGAACCAGAGGTGAAGTTCCGGCTAAGGACCATTGAAAATCCCCGACGGGACCTTTCGATCTCCAGTCAGACTCTTTAACCACTGAGCCATCACACCGCTCGACACTTGTATGGTTGATTTTGCAGGTGTCGATAATTTGATTACTGAGTTTTAGCATATCTCCGAGGGTAAACAGAATTTTTGGGGACTGTGTACCTCGTTATTCACAAATATAATTGTGGAAAATAAAAGTGCTGTAGCATTGTGAGATTCTTTTCGCAGTACTTGGATCAGTGGTTCCCAATTAGTTTTTTTCCGAGTGTTACTTCAAGAAAGAGCTCAACCTCGTGTACCCCTTATAGCTGAAATGAAAAATAAAATACGAAACCAGCTTTTCATGATTTGTTATATTTCAATCCAATACAAAGCGTAAAAAATGTTATTTCTGCTTTGCTAACGTGATAAAAGTCTTTTAGCTCAACTCAAAAACTTATTTGTGATTGTTCTGCAAACAGATTCTTGAGTCCGCTGTTGCATGAAATGTACATTGTTCCTCTTGGTCAGAGATGCGTAAATGGTTGATGGAATGGTTTGCGAAAGGGTTGATTATCCGTTTCCATGGCCGCGATATTTCTGGACAATAGCTGAGTAGCTATGTTGATAGATTTTGCAAGTGGCATTAAAGGCTGATTTTATATCTTCATCCAAATTCGAAGAAGTCGTTTTCAAAAAAAGTTTAGGGTTTTGAAACTCGCCATATTTACATTTCTCCATTAAAAATATCCAGAGAGACATTTTTTTAAGTAGTTGATACAACTTTCTACTGAACAAAAAATATGGTTGTATCCTGATCCGAAATTCAGCTCATTCAATCTGGTGACAATACCTGACAATTTTTGTAATTTTTGCAACTATAAAAGGACAATCAGTATCTGTTTGTACTTATGTAAGTATCCAACCACTTACAACACTTACCAGAAATTACAGGGTCTGACAATAACACCATACTAAAAGAAATAACACCATGACTTCCATAAAAAACCAGCCTGAAATCCCCTATTCCGTCATAAGTTAGGGAGCTACAATGCTCTGGCACTTCAAAAACTATATGGGCGCATGCCCAACCATATGTCTGTCTGTCTTTGTACTGATAGTACCCTTGGTCGACAAAGAACAAAACAATTTTATGTCAACTTAAATATTCTCGAAACTGCTATTCCCTTGGACATCCAGCGTACTTCAGTGTGTAACAATAAGGTCTCATGTTCACTGCCAAGATCTTTGCAAACGTCAAAAATTATCGAAATTTTTAGAGCATTTTTAGTGTGAAGCCCAAGTGTTATGATACTTTTATTTTACACGCAAGTGCCTCTGGATGAATTCCACAGTGTGTTCATCTCGCACCTAGAGCTACATCTTGTATCTCTTTACAAGTCCTGAAAACTGACCAGTCATTACTGTGGCATACGCCCACACATTTAGACCAGTCCATTTTTTTTTCTTCGATAAAACCGCTGACCATACGAAAGATATTCTCCCACTGGGGCAAATCAGAAGGGCATGGCGTAAAAGGATCTCTTCACGGACCTCTTTGGAATTAGCGTATTGAAAATATACTAAAAGTTGAGCCAATTTAGATGCGTCTGTAGATTCATTGAGTTGTATAGCAAATAATTGCTTTGAAAAATGTGTTCAATTTGCGAGGTTTTCAGATTGTCTGACACATCTATGATACGACGAGAGACAATGTTATTTAATATCGGAATAACATCAAGTTGTCGTGCCATTTTTTCCCCCTCTGAAAATACATTACTACACTATCTCTTTTTCTGGTGGCAGTATGAAGTTTTCCCCAATGTTATGTGGTTGTGATTGGTTGGTAATTAAATAACTAACTCTGAAATAGGCTTACAGCACATTGATGTTCGTATTCAAGAATAGTAACTACAGATTTTTGCCTTTGTTTGAGATCGTTTAATTTATGTTGAAAGAACATTACAGACTGACCTTTGATATTAGCAATTTTAATGTCCAAATGGCTACTTAGTAAGGATGGTTTTAACGAATGGTTTGACATCATTTGCGCATAAACAACATACTGTCGCAATGAGGACTCAGGGCTTTCGGAGCTTGAAAAATCAAAATGAATATAACTATCATCCTATTCCCTGTTTTGTGGGACCATCCTTGTTATCAAATGGTAAATGATGATTCATCACAACAAGCGAGAAATTGTTCAGTACAGGGCCCGTGCTAGATTTCTCGGGCCCCGGGGAAGCCTTCTTGGCAGTGACGTATCTAAGCGACATAGGACGGTTTCTTGGGTTGGGGGGCCCGTCCCGCCGGTCTTCGGGGTACCCGCCCCTCCGCTGGCGGGCTCGGGGTCCATTTGCCCCATTTACACCCCCTCCCCTACTCCCTCCCTAACGCTCTGGTTCAGTATTGCTTAACACCTCGTCATCAGCCTTTCAGCGTCCTATCAGCCACCGTTCCGTTATTGACTCATCTTCTGTATTTTTGAATAATAATCTCAGAATACAAAATAAATTATAAACCGAGAACATGCATAAAACGAAAAAAACTTGAATATTTTACTCTGCATTTTATAAATTATAACCCTTTTTATCCTATTTAAAATAAGGTTTTAAACAAAAATTATTTTTTGTACACAACCTTCTATAAACGTGCTGAATTTGCGAAAACGAGACTGTCCTAGCTCAACACCAGGACGCTTTCACCATATTACTGCACTGTCATACCTACGTGTTTTGTTTCTGGACACAGTGCGCTTCATTTAATTATGATCTGTATTCAGAGTTGATAAGACAAAAAAAACATAATCTTACCGTATTAAAAACGTAAAAAAATACTAGCCAAGGTGACCGATGTGGCGCGACTGTTATAATAACCCACGATAATTTGTCGTGGAATTAGCATATCGAGAAGGTAATTGGGAAAGTAAATCGTATGATCCGATTTCTAGGTCGTAATTTAAAACAATGCACTCCGGAAGTTAAATCGATTGCATACAAATCATTAGTGCGTCCTCACTTAGAATATTGTTGTTCTGTATGGGGTCCCCATCAAAAGGAGTTAATGGAGGCATTAGAGAAGGTCCAAAAGAGAGCCGCCCGATTCGTGACAGGTATATATAGTTGGAGGAAAAGCGTAAGTGCGATGTTGAAGGAGTTAGGTTGGGAAGACCTGGAACACCGAAGGCGTTGCTCTCGACAGAATTTAATCGAAAACTTCACGACTGACTTATTTCGGAATGACAGCAAACAAATATTGCTACTAGCAACATTCATATCTAGGAATGACCACGAAAATAAGGTAAGGGAAATCGGGGACAGAACCGATTCATTTCTATACTAATTTTTTTTCCACGAGCGATTAGGGAATGGAATAGAAAGGGTTTACCGGCCGAGTAAACTTAAAATCTGCAGGTATAGTTCTCGATAAACCGCTCCGGCCATCCTGATCTAGGTTTTCCATGGTTTTCCCAGATCACTCCGGGCGAATGCAAGATGGCTCCTCAACAAAATCCCATGGGCGCCTCCTGCCATGTACCGTGTATCCCTTCCTAACTATCACCCTTTCGGATAGGTGCAATGCACCCTCCGCCACACTTTTAGTGAGTCGCAGAGTAGTAGTAAAAAAAATAAAAAATAATAGTGATTGTAACTGCACAATAGAGCACAGCGAGAGCGTTCATCCCAACCGAGCACTTCAAACATCCACAGCATTACAGACATACACATATACACAGTTTGACTGCCTTTAACTATATTTTTGTCGATAGTAATCTTTGCGTAATTGTTATTTTTTTAATTATCTTAGTGATTGCACTAAGCAAGGGATAGCAGCGCGTACCCATTGAAGCAACATCGGGTACTCCTGAAGATACACGTACCACTAATTGGGAACCGCTGACTTAGATGATTGATTGAATATCGGGCTGAAGTCAGCTCTCTGCGTCTTTTTGTCCGTTCGCTATCGATAACTTAGTTTGGATTCGTGCTCGCAGCGAGCCGCGGCGCCGCGACACGGAGCCAAGTTGTACCTCATTAGGACGGGCTCCACTCGCTCGCTGCTTGATTCTCGAGCGAGAGTTGTGCTGCCGCCCGCTACAAGTGCCGAGGGAGTTGACGGCGCCCTGGTAAATATAATTACTCAGGCCCCAGACTCGAACTGCGTCGCCCGCACCTCATCTCACTGCAATCACCGCCCGCTACTTCCCACCAACTAATAATTGCTGCCAGATGCGAAGCAAGGCGAAAACTTTCTCGTAGGATAGTACGATATAGACGATTACAAACTATTGTATTCATTGACTGTGTTTCAGTTCTTTTTTAAACTGAAGCAGTGTTTACGGTTTTGCAGAATCTTACAATTTTTTTCGGTTAAACAAAAATGTTTCTTAAACTTCTGGAAAAGATTTTGTCACCTTAATTACCTTTTTCCCCAAGACAGTTTCAGTTACGAATGATATAGACTGTTCAGGGTAAATAACTTACACAAAATAAACAATTCAGCTGTTGACACGGTTGATTCCGTGAAGTATCTGGGGGTGATAGTACAAAACAACATGAAATGGGACATGCACATAACTTCCGTCGTAGGCAAGGCTAATTCTAAATTACGATTCATAGGTCGTATTTGAGGAATTGTAATGCTCAAACAAAGGAGATAGCATATCAAACACTAGTGCGTCCGCATCTGGATTACTGTTGTGGGGTTTGGGATCCGTATCGCAAAGTTCTGATTGACTCAGTTGAGAGGGTGCAGAGGAGAGCCGCTAGATTCGTGACTTGTTGTTACAGCCCTTATGAAAGCGTCACAGAATTGATACATATATTGGGCTGGGATAGTTTGGAAGACAGACGACGTAGCTTGCGTTCGAATTTATTGGAGAATATGCGAAAAAAATTAAATTTCGAGTGCAATGAAATACTTCTTCCGCCAACCTATTTAGGTCGCAATGACCGGAGGGATAAGATTAGAGAAATAAGATGCCGTACTGATACTTATATGTATTCCTTCTTTCCTCGCACTATTCGGGATTGGAATGGGCGGGTTTAGGATTGGTGCTTAGCACCCTCTGCCACCCACAATGTTTGTGATTTGCAGAGTATGAATGTAGATGTAGATGTAGATTCCTTTCCACGAATCGACGAGTCAGAACGCAAGAATCACAAGGCAATTGAAATGAAGTGTACGCGTAGTTTACCAGTGATGGGGCTAGTGACCAGTGGTTAAGGCGTCTGACTGGAGATTGCTAGTTCTCCGGTCCGAACCCCGGTCTAGACTAGGACTATCAAAGGCTCTTAACCCGAGATTCACCCACCCCACAAACTGTCTGTTCTGCGTCCTCACGTCACGTACCAACTATTTTAGTACCTCAAAAGTATTACAAGATGCGTTCGCTTTGAAACTAGGCTGCCGATCCTTCCTTGAGCTCGCAGGACCGAAGAGAAATCTTCCTCTGAGCGAAGATGCGACAGACGATAGCAAATCGCCATACAGAGCGTAGTAGGTGAGCGGTAACGCTCTGGAGTCGCTTTGGGAGGACGCGGGTTCAAATTCTCGTCCGGCCGTACAGATTTGTGTTTTCCATTATTTCCTGAAACCATTCCCGGCGAATGCCGGGATGGTTGTTTCAGTAGGTCATGGCGGAATTCCTTCTAGTTCCTTGCTCCCATTCTTTTCCCGCCTGTAATATGTCCTCTAAGTCAATGAGGCGTAAAGCAATAAGCAAAAGAAAAAAAAACTTATTATTTATTTATTTACTTTTTTTTTCGGCATGCGACCATCCCAACTCCATAGCAAGTGGTGACAACATTCTATAAGCATACTGTTCAGATTTAGGCAACGTGCTTGTTTCAGCTACACACACCGAAAAATTTCACATTCCCTTGATTCCATCCTCATATTATCTTACGTCCTCGTTGGTACAGATGTTTCGTTTTTTAATTTTATATTTGTTGTAAGCCAATTGTGAATATACATCTTCTTCCGTTGTACCTTGTCCTTGATTTTTAATCAATGTAATGAATCAAAATGATCATTACAAAGTGTAACGCAGCGAAGTCTCTGTTAGTGATGCAGGGGGTGGCATGAGAAATGTTGACGCAACTTCAGACCAAACAAATCCAAATGTCAAAACAAGCAAGTCCAGTTTTTACTTGCACTGTCACATTCAACTTTCTAACTGTTGTAAGTGGCTTCAGTAAAAGCGCTTGAACATTTCAGGTTCCGTTTTCGATTTAATATGTAGCGCGTGTTGCTGTGCGTATTTTCTTCACATTCTGTAAGTACTATCGTCCTACCAATGAATTATATCATGGTGACGGATAAACCGATATCAGAATAGCCGATCTTTTGTTTCGAGAACGTTTTATCGCTGATGAATATCTGTGAATAAAATGTCAAACCAAACTGCGGCACAAGGCCATCGAGCGGTCGGTATCTGCGGCTGACATATCGAAAGCAGAGGGGGAACTTGTGGTCAATACGCGATACACAATTTCATCCATCAGTTATTTAGACTGATTCCTGATCAACCGCTTCGCTGCTCTGAACAATGTACTTCGATATAAAATTTTAATCGCTGCTTGACAAAGTGAACGTTCCGGGTATCTCATTATTCTGTACAAAGACTGGAACACCATGAGATGCTAAGTATTTTGGTTCAATATCAAGTAAATACAAATATGAGCCTCCGTTAAAATTTAGTTGCTGTCAACAAAAATGTACTGTAGATCCAATGTGATATAACAATTAGGTTTAGCTTTATCTTATACGATGATTGATAATTTGCAGGTTGATTCGATTATAAGATGATTAGTACTTTGACTAAAATATTCACTGAATTTGTTATTTTTTCTTGATGTAACAACCTTTTCTCACAAATCAGAACTCGGTGAATAAGTGAAATTCTTCTTTTTATTAATTCAACGCTGAGTGCATTTAACCAGAATTCAGTCTGAAAATTCATCAAAAACACAATGAAATGTTAACTTCAGTCTAATTATAGAACGGTAACTGTTTCTAAGTTTACGCACTTGAATACTGTACGATAATTACATTTCAAAATTAGCCTGACAGACTTTGTTAGATAACAAAACCAGATTGTTGACTACCTAGCACCGAGCGTGGTGGGTGAGCGGTTAACGCTCTGGCCTCGCATTCGGGAGGACGCCGGTTCGAATCCCCGTCCGTGCATCCAGATTTGGGTTTTCATGGTTTTCTCTAATCACTCCAGGCGAATGCTGGGATGCTTCCTTCAAAAGTGTTATGAATACAGAACGAACAGAAAATAAAATGAAATATACTCATGCCATACTGGCGTTCTAAATACATGTTTTAAATTTAATTAAAGGGAGGTGGGAAAGTAGCTGCAATATTTCTGTAGTCGTCGGAATATCTTCGAATAAGTCTGGCTTGTTTTTGACAATAACATATAAAATGTTGTAATTATCAAAAGACAGTGTTTAGGGACGACAATCAGTTGTTCCAGATGATAATCTGAGAACAGACAGAGAACGATTTCACAAGATTTCCTTGCTGCCAGTTGATGCAAAAGAAAACATTTTACCTGACTCTAGATTTAATAAAATAGGTTTTGGAAAGTCAGAAACTGCTTCGAATTTACTTTACTAACTGTGCGCGTTTGCTAAAGGGATGCTTCATTTTCTAAAATAATTGAAATTTACATCAATCTTCTTCAGCTCTGCTTGAAGATACTACATGGATAGAATGATAGTGTTGGTTTTTTTTTTTTTTTTTTTTTTTTTTTTTTTTTTTTTTTTTTTTTTTGGCCTTACGCCTCGTCGACGGCTAAGGTCATCAGAGAAGGATGGGACTGGGAGGAATTAGGCCATTGCCTTTTTGAAGGAAGCATCCCGGAATTCACCTGGAGTGATTTGAGAAAACCATGGAAAACCCAAATCTGGATGCCCGGACGGGGATTCGAACCCGCATCCTTCCGAATGTGAGGCCAGAACGTTAACCGTTCACCCACCACGCTCGGAGAATGGTAGAACTGAAATGATATACATTAAACTAAATAATTCATGAACTACATTCTTTTCCGTGACTATCGACCAGACCTATTTTGCAACGAATCTACCGGTTAAGGCATCTCCTAAGGAACTGTGATCATCCATATCGACTATATTTTAAAACTTTATCATTTTTTTCCTCTACTTACATTACAGTATAAGACACTAGAGAGAGTTTAACGTCATACAGTTATGGTAAGTTATGTTTTCACTTTCTTCAATGTTCTGGCTGAACAATAGACAATAACAAAGTATGACATCTAATTTTCACTTCTTAACCGTGGATCCAGTTAACAGTAATCTTGAACACGGAAATTCAAATGAGTTATTATAAATTTGCTTATAGATAATAGCCATCTTTGTTACTACCCTTATTTATGTGTTGTATGGAACATGGTACAGAGAAATATAGTAATCTTGCAAAATTTTAGTTCGAAAAGTTCAATTTATTTCACATTTTGTAGTTTGAGCCAGTCGATGTTCAGTTATAGACATCAGGTCATGTTTTTACCAGTCACTGCCGTATGGAAGGGCTTAAAATATGTTGCTGGTACAGTGGTACTTTGATTTACAAGAAATGTATGCGGTTGTTCTCGATTATGAACTGAAATCCTACTATTCATTGCTCACACTGTAATTTGAGTACCTGTACTTCGTTATTTGTTTCCATCTGCCACCATCAGTGCGACAGTAGGTACACAGTATCTTTTTTTTTGTGGTTGTACAGATGTGAATTATTGTTGGTATTTCCTAGCATAAACAATAAAATAATTAATAGCATGTAATAATCGTGTTTATCAGTAACAAAAAAAGAAGATTTACTCAGCGATAAAATCCTAAAGTTTTTTGGCTTAGTTTTAAATACTTATTATTAGAGGATACAGTTTTTTCAGTGTTAAGTGTGACAAAATTTGAGCAGTTTGCATCTAAATTATTTTTTTTTTTTAAATAGCTTTAAGCATAGCGACGTCGAGATAGCTAGAGTTGGAAAGAAGTGGGGACAAGCAACGGGAAGTAATTCACTTATGGCCATTTTGAAGAAGTCATCCCGCCATTTGCCTAGGGTGATTTCGTGAAACCTAAATTGGATGGCTGGTCGGGAATTCTATCCTGCGTCTTAGTGAATGCGAGGTCAGAGCTTAACCATCACACTCGGTGGTCTGAATTCATCAGAAACTATAACATAAATTTTGGCGTATCTATTTAAGTCAGGTTTCTTCTGATCAGAAACTGCTTTCGTCCGTTAATATTTCAGACCTTCAACGTGCAAAACCTTTAATTCTCCATGGTTAGGATCAGTAACAACCTGTAAAATATGAGCCTATTTAAAAATAAATACCAGCCATCAGTTAGAACAGAATGTTAGATTGCTGAAATATCCTCACTCTTAAAATGTTTTCAATGACGAAATTAAACAATTTAGTATGCAAGAGTAGGGCCGCGAATATTTGACTTTCCTTCACATGAATTTAACACAGTCGTGCTTTCAGCAGGAGTATTCCATTGCGCGGCTACTACTTATTAATTATAATTGTGATCCAGGATAACATCGCCTTCGGCTTCGTGAACAGTCGCGAAACGAGAAAGAATCATTAATAATGAAATGTTGCATTACTAAGGCAAATGATAGTTCGAAGAAATTGAGTCCTTTTGATTTTTACTGTGAAGGTTTCACCCAACTGGAGAATGTTAAAGAAGATGTCGTTAAAAAACAATGCGACTAGTAAGACTGAAGTGACACTGATGTCGGTGCCAATAATTTTACCGTCTGCGATTCAATACGTGAAACGCTACTCACAGGCGGAAGCGATAAATAGGTCAGTAGTGTAGTTTACTCGAGAATTGGGTGTCTGGGTAACGGAACACTAGTGGAATGCAACGTTCTAGTTTTAGGCTGAGTGAAAATAAGCAACACATTTGCAGTACTCAATGGGCTGGCATAACAACTAACTGGCTACGATTTGACTTAATCCGGAAGTAAAATGTGCTGAACTATTTTTGAATCTGTCACTAGATTTTGGCTTAATCCATTAGTACAATTTGCTGCGAAATATTACGAAAATTAAAGCATTTTTTGAAAAGATATGTATTCTAGTCCCGTTCATGTCCGGTGCATTTTTGGCTATAAACAAAGACAAACTATGCAGTAAGATAGTATTCCCTCCATATTCTGAGATATTTTAAGTAATGCCTCTCCCACCACTATATTCACTGCGTTTGATATCAGTGAAAACAGTCTTAGAAATACGCCCATACTCTCTTTCGAGTCGGCCACAGTGGCTTTAATGGTTTCAAAACGATGACTTATCAAAAAGATTTTAGTTCACAGAACAAGAAGAAATCTTTGTGTCAGCTAAGTACACACATCCATACGCACTGCAATCTACAATTACATCCAGTCATTGATTTTCATACAATTTGAAATTTAATATTTCATAAATTTCACGGACAAGTACGGTTTCAAGCAATAGAAACAAACATAAATTCTAGTGTGGAACAACAGCTTCATAAACGTACGCTTTTGCGGAAATAGCTAAAAATAAATATCAGGAAGTCACTATGAGATATTCTGAATAATGATTTCCATAACTTAAAAAAAGCAGATATAATTCTGTGTAAAAAATTCTTTGAAATCAACATACTCAATTTAAAATTAAACTTCGTAAATGGCAAAAGTAAATGTATGGAGAAATTTAACACATAAAATATATAAGATAATAATAAAAAAATAATAAGAAAGAGATAATTAGAAAACTAGGGAAATTGCCAGCTGAGCATACGCTCCATCGCAATTCAATTCAATATTCTAAATTCGAGAGCAATGAAATGGAGCAATGTCAGAATACAAAAGAAACAGCGCTAATTTTAGGAGCCGTTTTTAAAATACAATTTGACTATTTAAGCATTATGAATGAAGAATTTCCTATAAACCTCTTATGAGCACATAGATAAATAACAGTATTTCAGAAAACTGTTGGCCTACGTCAGTTTTGCCTATATGAAGCAAAGTGCTGGAAAACAGAGTATTGTTGGCCGGAGACCCCGAAGTGTAATTCGGCTATCAGAGTTTTGATTTGCCTAACTTAATTTGGTAATCCTATCAGGTATATGGCACATACGGTTTCACGTGGAATCCGAACCATGGAGCATCCTAGCGTACTTTACATGACAAAGCAAAGCTTCGCCAGAAGTGAACGTCAATTTCTTAAGGCTTTAAAAATTCCTACCGAGGCGGGGATTAATCGGGGACCTTCCGTTTCCCAGTCAAAAGCTTTAACGAAGTGATCCACCGGACCGGCCTGGAAAACAAATCGCTAGCTTCAATACTGCGATTTATAATGAAAATAAAGATATCCAACTAGAAATATATATATTTTTTTTTTTAAATTGGTTTTTGGTCGTCAGACCATTTCACTAGCCCAAATACAAAATTTTTCCTGTTACAGTTATTCTGACGTTTTCTCTTAACTTAATTTACATATATATAATATTTAACATGTTACATGATTTACACGAGGGATTTTACATGATACAGATTTGAGGTTTAACATAATTCAAATTGACATTTTACAGACAAGTTTATATGTACATATATATACATACCTACACACATACATACATACACACACACACATATATACATACACCCATGAACATACATATATATATATTTATACACACTCACATATATATATATTGCGTCCATTTGCTTGTATTGTTTTCTTCAGATGTTAATCTGCCCATCTCTCAGAAAGTCTATAAGTTTTATGTATATCTTCGCGTGTCTCGACGCTAGAAGGTTGGTTATCGATGTAGGCAGAGGCACCTGGAGTGATAACAAGCTGTTTAACAGTTTTTGGCTGTGGGTGTAGTATTTGCTGCATGCAAAAAATATGTGGTTCAAGTCTGCTTCTTCCTCCTCGTCCGCGTCGCATTGTGATGAGTCAACCACGCCTATTCTATACAAGTGGCTGGGGTAAGTACCATGTCCTAGTCTCATTCGTATTATAGATGTTATATATTGTCTTTTTGCTCTGAAGTCTTGAAACGAAGCCTTTTTTGGGATTGTTGGTTGTATGGTAGCATAGTGTTTACCTTTGTGATACGATGTTGATGTCCAGAATTCTTGGAGGTCTTGTTTAAACTTCTGTTTCACTCTGGGAAGGAAGTCTACGTAAGGTAGGGGCAAGAATAGAGGCGTGCCTTCTGTAGCTCCGCTTTTAGCGAGGGCGTCTACCAGTTCATTGTATATGAGACCCGAGTGACCTTTCACCCACATGAATCTTATGTCTGGAGCTTGGGTTGATACTGCGCACTCGATGATGTCCATAATGTAGCTATTGCTGCTAAGGTTCCACTGTGGGTTCTGGAGCCGCTGTAGTGTGCTCCTGGAGTCGGTTAGGATCAGAATTTTCTCAAAATTTTGTTCCATCCCATAATTGATGGCTTCCTTGATGGCTAGTATTTCAGCAGTGTAGATTGAGGTCTCCGGTGGGAGTAAAAAGGATGCTCCGTAGTTTTTGACTGGGCAGTAGTAAGCGCATCCTACACTGTGATCTGTTTTCGAACCATCAGTGTAGATGTGGGTGAATTCCCCCCAGATCGCCGATAAAAGGAGGGAGGCAGATTTCTGATTTAGTTGGGGTGGTAGAATGTACGTTTGCAGGGTTCGAACAGAGCATTCATAGGGTTTCGAGAAGACTGGTAAGGCGGGTTCCTTCGTTATAAGCGGCTCTGTGAGTTTGAGGTTGAAGTAACCGTACACCAGGAGCGGGCATCGTGGAGGGCGTTTATCTCCGAAGGTTCCCATGCTGTTAATTAAGAGTTGGAGTTTAGGGAGTAAGGGATGTTGTGTGAAGGAGAGCCTTTGGAGTAAGTATTTGTCCGCGAGGTATTGACGGCGGAGTTCGAGTGGAAGCTCGCTGGTTTCTATGAGTAACGCGTTCGTGGGGGAGCTTTTCATGGCTCCTATGCAGATGCGGAGAGCGCGATACTGTAGTTGATCTAGTTTCCGTATGTGCTGTTTCGGCGCATTGCCATACACGATACTTCCATAGTCTATTCGTGATCTAATTAATGACCTGTAGAGTAGTAGGCAGGTCGCAGGATCTGCACCCCACCATGTGTGAGCTGCTGCGCGAAGTATATTTAAGGAGCTGCTCGTTCTGGCTATTATATCCTTTACATGTGCGATCCAGGAAAGTCTGCTATCCAAGATGAGTCCAAGGAATTTTACTGTTGATCGTACAGGAAAATCGTATTGTCCCAAGTGAATGTGTTCCAGCGAGAGTGGGCATCTTTTACGAGTGAACACAACTACTGATGACTTTTGTGGAGATAGGGATAGGCCTTGTTGCAAAAGCCATGTGGTGACTTTTGCTACTGCTTCTGAGATCCTCCGGAGTATCATCCGAAAACACATGGAGTAGACATAGATGCAGATGTCGTCAGCATACTGAAGGATCTTGATATGTAACCCCAACAATGTCTCTAGATCACTGGAGTATATAGTATACAAAAGTGGGCTTAGTATGGAACCCTGCGGTAGGCCTCGATTTATTGTGAAAGGTCCAAATAGTGCGTTGTTCTTCTTACGAATATAGATGGTGCGTTGATGCAGGGAGGAGTATATACCTTGCAATAGATGTTTCGGGAGGCCCACCTTTTGTAATTTCCTCATGAGGATCGGTAGATGTACGTTGTCATAAGCACTCGAGATATCAAGAAACAGTCCCAGTAAGTATCCGTGGTTATTTATTGCGCCTTCGATATCTGTAGTGAGAAGGGCTAGGCTGTCCATGGTACTACGGGCTTTCCGGAAACCAAACTGTGATGCTGGGAATTGTTTGTTGCGTTCCAACCACCATTCAATGCGATGTTTCCAGAGACGTTCTGCGGTTTTATAGACGCATTATAGCAGCCACGATTGGGCGGTATGAAGTTGGATCCTTGGGGTCCTTTCCGGGCTTGAGAATTGGAACGATTACTTGAGTAGTCCATGTATCTGGGAGTTTGTTTGTTGACCACAGCTGTTGTATCAGCTGTAGCAGGTAAATTCTTGCTCTTGGGGACAGATGGCGCAACATGGCGTAGTGTATGTTATCATATCCCGGGGAGGTGTCGCTGCATGAGGCTAATACCCTGTCTAATTCGTGCAGTGAGAAGGGTCTTCGGAATATGTTATGATCAATGTCTTTTTCTTCTGGGTTGATCATACTCTCGATAGGAGGTAAGGTAACCGATGGACGGGCAAGTACTGTGGCAAGGTCTTCGACATCGCAGGTGATTGTTGAGGTAGGTGATGGTTTCTTCTTCATTTTTCTGATCATGGACCATATTTTCTTTGTTGGCGTGTCCTTAGATATTTTCGAGCAGTAGGTTTTCCAGCTGTTCCGTTTCTGCTGTTTGAGGGAACGTTTAACTTCCGCGTCTATTTTCTTATATTCCGTGTATGTCTCCCATGTGGATTGTTGTTTATATTTTTTAAATACTAAACGTCTCCTGGCAATCATTTTTGAAGCTTCAAGTAGAAATTATTTAAGATTTTTGAAAAATTTGTCATCAAAATCCTATAGCATTTCCTGATTCACAGCAATGAGGAAGCTGCGGATCGACTGTAGCCAGTTGATTTCATCTTCATCGTTTTCGGATGACATTTAATGCCATACATTACCATATCCCATTACTAAATCACCAGACAACCGAAAGTCTGAAGAGCTTTACGATTGTTACAACATGGCTGTAAGAGACTCTCAAATGTCATGAAAAAGTAGGATCTTCAAGACTTACATGATCTATGCTCTTTCTTATTTACTAAGATTCTGTCCGTCTTTAATACATCTAAGATCCAAAAATTTAACAGAAGTTCTTCAATTTTGGCGCAGCAAATACTTAGTTTGACAAGAATTCTTCTCGGGTATTCTGCCGGATAAGTTCTTCCGTCCACAACGTTTCGGCCGCAACCTCTGCAGTCTTCATCAGGTGAGATGTCATAGTGAAGCTACCACTGCGACGACACATTTTTTGCTCCTAATAACTAATTTTATATTAGTTATAGACTATATGCAATGCATATTTGATTTAAATTTACTTTAAGTGGTCCAGCAATGTTCGAACTAAAAACAGACCATATCAGGTCTGACCTGTGACCCTAAGAACGTATTGTTTTTCCATTAAAAAATTCACTTATCGCTTGGTTTCTGTTTATTACTACTTTGTCGGTGCTAAGCTAGTGGCCTGATAACTATTCTAGACCCATGACTATACTCAAAACATTGTTACGTGTTTACACCTAGTATTTAATATAAACCATACAGCATTAAGGCTCTTCGCATGGAATGTATTCCGGTGACTGTGTCGAAATCCAGATACATGACGATTGGCAGCTTATTATAAGACTAAGGTTAATGAAAGCTTAATGAAAGATTAATGAAAGAAATTAGTAGAGAAGATAAACAGCATTATTGAGAAACCTGCCTAACTAAGTGATATATTTGGAAAAAAAAATTTTTTATGGCTTTACGCCTCGTCGACATCGAGATTATTAGAGGCCGGAAAAGACTGGGGACAAGGAATAGGAATGAATTCGGATTAGATCTTTTTAAAGGAATCGTCCCGGAATTCGCGTGGAGTGATTTAGCAAACCATGAAAAACCAAAATCTCAGTTGTCGGACGAGGTTTCGAACCCTCGTCCTCCAGAATGCGAGGCCAGAGCGTTACCCACCACCCTCGGTGCTTCGACAAGTTTTAAATTATATTCCTACAATTTCGAAGAGAGCAGATAAGGAACTAGTCACTTGGAAAAATTGCAGCTATAGCAGAAAGGAGACGAAATCTATTTCGTTATAGTTTACCTCAATTCAGGTTGGGAACAACACTAGAAGTTTGATTATAAATCAAAATTCCGTCTGGAACAACTGTTGATGTTACTGTTTTCTTTATTTCCATACGCGTTTCGCCCTTATGGTGTGGGGCATCGTCAGTGGCTGTGAATTTGTTTTTACATGTGATATGTTACATTTGACAGAGGAATTATAAATTATTATATACATATTTACATTGTACTTACAGCTAGGGTGATGATGGTATTTACATGGCGATCTGGAATTGTATGCCAGAGTTTATTCAGTAATATGTGTAAAACAGTTTTTATAATTGTGAAATAGAAGATCTGTAAGATACATAAAGTGCTGTTCCAGATCGCCATGTAAATACCATCACCCTAGCTGTAAGTACAATGTAAATATGTATATAATAATTTATAATTCCTCTGTCAAATGTAACATATCACGTGTAAAAACAAATTCACAGCCACTGACGATGCCCCACACCATAAGGGCGAAACGCGTATGGAAATAAAGAAAACAGTAACATCAACAGTTGTTTCAGACGGAATTTTGATTTATAATCTATTATCCAACAACTGCGGAAGATGGCCTACAACCAGATTTGCAACACTAGAAGGGTTAAGCGAATGTTGAACACGTCCAAACCGAGCTACATGATACGTGATTATTGATACTAGCCCAGTTTTCCGAATGTGTTTTACAGATTGAGATGGTGAAGGCACAAAGACTGATGTTAGAACAGCGAGAAAACTGGTTAGAAGGAATCCGAAGACGCTGTTTAATTGATGAATGTAGTGAACAGTAGGTAAACAAATTAAGAAACATTGGGGGTTGCACTGATGCACATATTTATTGCTACTGTTGATCAGAGAATCAAACGGCAAGAGCGAAAGTTACGTGAATAATATCACACTCACCCATTCACTCAAATGTGAATCACAGAATATCGACGGAGATTTAGAAAGAGTTTCATTTATTTAAGCAACTAGTGTAAGCCCGTGATCGTTTTTTGCGCATGAACATAGGTCCAGTTTTTAGGGCCAAAGGTTGTGACAGGTTGACCTGATCAGACCAAACATAAGCTTAACCTGTGTTTCACCATTAGCTTGAAGAAATCAGAAGTATTAATAGATGTAATTATTAAACACGGACGATTGCGCTATCGTATAATTGTTTCAAAGGTTGTAGACTCGAACTTGCTGAAATACGAACTTGACTTGTATTTGAGTCTTAACGTTTACTCTGCAAAATTTAAAGAGTTCCTGTTAGCTTCGAAAGCATCACGTTGTTTTTTATTGAGACTGGGCAACATTTATAATGTAGTCTTTGGTCATAGTGTCTGTCTGTAACGGCCAGAGAACTTAAGACAGATTCCAGATTATTAAACAGTTGAGCAACTCCGAAGAAATGAATTTCCAGAATACTCGATTCAGTTATATATTTGCTCTGATGTCCACTTTAAATAACCTAATAACTTATGTACAGCGATCATTGACAAAAGTGGTCAGTAAAATATGCAAAAAGAAATAAATCATAATGTATAAACTTTGTCAAGCAACAACATTAGCGAAAGTTTTAATTAAATTGTAATTTAGCCTAGGCCGTAATGACAATTGGTATTCGTGGTTGCAGCAGAGACCATGAATAATTTAAGTTTAGTTTTTTATGTTACTATCGTTAGCAACATGTCACTAAAAACAGTTACACGTTTTTTCAGCCGTAAAGTTTATCGATTTTTTTTTTTGTTCCCTATGAAATGCTACGAAAAGAAAACTTAATGAATGTATTATGGCAATCAATTTGGTAGTAGTTGCTTAGCTATTAAATTGTGGAACCTCGAATTTATTCTAATTATATTTCTGGTCGCTGTTAATTTGCGAGCAAAGGCTGACACGTGACACCGTTCTCCAGCCAGTAGTTATCGAGATGATTGAGTGAGTGAGCTTAGGAATTTATATAGTAGATGCTGTTAATTTTCCTTCCTTAACAGTTAGTTTAAATGTTCAAGTTATAACGTTCATCTAGCTGAGGTGTATTACAGCTGATTCTAAACGTGATGATCCTTTTATGAACTTACTGATGGCGAATAACACAAATCTAACAAAAGAAAAGTGTGGAGCGAGGAACTGATCGCGGGTGTATTGAAGTGCGTGCGACCAGTTACTGGAGTTTTGAGAGGACTCGGGTCCGCGTCGCCGTCGCACGAAATGTGCCCGCGGCGACGGGTGATCCATCACACAACTCACGGCCCATCAATTACTCGCGACACTCCACACCTGCACCACTTTCACGGACTAACACTCGCCACCCATATCTTTACAACTACACCACCAGTTTCTACAGTTTGCAGACAAGCCAATTGTATAACTTAATAAATAACTTGTTCCCTGCAAGGATAAATCATTTGTAGTAATGACACTGAGATGTAAACACTATTCATTTATCCATCTTCTTAAGATTATTTAAGGCCTCAAGTTTACGACTGACCAAGGGAAATATCGGGATGGTTCTTTCAAGAAGTCAAGACAGAATTCCTTCCCGTTCCTTGTTTCCATTCCTTTTTTACCGCTAATGACGTCGACGTAAAAGTGGCTTAAAGACATAGGCAAAAAAATCTTCATAAGATTGTTGTTAGGATTCTTTATCGTTAGAAAAATCGGCGCCAATGAGGAAGAGTAAGAAGGGCAAACAGATTCCTCAAGAGTTTCCTGGATCTCATATGGGAGAAATGCGTATCAGCTTGTATCTGTGTGGTGTGGTACATAATACGGCTCAAACTGGAAAGCGTTACTGAATTTATTTTAGACTTAAAATCTGATGTTTTGAAATAAAAAAAAAAAAACTTTAGAGAAACGTTCCTAATATGACAGTGCATGTGATGATATACTAACCCCAAAGCGAAAGGAATTCCAATCATAACGTATAGACAGAAGGATATAACAGCACCATTTCTTTAAACACAAAGGAGACGGACTAAATGAGCCAGACAGCAAAATGGAAAAGGTTATAGAATGGATATGAAGAAGATTATTTTTAAAATATGTAGTGAGTACCTGGAAGCAAAGCCAAACAAATATCGTTCTATCGTTTCTTCCGAAAATAAAAAGGGAAGGTGGAGCTACATCGAATGTGTTTATTGAATTGAATTGCGATGGAGCGCATGCCTCAGTGGCAATTTCGCTGGTCATCTAATTACCCCTAACTTACATACTTTAAGCATTAAATTCCTCCATCCATCTACTTTTGCAATTTACAAATTTGAATTTTATATTCGTTTAGCGTTTTTGATAAATTATTCATCACTTCCCTTGGTAATTTATTCCAATGCACAACACCCTTACCAACAAAACAAAATCTGCTCACATCCTAATGCCTGAAATGGAGTGCCAGCTTGTGCCCATGGTCATCTTTTCCCTTCCATGTACTATTCCCAATTTTAGACCAATATCACTCCAAGCGCCATCACCAGCATACTCCCAGCACTCTCTTCACCCTCCTTCTGTCTTCCAATGACTACCAGTCCAGCACCTTTATCATCAGTTACTGACCGGGTCCTGCGGCATTTTTTTTTCTTTTAAATCAAGGTGCTCTCCTTTGCACGCTCCCCAACTCCTGTTTTTGATACAAAAAATCTGGGTTCCAAACTACACCACCATATTCAAACAATGGTCTGACCAAAGTTTTGTAACCTCCACTTCTCTGATAAATCCTCTCATCACCCCCTCTCTTACGATGTCGTTTAAATTTATTAATTAATGTTTGGAATTCATTTCTCCTCGTCTCCTGTACTAACTAGAAAAAGGGTGGAAAGATAAAACAGTATATAAGAGAGTTGAAGCAGAATGTGATAAAGAATAGAAACACACACACAAAATATATTTCTGGTGACCTCACTGCGACAGACAGAAAATTTAAGAGAAAAGGGTCAATGCGCTCGCCTGGAGTTAGCCATCTTATGTCTGAACGGAAAGAGCATTTTTTCTTGCTAGTTTATCATATATAATGTTTCTTTATTGTAACAGCCATTAACAGAGTTTTATATTTTTTTAATTATCTTTTGTTCTTTCTTCAGTGATCACGTTAGCAACTAAATCATTTTACTGCCTCCTCCAAAGTAGTCGAAAGAACGGCATCTTTTCAACACACAAACATTTACTCGAAAAGAAACGTCCATAGCGATACATGTCTCATTTTTTCAAGAAATCAAAATTGAAGCAGCTGAACGTAGATCGTAATTGAAATAGTTTCAGTTTCGTCAGCTAATTTGCTCACTAATACCAGTTATTGAGCCACAAGAATCCTTATTCATCCAGGTTTACACCTCGCTCCATAATATGTTTAACAGGTAAGTCAATTTGCTGTTTAAAAGACAGAAGAACAATTCACACGGAACTATTGAGAAACGATGATAACTCTGATATCTGGATATTTTCTGGCAGCTCTCGTTGGTAAGTTAAGCTGAAGACAGAGATACAAGTTAAAGCAGACGATGGAGGAGTTGCAGATTTCAGGCAGCGCGCGATTCGATGGGAAGCCATAAATACGAAAGAGCAGCCCGCGGGGTTCTAGCGGTACTGCGGGTTATTTCCAGGCTCGCAGTAAAGTGGGGCGCTATAACCATCGAGCTGCAAAGACCTGATAAGGGCCGACGGGCCAGTAATAGTTGTAAGAATCGGGCATTGGCTCGCTTCCGAAACTTGATATCTGATCGTTACCCCAACATCGACCAAAGTTTTTCCGGCAAGATGGGAGCTTACACCCAATATCTGAACCACTCACTGCGTCTTTCACATGCAGTTTTGAAGCTTTATTGATAGTAGTCTTTCTGATACATGAGCGTTCCATTCCTCCCTTAATATGGCTCACATAACTCGAAACTGTAAGCAGATGCGTTGTACTGTCTTAAAGTAAATGTTTAGTGAGTGCAGGTATTAAATACTGATGAAATTAGTTTTCATTCGTATTTGAAGTTGGTTCAACATTAGTTAGATAAGATATGGCCCTGCAGAGCGTTTTTATTTTTTAATTTACTTAATTCCGCCTCTTCATCACGAGTGAAATTTTATTCGAACAACGTCTAATAGTGTTTTCTCTGATACTATGCGACTATTGAAAGACTGAATTATTTTGAAATTAAGTAACTTGTTCATTTTAAATATTTATTCCTTTCTTTTATTTTATCTCATATTTTGACATGTTGTAGAGCATCCCTTGATCAAAATGACTTCGGTTACAGAATTCAATCTTTCAGTGGCCATCCTATTTTTAGTTTTTGACATCATGATATTGA
The DNA here is from genome assembly GCA_031002005.1 of Vandiemenella viatica. Classification (NCBI taxonomy): domain Eukaryota; kingdom Metazoa; phylum Arthropoda; class Insecta; order Orthoptera; family Morabidae; genus Vandiemenella; species Vandiemenella viatica. The sequence continues at coordinate 70,642,848 of JARYHS010013630.1, read as the reverse complement.
TGTTAATACCTTTTTTTTGCTACCACCACTCAGATTTACCTTCGTATTGAGGAGTCTATGTTCAGTATTTTACTTAAGCGTTTCTTAAGGGACTGCAGCGATAGATGGTTATGAGTATGTCTGCGTGTAATTTGCTCGTCCCTGCTAAACTTTGCTACAAATGTGATATCTTCATCAAAAAGGCCAAGTGTTTTTTTCCTCACTGAGGTAGAGTTTACACAGATTAGTTTTAAATCAATAAAACCTGCGTCTTTCTTTGTCTTTCCCGTTTTATATGTGGGACCATCCTTAGTTGTGAAAAAAGTTGTTTTCTCACAGAGGGTTGAAGCAATCATTTAAGCTCTCAAGTCACTCTGCTTCATAAACCCACAAAATTTTGAACTATCTAGTTTAGTCTTGTTTACTGCTAAGAAAAAATCCTTTTTTTCTCACCCTTTCCTTCCAATAACAATACGTAAGTTATCCAAGTTAGACAAACATCTACTTTTCGATGTGATCAAAATATCTGGACGATAAGCTTGAAAATATGAATTTTAATTTTCCTCTACTCTCAGTATAGAAATGAGGTTAGTCATTATTTGGTGGCGATGTTTATTGTTATACGTGCGTTATACAAATGGGAGACACTACTGGAAGCATCTGTGTATTTTGTGCATCGATGCAAAATGTTTTTATCTGGTAGCATAAAAATTTTAAAATTAAAAACACTTGTTAGATAGATGCTGACGTCGCGTTGCTATGCCCCCTCCATCGTTTTGTTATCATGCATTTTCAATGTTTCCATGCAATACTTTCGTATTTATTTGTCAACGCCACTTCAGTAAATTTTCTTAATGATTTTAAAGCTTACTATAACTGACTTTCAGATGTTAGGATCAAAAATTCAGAGGCTTCAGAAAAGCATTTCTTCACAAAGTTTCATCAAACATATTTTGAGGTAGTTTACATAATATTTTTTAAATGGATGTAGATGAGTGAATAACAAAAAAATAATGATAACTATTTGAATAATTACATCAACAAAGGTAAGTGACACTACATTATTTTGTTTGTTTTCGAAAGACAATACAGGCAATACAGACAATAAATAATTTCCAAAGTAATTTATTGGATATCTTCCATGATCTTACTGCGAGTTTAATTTTGTTTTTGTCCTGTGATTGATTTTTTTGAGATCCGTTCATTATTTACGATGCAGGCTAAATCGGTGGTTAGAGTTCGGCTGAAGGTATGAGTGGTTTTAATTAACTGTTGTCTCGATCTTGTGTTGTCCATACTCGAAAGTAAAACGATACTGACGAGAATTTAATACGTACACATTTGAAGAAACAGAAACATACTTGAAAATGGTGGTATGGCTGTCAAGACCAAATGCTAATTTAAAAACAAGAACAACACAAGGTATGAGAAAAACTATATATAACCGAAGTTGGAAATTGTACTCCAGCAGTTCACGATCCATCTGTGGACAGATTCCTCGGTTTTGCGATGTGTGTTGTGATGTGGACGTCGCTTCTTAAGCTGCAAACGACTTGGCCAGCCACAGGAGGGAGGAATCCGGTCGAAGACCGCAATGTCCGCACCTGTTATCGACAGCGCTCGAATAGTTTACATTCCAGGCCGCTGGGACGGCGGTCAGCGTCCTACTATCGAACGGAGAAGATGAAGAGAGAGCAAGGATCGACGTTGGACCAGATAATCGAGCATTGTAAGCGCAAGCAGTAAAACAATTTGAAACGAAAACTTCCAAGCTTTTTTGTTTCAGTGACAATAAGCTGTATCTTCGTAAAGAAGCTAAAAGTAAACTCTTCAACATCTTTTCGCTACAAATATGTATAGATTTATCCCACAAAAACAATTCTTATAAAAACAGGCCAAGTCTCGCGTTCATATCTTCTTCTGAGCCAAGTCCACACTTTACAATGTGTATTCACCTCACTTTGTGAAACAGAATGGATTCTCTCGGTGTCATAGATCGTTTATTTAGGAAATTTAGGATAAAAAAAAAAATCTGATGACTTGGCCATTATGCACGCCATATTTTAGTTAACCTATATAAATACCTCAAATGTATTGCTTTATCAAACTTATAAATACGTAAAAGCCAAGATTTCCCTCCCTCTTTTCCGAATCTGACAAGTATTTATTATGCTCTCAATTTCAGAAAAAATTATGACGTTCAAAATGGCCAAGTCATCAGATTTCTTTATTTTAAATAAACGATCTATGCGTGAAGGTGTCGTTTGATTCCAGCGACGGACAAAGATGTTTTAAGGTTTACTGAACAAATACCTATGTGTACAGGATGCAAGTATGAACAGAAAGCTGATCGTTACGGACTTAACCAGGCGACAAGGACGCTCTAGACTGTGTTAACACAATTAGTAAGGCAAATGATACGGAATCGCACAACACGAGATGACGAAACATTGCGAGACATCAGTCGTACCTGAAGCATAAGTGACTCCAAAACACTTTTTTTTTTTTACTTTGATTGATGCACGCATTTGGTATTGAACTGACAGTGTTTTCGATGTGCTAATAAGAATAAAATGCACATTTTTTTGTACACTTCCTGAACAAGCTTGAGTCGATAAACAGATTTCTTCTGTGATACTAGTTCATGAATTACAGTCTTCAGGTTTGTGTATCAAGTATTCATTTTGTATTTGTGTAATTATAATATCTTTCTTAGAAACCAACATATAGAAACGACACATTTAATTTCAATTTCAATTTTTTTTTAAAACCACCTCAGTTTTTAGTAGAGGGGTCCATGTCAAGAAGATTGTAACAATTATTAAACAGATTCTGTAACTAAGTAATAGACAGTTAAGATTGCCCCAGAGCTGATACAGACGCTGAGCATAGATTGGTACTTACGAAACGAACACTTAAATTCAAAAACATATAGAGGAAACTCAGGTATCACATGAAACAGAAAGTTCCAAGTACTGCGAACGTGTTTCAAAGGATCAATTGCGACCGGCGTTGTACTAAAGAAGTTCAGGAAATAGGGAGGTCACCAACACTAGTACAGACACACTGAGCACAATGAAAGAATTCGGCAGAAAACCTTGAGTCACAGAAATAAATACTGAAGGTGATGAATCAATGGAGGAGGCACTGAATTTATCAAGATGAGGCATGAAGATAGTAGCAAAATTATTTTAGAAATAAAAAAAGGAGAAATTCGAGAAAACAAAAAACTGACTGCGAGATGAACGTGAAGAAGTAGACAGGGAAATGTAATTGTAGCATATAGCAAGATTAAACCGAAATAAGGCAATATGAGTTGAATTTTTTACTGCAGATCTGGCATAAGATATTAAAAGATTATTCAAATTAATTTTAATAGTATGATTTAGGAAACATTCTAACAGATTTTTAAGGAAATCTAAACCTCCAAAATAGTGAAGAAAGATGTGTGAAAATTATCTCACAGTAAGATCACATGCTTCAGAATTATTAACTACAATAATTAACGGAACAGTCGAAAGGAATGTGGATGAGGGTTTTAATTCAGAGTTTGTTTTAGCAAAACCGGAGGAACAAGAGAAGCTATTTTGGGTCTTAGATTCTAGATCTTAAATTAATATTTACAGGGATTTCCATTTATGAGATTTCATGATCCGGGAAGACTTTTTGACTATTGCAAAAGGTTCTGAGAACATCAAAGAAATAAACAGGATATAATCAATCTAGAGAACCAGGGTAGTGAATCATCAGCTAAAATGAGTGCGTGGGAAAGTTTATGTGCATATCGTACTGAAGTTTTCTGTAATGTTTCTTTTTTTTTTCAGACACTACTCTTTTACGAGGTGGTTAGAGAGGGGAGAGTAGTGGGGGCAAGGTTCATGGAAGAACTCGGCCATGGACTTCTCGCGGAACCATCACGGCATTCGCCTGGAATGATTGCGGGAAAAGATATAAAACCGAAATCTTGATGGCTGGACGGAGACTCGAACCGACGTTCTCCAGAATGCCGTAAACCACTCGGCACAGCATTCTTTGGTTCGCGATACAACGTTTAATCGTTTTACAATAGTAGTTGTTACAATTAGTAGTCGCGACAGAGAAACCAGTAACTTGGTCAACTTCCGTTATTTTCATAAAACCAATAAGCGCAATCACTGTTCGAATAATGATACCAATTAGTAGCTATCCGTTATTTGTTTTAGCTGTCAATGGAATTCCTATGGTTACTGATATTGCTGACGTAGCAGATTATACAACTCGGTGCTTAGTTGCTGTAGATCAGTGATGTCAAAGATACGGCTCACGGGTCACATCCGACCCCCGGGTCCTGTCAATACGGCCCGCGATCGCAATGTGACACAGAAAGAAGAATCATGTTTTTTATACAATTAAATAAATAAAATGTTATAATAATTCAGTACATTTTTTTAAAATTTGAATCTGGCCCGCCTACACATTCTAAATTTTATATACGGCCCTCTGCAAAATTGAGTTTGACACCTATGCTGTAGATAGAAGATGGCTAGTAATTTATTTGGTATGTGTTTGTAGATATACAGGTGGTTTTTTTTTTTTTTTTTTTTTTTTGCAAAGTAATTTATAACTATCACCAAAGTATAATATTTAACATTGATAAGGTCGTTTATTTAACTCTTTTTGTTCCAGCAAAATAGTCAAACACATATACGAACAAGGCATCAGACTTTCTGTACGTATTTTAAAGCTCATCACTTATACAATGGACACAGTATCCGGCTAGAAATGTATCACGAGAACTCGCCTGCTTCGACAGCCTCGGTAGCGTAGGGGCTAGAGTGCTAGCTCCGAGTGCCGAAGGCCGCCGGTTCGAATCCAGCCGCGGGCATGGATGTTGTGTGGATGTGTGAATGTCCTGTCCGTCCTGTGGCGTCCATACATTGGAAAAATACAATAAATATACTGTATGACGACTTATACACTGAAAGTAATAATAATTACATTGAGCGGGCTGTATGGCCTCTGTTGCCAAATGCCATTTAAAAAAAAAAAAAAAAAAAATCTGGCCTACTCGCAAGTTCGGAATCTTAAACAGACAGTACACAATATTCTACTCTACATTTAAAAAAGCCGATAGTACCTTTTCGAGTGCGAACAATCGCTCTAACAATAGAAATCGCGAAAAAAACAAAAAAAAACAATTAGAACATATACAAAGTACCATAGAATCAGCAGAAAATATTTAAAAATGAAAATATAAAATACTTACAGGTATTTAAACATAAAAATAACAAAACTAAATATTCAAAATAGCCTAAAATCAGACTTAAAACAGCTAGGCTTACACTGCCTCGATAATCACAGTCTTTTACTGTACTGCTTTTAATCCAGTTACACTTTACATCGTAGAAATACTCATTCATACGAAAAGTGTACAATTAATTATTGTTTATTTCTCTCCGACACACGTGTATTTAATTCACTAGAGTGAAATGAGTATACCGAGCGTGGTGGGTGAGCGACTAACGCTCTGGACTCGCATTAGGGAGGACACCGGTTCGAGTCCCCGTCCGGGCATCCAGATTTGGGTTTTCGATGGTTTCCCAGATCACTCCAGGCGAATGCCGGGATGCTTCCTTCAAAAGGCCATGGCCGAATTCATTCCCGTTCCTTGTTCCCAGTCCCATCCCACCTCTAATGACCTCGATGTCGACGAGGCATGAAGCCATGAGTAAAAAAAGGGAAAAAAGTGAAATGAATAGGAAGTCGTTTCTGAGGGCAGTTACAATGCCCCTCGAAAAAAAAATTCTTTTATTTACTGCATGGAAATTATTTTTTGAAAATATGAAATCCTCTCTCTAGTCAACCGTTACATTTGTGTCTCTTATTTCTGTCACCTCACTGACAAACAGAAGCAAGGAGTGAGTGAGACCAGCGCGGAGACTTCTCCGTTCTCAGCGTGGTTGCAGATACCCATTAGCGAAACAGAGAGTTTAATGCACGTAAAAACAACGTCGTGTCTGGCTGGGCCCTGCACTCCGCGACCACGCCCTCTCCATGACGGACGGTCGGCAATTACCATGGGTAATGGGGTCCGCGGGAGACGCAGCAGCTAACGCATGGCCCTTCAGTGTCAGACCACCCACACGCGCCGCTACTGGCACTGCTCTATGCCGGCACGCCTCTGCTATAAATAACACCGCGTACGGACAAACTCTACGACACTCCACGTCGCAGTACCTCTCGGTGCAGATGTACCGTTACTTCATTTCACTAGACCAATTCAACACAGAAAAAGGAATTTCAGATGATACAATCGGTTTTAAAGAAATTTGTTGAGTCTCAGTATATACACATCTGATCCCCTTGGCATTTGTCTCAACTTTAAAGCGTTATACCGTTATTAATTAAATACAGTCAAAGCATTTGAATGGTAACAAACTAACACAAACATAGACTATACAGTTTGAAAATAACAGACACACACACGAAAGAAACGGAAGACAAACAAGAAAAACAAAACAGCATCACATAGCCTTACACAACAAAAGATAAACAAAACAGACAACCATTCATACATAATACACAGTACGGTGTAGATCAAGTTTAAGTGTGTAATAACAATCTGAAAATGACAGTCAATCAAAAAAGCAGACAGAAATCACTGTTGCTATGAATAGTGGATAAATAGAGCAATATATCAAAAATGTAACTAAATTGTAATTTGTATAAAAACTTCAATATTCAAAATGTAAAACGTAACAATATGTTAACATATATACATAATCAACAGGAAAACCGCTGAAGATGCTTCAGCTAAGAAACGAAACGCGTTTGGAAAATAAATAAACAAACAAATATTCAATTGCTTAGGCTGTATTTATTTATTAATATTATCAGCAATTGAGGTATATGATCCAAAATGTCGAGACATTGTACCGTCTTTATGTGATCGTCGTGACCATGTTTCCTTCATCTACTATTATTATTATTGCGCGATGGCAGAGGGTGCATTGCACCTATCCTAATATGTTATTTATTTGTTCATAGGAAAAGAGATATACGGGATGTGGCAGGAGGCGCCAAGGGCTATTTTGAGGAACTATCCCGGCATTCGCCTGGTGCACTCTGCGAAAACAATGGCCGAAGCGGTTTATCGAGTTCTATCCCTATCGGATTCTAAGCTTTATCGCTCGATAAGTTATTACTATTCCATTCCCCAATCGCTCGTGGTGAAAATGAGTGAAGAAATGAGTTAGCTCTGGCCCTGATTTCTCTAATTCATCTGTGGTAATTGATGGATTTACTTCCACTGCCTACCACCAGTTTCATTTTCTACTGCCCTATCATCGTGTGTGTGTGTGTGTGGCTGCGCCAGCTAGTTTGGTCTCCGTGTACCGGTCGTCCTGATTGCGGTTTTTAGGCTGCTTTCCGCTATCAACTACGCCAATGCTGAGACGGTCCCCAACCTCCGCCTCATACAATACACATTCCCAAACAAAAATATACTTGTCATAATGAACATACGTTACAAAAAATCGCAGACAGATGGCAACACTTATGCTGCCCCAATCAGAATAGGGTCCTTCCGGCCAAGCGAATGGTCACCAATACGTCCCTGAAGTTCGCGCGGTAAATACGCTCTACGTCCTTAGAGAATCGAAACGGGAAGTACTCACGACTCATTATTAATTTATGATTTAAAATGGCTGATATCTATTATTCCCATAGGAATAACTAGTATTTCCTGTGAAAGAAATTTCTTCCTGGAGTTTGGTAACTAAAGGTGACTGAGAAAATACTGTATGTTTTGTATTTGGAAGGTGAAGTTATTCACAATCATTAAAATTATGTATGATTTGCTATGTGTTGAAACTGTTTATAACTGCAAAAATTATAAAATATAGAATATTAATTCATATATAGTAATTAACATGGGATGTTAGAAATTTGCAGTTAAAAATAGAAATAGATTATTCTTTTGGCATGTTAAGTAACTACGAGTATTGATCAGTGGTTTCTGTTTTTAATGGTTTGTTAATAATTGTTTTTATTGTTTCACATCTCCTAGACTGTACTTAAGTGGGATCAAAGTAAACATGTTTTTACAGTGTTTCTCAACCTGTGTTTCGCGGGCCACTAGCTGGTTCAGGTGGTCCAAAGGCAGAATACTATATATTTACTATTTAGATGCCGTATTCGCACTGTGTAAGGCTATAAGGAAGTGTAAACTATAAGCCCAACTTTTTAAAAGGCATAAAAATTTCACTGACCATCCCAAAATCTACCGATTAGGTCAGGACAGCGTTATTCTACATTTGTCTATTCATTTCCGGTTGGCATCAAAACTTGTCAGAGGATTAGGTTAATGGTCGTTTTCTGATGGTCTTGTATTAGCTGTGCCAGACCGCGGTACGTGGGAGTCTTGGTAACATAAGAGCGGTGGAGTAGACATAAATAAAAGGTGTAATGTCTAGCGGCTTTATTTTATTTTCTGCATGCGGGTCAGTGGCACAATAGCATACGTACAGCCCACAATGGCATTGTTATTCATTTAGTTACTAAATAATTAGTTTAGTCAATACATAATTCACTTTCAGTTTCATAACTGTGTTTTCGTAGGGATTAGAAGGATGCTTTTAGGTTTATTATGTCATAATGGTATAATAAAATATTTCGCAGAAATTAATGGTATACACATAGGTAAAAAAATTATGCCCATATAAGTTAGTGGTCCGCGGCATTATCTTTGACAATTTACTGGTCCTAGGGTTGAGAAAGGTGCAGAAACGCGGGTTTAATCTAACCTGATCTAATATTTCTGTTTTCATTCATCTTTATTATTCCTCTTATGCTGGGCATTTCCGCAAGGTCTGGTCGATGATTCAGATGGTTGTAGAAGTTGAATGTGTTTCACCCTTTGCCAGTTTCATTCATTGCAATCGTGGTATTCAGCCTGGTATGAATTCATTTCCTCGTACTGTGCTAAATACGGAATCCACCTTTCCGTTCTTCTGTATGTAATCCATTCCTGCAATAAGCCATTGAGCGTACAATTAACTTGCAATATCAGTGTTAAGGTATAATAATTTAGAAAGCTGATTCCATCATATCAAATCATCAGAGATGCACTAAGTACAAAGTCGGTTAACGTCCTTGCGGGGAGACGAGGGTCATAGCAGCATCCCGTGCCAGAGCAGTAATGAATAGCTCCGTGGCCCGTAATTGGCGCATTCCGTTTTATTAAGGCCGTCGAGAGTCGTAAAGCAGGCGTCCTGCGACCACACGCAGCCGCCCTCTGTTTGCAGATTGCGACCCGCTCCAAAATTATAGCTCTCCGCTAACAACTGTTACGTGCGATCGCCGGATAGCTGACGTACTACCGTGCTCATATGTTTCAGAATCGCCCGACTCTCTTCACTTCCCCCTGAAACTTATTCAACCACTTATAGGTAAACTGTCAAAAACATAGTAGCTGGTATAGACAAGCGATTATCTAAAATAGATACTCCAAAAAAAGGGACATATATTTTTTTAGGTTATTCGTTTTGTAAGTAAACTAGTGGAAAGTTTATGAAGTAGCCAAACCTCTAGCTGTATAGAGTAACTTTCTGAAAACTTGTAAAATCGCAACTCGGATACCAGATAGGAAATTTAACTGGGTTAATCCAGAATCAGCATTATATTTGCATCGTAACAGAACATCTGTTTGGATGGACACCGTCGACTTAAATAATAAGAAATAATATTTTTAAAGAAGAAAACACTTTTATTTGTTAAAGGTAAGCAAATAATTGTTCTGCAACACAATTACTTTTGTCAATTTTTTTACGAGCGTGACGCGTTTCGAGAAATAATTCTCATTTTCAAACGCAGTTTGAATACATTTCAAGTGTGAGCAGTGCTCGTGTCAGATTCTGCTGGATGTGAACATAGTATTTCGTGTGTTTCATTTTATGAACGCTTCTTCAACACGAAAACGCAGAAACTCACATGTGCACTTCCTCACTACAATAAATGCAGAAAGTGCACATGTGAGTTTCTGTGTTTTCGTCTTAAAGAAGCCTTCATAAAATGAAACACAGGAAATACTATGTTAACCTCCAACAAGTTAATTCCTCACACTGGAAATGTAATCGAACTGCGTTTGAAAATGAGAATTATTTCTCGAAACGCGTCACGCTCGAAAACAAATTGACAAAAGAAACTGTCTTGCAGAACAATTATTTGCTTACCTTTAATTTGAAACAGTTACAGACTTTCAAAAATCGATTTACTACGGATAAAGTAAAAACTTTTGTTTGTTAGTATACATCCGGCCACAGAATAGGACCTGGTCTGCATTTTCAGCTGCCTGCAGGACTCGTGAAGAGGAAAGCATGCGTTCTTCTAGGAAGCTCGGGTAACTCCTCTCCTAAGCTGGAAGATGGTCATACAGGGAGTCCAGGAATGAAGGGATAATACTGCAACCGCAGATACGTCACATCATGTCCTACTACAGGAAAAAAAATTATTTTAGTTAAAGTCTCACGATTTTCGAGATACTGATTTTTTAAATATTTTTTCGAAACATGTGACCTTGTTCAGTTTATTCCATGCCATTTCTACAAATTAAGACTTTTGAACCCTATTTTTTTTTAATTTACTCAAGGAAGTTTGAGTCATCTAAAACAATGTTCTTTTTCCCCTAAAACTTAAAAAAAAAAAATTTTAAAACTTTTAAAATCATTATCATCATTTTTTTACTACATGTTTAAAATGCACACTGGTCTCTTTAGCAGACTGAACTACCATAAAACAATCATTTTAAAAGAAGCATAAAATAATTACACCATTTAAGATTTTTTATATGGTTTATAAGGTATTCCACTGGCAGTACAATCTATAATCGCATGATACTGGAGTTCTCGTTGTAATAAACCTTATTTAAAAAAAATTAATTGTGTATTGAATCAAACAAAATAAAACTGACTTTTTTATGTTAAATAATTTATGTATCCATTCGTCAAGGTGGTATAAAAATTTAAAAAAAAAAAAATCCAGTGATATTGTCTGAAATAGATAGGTATTTCGTAACACCGAGAATCCCATACATTAACTAACAACTTCTTAGTTTTCATTATTTGTGTATACGAAAAGCCTAAAATTTATTTAAATGTGTGTAAGGATCTGAAATATTTGAGGAAGAATACCTTGGTGGGTTAGCGTATAGCGCTCTGGCCTCGCATTCGAGGGACGTGGGTTCGAACCCCCTTCTGGGCATCCAGATTTGTGTTTTCCATGCCTTCGGCAAATCGCTCCTGGCGAATGCGGGGATGCTTCATTCAAAAGGCAATTGCCGAATTCCTTCCCGTGCTTAGCCCCCGCTCTTTCCTGCCTATAATGACCTCAACGTCGTAGAGGCGTAAACTCATAAGCAAAAAAAGAGAACGCATTGCGTAACTGCTGGATATTTCTCCTACAATATAGTTCCTGCTGAGAACAACCTGTTAAATTCCCTTCATTGAGAGCCACGGATTTACGCATTGCTGAACTGAGGAATTCTGGAGTCTTGTTCCTCGCAAGGTCCCACAGTAAATGCGGACATTGTGGTGCGGTGCATAGTTCTGTAGGAAGTAGCCCTTCGTCAAGACCTTAAAACTAATATATTCTTCAGTCCAATGACGTTACGTTCACTGTGCCACTGAAGCGTGAACATAGAGGCATCTACTCACTTAAAGTGTGTCTGGGAAACACGATACTTCTCTGACACATGTCTTGCGCAGCTTTCATCACTCCTGAAGCGACATTTTCGCTAGGTGTCAATACTATCATTGTCAGAAGCAAGAACTTCAGTGTACCGTACCGAGCATAGTGGGTGAACGGTTAACGCTCTGGCCACGAATGTTGGAGGACGCGGGTTCGAATCCCCGTCCGAGAATCTAGATTTGGGTTTCCCATGGTTTCCTCAGATCACTCCAGGCGAATACCGGGATGCCGAATTCCTTCCATTTCCTTGTCCCCAGTCTCATCCCGCCTCTAATGACCTCGACGTCGACGAGGCGTAAACCCATAAGTTAATAAAAGTGTCAAACGAAATAATTGTTCTCCAGTCTCCATGGTACAGTGCTCGTGTGATAGTTCTCTCTTGCTTGTTAGCCTATCAGTGACAAGGAGGACCGCAGTGGCATGTTAGTGAAATCAAAAGAAATGTTCAAAATTTATTTCATTTGTATGATTCAACAATTTGAGCCACGTTATCTTGGTTGTACAGGTGGAACCGCGTCAATTTATCGAAAGCTAACGTTTTAACCATTATTCTCCAGTCCTTTGAAGAAAGCCACAGAATGATGGCTCAAACGTTAGGTTACGATAAATTGACGGGACACCACCCGGACAACTACCCGGATAACATCGACAACGACCACAGAAGTCTGCGCACCTACTTGGAGCCACCATCAACGATGGAATTAGTCGCTGGATAGTTGCCATGTCGCATTCTCGCTCGTCACTTGATAGTTTAAGTGTAGAGAAACTAGCGTTATAAACATATATAGATGACACTGAGAGTCAGTTTATAGGGCCATTTGATTACAGTCACGAGCTTTAGTGCTAGGCCGTTAGCAGTTGGCTCTATGCGGCCGTTCTCTACGCGGAGCGCTCGCCGTGTGCCATTCTGTTGTATTATGACCGCGCGCAGCTGTTATTTCTGCTATTCCCCAGCCGGTCGCTATGGAGACAAACGATGCAATAAAGTAAGCAATAGAAAATGCTGCCGTGTTTTCGCAGTGTGCACCGCTCGCTCCCATAACTAATAGTGCGAATGTTCAGATGTGATTCAGGGACGTGTGAGCCAATTCGTTGCTCAGTTGAACAATACAATCGACATTTACTGCTTAACGCTCCAAAAAAAGTAATGACAATTATGAAAATGTATGAATGTGGACATCTTGTTAAATAAATTGTGCTAATTTCAAACTAAAAGCTTGTACCAGCCTTAACGTTATTTGTGTATTTAAATGGAGAACTTGGTTTTCTTTTCCTCACCAGACGGCATTCAGACTCGCTGTGTGCAGTGGTCATAGTGTTTTGGCTCGTCAGTGAAAACATATATATTTACTGTACTTACTACTGTAGTGATCATAAATGGAAAGTGGTTGAAAGACCGTGAAACTACCTGCAGGCGTCAAGATGGAGGATGTCCACTCCTCATCACAGAACGTAGAGATCGGAGGAAGAAGATGTTCCTTATATTTGTGCGGGAAAGCTAGCTTCGCTTTAGTTGATATATATATATATAGCACTATCATTATGATCATTGCTTACCGTGACTTTTGACATCGGCTGATGACGATGCGAGTAAGTCATGCAAAAAGAAAAGTATACATGCGGGGCAGAGGCTCTTCGGAAATCATTTTGGGGACGATACATGGGGCAAATCCACTGACATAAATACTTTGACAAAGGGCATATTGTTATGGCCCTGCGCCTAGGAACAAGCATCTCGGAAACGGCGAGACTGGGCGGCTGTTCGCTTTAGTTGCTTAACATTTACCAAACCTAATTCACTTCATCCGTAGTAAAATCAAGATTTCTGAAGTTCCGCGGATTGTCAAAATGACGGTGATGGGAAAACTGCTTTCTGCTTTTGCACTGAATAGCTGGTGTTTAATTTCAATTGTGACACGAAGTGTCGTGTGATTCTAAAATTGTAAATAACGAAATTGTTTCGAAAATGGGACAAAATAGCTAAAGCTTTTCCCGTCATTGCCTTCTCTCATGGCATCGCCGACAAAATTGCAAAATGGTGTAAATCCAAAAGAAAAATATAATCTACATTTTATTATGGTAGTGATATTAGGATCAATATTCATAAACTGCACTAAAAAGTTGCTACTATTATAAATTGTAGAGTACCAATACATATGTTGTTTTCTCTGATTCTGAATAAACAATTTCACAAAAATATTAGCGCAGTTGAGGAATCTTAATCCTAGCACAAAACTATAATGCAGAGATTATCAATAAAACAGAGACATCAAGCTCGGCAGGTAAGCTAGTGTGGAACGCTTCCCAACAACAATGTATTAATTCAAATTGAAAAAAGCTGACACCAATATAAACCACTGATCAAAACGTTTATGCAAAAAAAAAAAAAAAAAATTACATTAATTCAATTTGCATCTGACGTAATAACAAATAAAAACCATAATTAACAAGGCAGAAGAGTCTGAAACGTCAACTGCAATTAAAGGCTTCGACCAAGGCCATAATTTAAACACTGACTTCTGTAATTGTTTTTAGCTTTTAAAATTCTTAAGTAATGGCCCAAACTGCGAAAAATATTAAAAATCATAAATTTCTGTTATAATTCTGCTGTAGGTCGTTTAGAGGGCATCTTACGTGTGTCATGACTCATGACCCATACTTGTTTCAAAATTATTATTTTTCTTAGGGCTTTACGCCTCTTCGAAGTCGAGGTCGTTAGAGGCGACACTACAGACAACTGGAAGGAATTTGGCCATGAATTTTTGAGGCACAATCCCGGCAATCGCCTGGAGTGATTTCTGGACTTCATGAAAAACCGAAATCGGTATTGCTGGACGGGGATTCCAACCCGCGACCTTCCAAATGCTTGCTTTTCGTAAATGATGACACCATCAGTGTAACGCAATATTTTGAACTGAATTTTTAACGATGCAACAGTATATGGCTATTAAGTTATAGTAGTATTTCATTCAAATATGATCTATGACGTTGCATCCACAGCTGCCTTTCTTTTTTAACAATCTCTTATCATTAGCTTGATCTGTATGTACCTATTAATGTAACAGAATCTTTCGATTCAGTTTTCCCACACTTCCAGAGGTCAGAATTATTTGAAATTCCACGCATCTATTAGGAACCCATAACAACACAGTAATTTCATAGCTATGTCCTGGAATTCTCAGTACTTCGACAGTAAAAAAAAAAAAAAAAAAAAAAAAATCCCAGCATAGTAATTAGTAACCTGTGTACTATGCAATTATGTTAAACTGGTTGCAAACACACAGGAGTACGCCTCAGCACAGTGTTCAGAAACAGCTCTCCACAGAATGGAAACGCGGAATTGAAAATAGTTTCCTATGTTAAATAAATTCTGCTTGGAGTCTGATCACTTAGTCTCTTTGCTGTTGACGGGGTTATCATTGCTATTAGTCGCATAAAATCACTGGATAGTCTCCAAATCGAAGAACTTAATTGTTCCAAGCTAACAGTTTGGTGTAATGTGAGATGAAATGGATTTCGCGAACATGAACGAACGAATTTTTAATTCATTGTCACACATGAAGTGCCTAAACTCGAGTGTACTCATTACATTTACTTATATCTTCAATTTTGTTTTAATACTAACAAAAAACCACTCTATTACAGCAATATTTCATAGTGTCTACACCTTTACGAATAGCTGGACTGCTGATATGTAGCGCTCAACGCTTTTTCAACATTAAAGTTAATTTTTTGGTCAATGACTTTATTCCTATTTTAAGCTTACACAAACAGTTAAGTTACGCTAACCGTGGTACATTCTACCGCTGTTGAACAAAATCTTTATATTTAAATATTATTTCTAGTTTTTTGTTCACATAGCTACAAAAGCGTGTTATTTATTTGTTTTGTAAACTATAATTTTATTCTTGAATAATACAATTATCTGTTTCACTATACCAAGAAGATATCTTGCTGTCTGATTTAATGTGATTCAGGTGCTGTAAAAAATCTCTAAATAAACTGCATAACACCTGAAAGAGTATCTCAGAGTATACTGTATAATACTTGCACGGGTTATATGGCGTTGTTTTCATTATTAAATTAACGGCTTTTGCTATTCAATTCAAGTACGTAAGCTATACACAGTTCGCAGAGATATTCTGGTTTAAATTCTTTGTAACCTGCACGCAAACTGTTTTACAATTCCCTGCAAGAAGTCTGAATCTACACTTCACCAAGGTGGTTTACATATATTTCAATCGTTTCATTGGCATCTTTTAAGACTATTCGAACTCGCTAAAATTAATCCGGTAAGTAATTTTGTGTACCCCAGAAATATTTAATAAAATATCATAAAGTTCTTTTATAACACAAAGTGAGGAATGATGTTTAAGAGTTTAAAAATAAGTGAGCGTTTACTCGTCATTGCTAATTTGCAGAAAAAACTTATATTTGTTTAACATTCGTAATTAAAATCCTAGAACGATCTGATTTAAGCCCCTAAATAACTAATAACAATATTAATAATATCAGAGCATCTTAAAAGGTATGAAAATCAATTCAGAATAAAATTGGTGATCATTTTGATTCCAGAGAATCAAAATTTAGTGTTGGTGTATATTAAAACAAAATATGAGTAATACGAATAAAGATGATACATTTAGTGATGAATATATCAAAGATTTGTGTTGAAAACACATAATAGCATTTGTATGAAAAATAAAAGTTTTTTTCCCCAAAAGAAAGAGTTTGATGGTTGTTCCTTTAATGTTATAAAACCAACGTGTTTGCGTAGTTAATGTTTGTTTCAACGGTAGTAAAATTTAAAAAGTGCAATACTAATGAGTATTGTCTAATAATGTCCAAATAAAAGTTGTATTAAGCTATGTAAAAGCAGACGAAAATAGCAGACACTTAACAATTGTTTCTGAAGAGATATTTTATGTGAATTATTTATATACTCAACTCAAATTTGTAAGTCCAAAATCGAAATGCAGCATTAGACATTGGGTAGTAAGCAGTGTAATCAAGAAATATTGGAAAGCATAGTATTTCATTGATAGGGAAAATATATCGACTAGAACATATTTTATTCCTCACATAATGGCACTCGCATTCATTCATTTTCATTAGAGGAGAAGTGGAAATTTCTTTTATTTTTTGTAGCAAATAAATCCTCGCGATCTGAAATTAAAACTATACCACGTGCGGCGAGGTAAACATACCGACTGTAGACCTGCTATTTCAAGTGTTTGTGCAATAAGCTTGGGCTTCGAATCTGGCTTCATTAGTGGCTGCTTAATAATGTTATGTTCGCCTCTTGAACTAGCACAAAAAATTAATGAAAAATTATTCCGTAAAATAGCTAACACTGCAACTGTTTGTATCGCCTCGTAATGCAATGCCAAGTTTTTAAATGAAAGAAAATGTCAGTTATCTGTAAACTGTGCCGTTACCAACAGTTCTGTATTTTAATTTTTTGTTTCCGCAGAAGATTTTTAAACATCTTGTCAATAACTTGCACTTGTCTTCGTGACATCACATTACGGTTTCGTTAAGTTAAAATTATTTTTCGTGTCACTCTAGTCCATGCTTTTCTCAATGCGAACGCATATCACTTGTCGTTGCTTTTCTTTTTTTTTCACCTTACTCCTCGTCGATATCGAGTTCACCAGAGGAGGCAGAGGACTGGGGAAGGTGTGGAAAGATATATTACCATGGAATTTTGAAGGACCATCGAGGCATTCTACTGGACTGGTTTGGAAAAACCATGGAAAACCGAAATCTGAACTGTTAGAAAGAGGTTCGAATCTTCGTGAATGCAAGGCCAGAGAATTACATCTCACTGGAGGTGGGCAAAGTGACTCACTAGAGCGGAGCTTATTTGATCACTCTATGAAAAGAACTAGTTCTTTTTAACGGTTCACCACTTCACTATATCAGTTTAAACAAAAAGAGCAGTTATATCCATTTTGAGTGTAGTATCTGTTCGTTTTATTTACATTTAAGCTGATTTTGTACGTTAATCTCATATCGGTTATTTTCATTTATTTTTGTATTTATTCTGAAACATTTTCGTTTCTTATATACTACCGGATTACTTTCACGCCGAAAAGGCCATTTCGAAGCATTCGGATTGCTCGGAATATTTGAGAGATACTTTGAGCATAGTTAGTTTTACATTAATTTATTTACAAACACAAAGTACAATCAATTTTAAAGAACTTTTGCTTTAAATGAAATGAAGGTTACTGTTCACAAATAAAATTTTACTTCTATATTACCATTCAGCAGCCTACTTCTTTTTCTATGTGTCCAGCTTTTGAAAATAATCTTTCACAAGGCGCGCTCGTAGCTGGAATACACGAAGTGAAGCAGAAACGTGGCGCCCATTAATTACGTGAGGTGTTTTTCCGGAATTCCCCCCCCCCCCTTTTTCTGGTGAGATTTGGTTGGACACCCCCCTCCCCCCCCCTGTTTAAGACCTTTATTTTTTTTAGGTCTCATCCTCCCGAGGGCGGTTATATCCCCAATAAAGTCGGTTTTTACCCTCCTAAAATCGACTTTCGCGTCATTTGTAGACCTTTATTTTTATCTCTACCATTCTACAAGAGATTTACGTTGACCCTCCCCCCTCCCCCTTGGTGGGGTTTCATAAGATCTCCGGACACTCCCCCTATTTAATCTCACGTAATTAATGGATGCCCCCAAAGAGAAGCGGAACGGAACGTCAGATTCGAAAGAACTAGCGCCCCAGTGGCACTGCTCCGCGCTGTGCTGAGCGCTCGAATCGGAGAACGTCGCGAACGAACTAGCTCTTCTCGATCTTAGGGATTTCTTATTTTTTCAGAGCGGAGTGGATTATCAATTAACGACGTGGAACAGGGAACAAACATGGTTCGGGCGACATTGGCAAGCCGAAACCGATTTATTGTTGGCGCACACTCGATTGAAGTTAAGTTCAATCGAGACCGACACACCACCGTCATTACGGCCTCCAAGAAGAACTACCGTTGACTTTTAGTGAGCGACAACTCACTCGCTCTTTTAGAAGATCTGTTCTGAAGAACTGGTTCACTCGCGAACGACCCATCTCTACCACTCACCTTATTGGGAACGATCATTCTTGTTTCCACTTTTTCACCAAGGCTGGAATTACACTATAAAAGATATTTGACAAAGATCTTTAATAAAAGGTTTTATTATATTTTATAAAAGATATAGTATACCATTTTTCAGGCCCATTTCACTATATAAAATTATGAAAGTAGGGAAAAACTGGAAGTGCTTTTTTCTATGGGATTTTTGTATGATTTTTCATCATAGCCAACCATTCTAACGATAGGTACGCCTAGTTATTTTTTTTGCTGGGTTCGTTACGCTCTCGGTATGGAAATAACTTAACTGATTTTATTCTCATTTTTACTTTGTTTACACATTTCCAATAGCTTTTTATTAATTCAGGAAACGATCTCAAAAACTTTATTGAAATTTGGACAGGATAACGTCTATCGGGTCAATTAGTATTTCATAAAAATATCATTTTTTCAAAGATTTTTGACAAGAATCTTTTACACTATAATGCCGGCCTAAGAACTATCTTTGCCTGCTTGTACTAGAATCCATCGTTTGCAAAAATATTTCTGCAGTCGGGTCAGTAATAGTATGGAAAATATAGATCTACTTGTATGGTATGGATATACTTGTTTAATATTATTAAAATTCCCAATACACTGCTGTTTGTAAGAGTACTTTTTTTAAAAAAAAATTTAAAAAAAAATTAATGGAATTCGGCTGCTGAGGCCATACAGCCAGTTCAATGTGTCCATTCTGACTCATCCAGTGTATCATTTTCTTCTCTAGTGAATTGTTGCTACTAAGTATCGACACCACAGGACGGATACGACACTAACACACACAACACTTAAACACCCATACCCTCGGCAGGTCTCGAACCGACGGCCTTCGGTACGCAGAGCCAGTACTCTAGCCCATACACTACCGAGGCCGATCTAATTTCTGAGCATATTAAAGTATTAAACAGAAGATTGTAAAGCATTAATGGTGTGAGTGAATATGGAAATGATTGTAATGCAATACTGATGAAGTATGTGGAGGGTCCTTTGAGGAGAGCAGTTAGTATGCTGGCTGGCTGGCGAGCCTGCCCGCGGCAGCCGCATAACTCATCCGCCGGCTGCCCCATTTATTTCATTTGTAAGGTTGCAATCGTGTTAAGGCCGGGCCAACAGAGGGGTCGGTAATTGGGTGTGGCCCGCAAGGGGATGCGCCCTCCCGCACACACACACGGCGATGCAGCGTTTGATTGCGAGCGCGTTGTGTTATTTGTCCGCTTGATTAATTGAACTCGCTTTCGGATGCAAGGCGCGGCCTGCGGTCGCAGCTATCGACCAGAGCTACGGTCGCCTGCCTGCCTGCAGGTCCGGTCACTCGAGAGGAAAAATATATTTACGACTTCATTTAACTCGTCCATAAGAACTGTCCTAAGAACGGTACGAGCATTTCTCTACGTACACCTATGAAAATGCATCTTTTCACAAGCATCTCCCTCAATTTGATTTTTTCATTGACATCAGAGTTGTTTTTAAGCGAGAACTCGTATATGTATGGAGTCAGCAATGAGGTTCTTAGTATTTGTTTCTCCCCTATTATTTACCGAATGTGGTGGGTGAGCTGTTAACGCTCTGGCCTCACATTCGGGAGGACGCCGATTCGAATCCCCGTCCGGGCATCCACATTTGGGTTTTCCACGGTTTACCCAAATCATTCCAGGCGAATGCTAGGATGCTTCCTTCAAAAGGCCATGGTCGAGTTCCTTCCCGTTCCTTGTCCCCAGCCCCATCCTGCCTCTAATGACCTCGATATCCATGGGGCGTAAAGCCATAAGTTAATAAAAGTTCTCAATTATTTTTTATTTTTGTTTTTTTTTATTTCTGCAATTATTTGTTTTTATTTTTCTGTAGTTGTACGTTCAGTCTTATTATTAATTTTTGACTGTCCAATAGTTACCTCTCATGTAATTATGTTTTTATTTCTGTATTTTTATTCTATAATTTTTTTGCCACTTCTTGTGTCCTCTATAATTATTTGAGCCCAGATAGTGATAATTATGTTACTTTATTATTATAATATAATATAAAATGGTTTTTGCTTTAGGATAAATAAATAAAAATATTACGTGTTCTGACAGTGCACCGTAACCTTATTTGATGGTCCGTAATGTATTGTGTAAGGCATCTCTGATACCAGCGTCCTTCCTTTATTTTTTTTGTTTTTTAAAAACAGAACAGTATTTACGATTTGTTGCTATACTTCAGTGGGAACGGTGTGATAACTTTAGCTAGCTGATTCCAGCCGATAGTGTAATTATGGAATCAACTTTTTATTATTATTGAAACAATTACTATCGGTGGTATGTACGTACACTTGGTCAAGACATCCAGTCAATGTACGAGGTGTAGTGATGAAGTGAACGTCTCAGTTTCCTGGCTATTAAAGGCAGGTAAGAAGGATACAACGGGGCTCACATGAGTTCTGTGTCAGCTTTGAAAGCACATGCATTTCAACATTTGTTCACATTCCATTTAATCGTTGAGTGACGGCGAGAAAATCAAATATTTACAACGAAGCAAATTCTTTTAATTTGTGCTAACCATAATATATAGTTCCAGTATCTGAGAACGTTAGTATATACTTCCACATAATCGCTACGTAAATTGTTTTCAATTCAACAGCTCGTGCCCTCTCCAATTACCGACTATCTTATGGCCTTACAGCTCGGTGATCCCATGATCTTACCGCCACTTAACACCATCATATCTCTATCCACCAGCTCCTAACTTCTCTCTTATTCGGCAAACTAAACCACCAACGTAACTTTAAGACCATTATTGGCCCAACCATCTATAAATGCAAACCTCCACTCCTAACAGCTATGTAACATACCATATAGGCAGTCCATCAGTTCACTTTCTTGGCTATTCAAGAATTATTAAAAAAACTCCAGTGGTAGCGAAAATCACACTGACCGCAAAGTACTTCGCTGGACAGGTCATCAGCCGTTGAGTCAATTTAATGCCCGCAGCGATTAATCTCACAAAGGAGGTAATCTTTACCTTTCTGCGGCCGGCAGTGTGTGCAGCCATTGTTACTCACATTTATTAATCCAAAAACTAAAAGAAAACCTCGTTCTTTTTTTCTATTTTTCTCCTTAGACAGGGGAATATTTTTTCCGGAAAGTTTTCCATTGGTTTGCTTCACATGAATTTCTGACGGACGGCATGGTATTCCACATCAAGATGTACTTTAAATACCCGCAGCAAATTTTTGAATCTAAATACATTATAAATTCAAAATTCCAATATGTCGGTATTCTGTTAACGGGAGCTAAGGTCAACGGCTTGGAATCGTTATTTTATCAGGCTGAATGGTTAGCGGCAGCAATCTCTTCCTTTGTTCACTTCCATACATCAGCTTTTTCGCCACATGTATGTTTTTGAATTAAGGGGTTTATGTCCTCAAGTATCGCACACTTTCGTGTCGTGCTTATTTTGACGTCAGAAAGCCTGCTTTTGGGAAATTGGGGTGTCTGTAGAATGCCGATGAGGTGCAGTTGTGCAGGTCAGTTGCTCTACCATTGTTCTAAAAACAGCAAAACTCACTGCCTGGGAAACTTAAAGGTTTATCTGATTAATGAAAAGTGTTTCCCAGCTTTTCGCATATGCTGCTGATACTAGTTGGATTTATGGTTAGCTACTCACATTGGCGCTGATGAGATTCTTCGAGAATAAACTGCAGTGCCCAGTATAGCGAAGTTTTCTTGAATGAAACATGTCTGAGTTCCCACTGCAGAGTTAAATCCCATTTGTTCTTCATCATTTGTCTTGGAAGTGCCGTCCGAGCATGATGATTCTCGTTTTCTCTGGTTTCCCGAAATCACTCCAGCTGATTACCGGGACCGAGCGTGGTAGATGAATGTTTAACGTTCTGGCCTCGCATTCGGGAGAACGTGGGTTCGAATCACCTTCTGCTCATCCAGATTTGGGTTTTACATGGTTTCCAGAAATGCCGGGATGGTTCCTTCAAAAGGTCATGACGAATTCCTTCCCGTTCCTTGCCTCCAGTCATTTCCCACTCAAATGACCTAGACGTCGACCAGGCATAAAGCCATTATAAAAAAAAAATAGCTCCGGGATGGAGCTTTCAAAAGGCAATGGCCGAATTCCTTCCCGTTTAGTCCCCCACCTCTTCCGTCAACAAAACGTAAAACCAAAAACAAAAAAGGAGAGATACAGCTGTCTAAGTTAAGCTATTATATCACATAATAATACATATGCTGATATAATAATGGAATAGAAATAGATAAAGCGAATTTAATATGTCTCGAAAGTTCAGTTCCTCAGCTTTGCCTGATCACAGTTGATGCAACCTGTATTGATCGTTACCCCGACTGGCCTTCAGCATATGAAGCTACCATATCTGTGTAAGGATTGCAGAGCTGGTTTCAGAGCTTTGTCTATTTCGTTCAATGTCCCCAGTCCTTTACATCTTCTACAGTACTATGCATCTGCTACTGGAACGACCTATGTGTTCCTTCACCCACGACCAAACACCCACCATATCTGTTTTTCTGATACGGCTAAAGGTACCTTCTTTTTGCGATTGTTGAGAGATAAAGGAAATATCTTTAGTTTATGCACAGTTCAAAATTTTGTTTATATATGAACTCAAAACTTTTTTGCGAACTCTTATAGAGTTACGACTGTAGAGGCGAGTTCTGCGCTTGTATTCAGTCTTTCTTGGAAGTGCTGTTATAAAGCGCGAGTGAAGTGGGTTTATACATTTGAGCGAGAGCGAGCTTGTGGCGGTTCGAAGTTAGTGCTCGTATTTCGCGCTGCAGGGATCGTAACTCGCTCAGGAATAGAAGCGAGTGCTTCCTAACAGTCGTCGATAAGTGCAGCCAGATGTCCGTAAGAGCGTTTCCGTGTTCTCCGCGGCGAACAGGGTTCCAATTGTGCCAGGCCGCCGGGACAATAGAGCGCAGGAAACGGTGCCACGCTCAAACGACGGCGCGCGCTGGAAAATATCACGGCCAGCGCGGGTTCCGCTGTCTTTGTTCAGGTGTTCTCGCTCACTGTCACAGGAGGGCAACCCAGCTTGCAGACGCCGCAGCTCCGGAGTAACGCACTGGCTTCTTCAACTGGGAGCTATACCTCAACAAAGCTTCACGTGCCACCTGTTGGTTATCACCAGACAGGCTCAGTGATTGTATCTAAGTAATCATCACTGGTCAACCTCCTTACTAATCTTGATACATAAAGAAATTTACAGCAGTAAAATAAAATGCGATATGACGGCTCAAATGTCATTAACCTTGTAGAGATTATTAATGCAGTACACAGATGGCGGCAGTAGTGTAGAGTGCTAAGCACTCTTTTTATGTGTCTGGGCTATCTGCTGTGTTGTACGTCTTATATTACGGATTGTGCATGTGAAGTTTAATAAAAAAACTCTTCGTTATTAATAACGTCATGGTTACAGTTTTTTTAATTCCACGCATTTAAAAGCTAAAATTAATGACAATAAACCTATTATTCACGTGGTGAACTGGCCTCTGGAGTAGTTAGTCATCCCGCCAGCTTCAGTGACACAGCGGTGTATTCCCGCCTATCCAGATTCCTGCTGTCACCGACTATACTAACCTTCACTGGGTTATTCTATTAAGTATTTTCTCATATTTTGAGTTGCACACTTCATAAACTATGTATGGCAAATTTAATAAAATTTTATATACATCGTGTCTGTTCGTTAAGTTTATATATTTATTCTTAAAAAATATTAAATTCTAATTTCATTACAGATGACAGACTGTTCAGAACCGTAAATTCTGTAAATTTTTATTATTTTTATTCTGCGCATGCATCACGAAGGGACTACCGAACAGATTTTAACGCAACTTTTACAAACTGGTAGATTGTATCATGGATTAATATTATACATATTATGTCGAAAAGATTTTTTTTTGTCACGATCCGTTTATCTCCCTTCATACCTAACTGAAATCAATAAATGAAATGTCATGTTAAAGATTAAGATCTCCGCTTTTGTAATATCATGTTTTGATAAAAAAAAAAGAACTTTTCGTAATACGTCCCATAAAGGCAAACGTATAATTATTTCTAAAACGTATTCTTTTTTGTTACGAGACATTTATCTCCCTTAAACCTAATCGAAATCGATAAATGAGATATCATTTTAAAAATTAAGGTCCTCGCTTTGGTAGCAACATATTTTAAGAAAGGAATTTTTCAGAATTAGACCCTTAACGGGCAAAAGTATTAACTATGAAGGTCACGTGTATAAGACAGCCCAGATGCAAGCTGCTGTGCTTTGTTAGCTTCTACAACGATTGACCTTGTTACCGCTAGATAGCAGCACCACATATTACAGAGATACGGACATACTATACCGTGTGTGTTCTGTTCAGCTTAGTTGTATTTCATTGAAATCTGTGACACTTCGGCTTCAGTGGATTAGGTTAAAGTAGAGTGCTGCAGGGCAGCATACATCAGGTGAAACCAGAAAGCTATTGCCAAAAATGAGCGGTTTATCTTTCAATCTGCTACAAACCACCAACATCGCTATTCATCGTAATTTACTAGCAAAATTTTCGTTCGGGTCAGTGTTTTGCTATACAATTCCATATAAACATTTTATTTGAGAAATTTCCACACGGGCCATCTAGTGTAGAATATATTTTGTCCCGGTATATTACCAAGTTCTCTCACGAAAACTGTAAATCTGGCCTCTGTCCGGATTACGTTAAAGCTAACAGACAGAATTCAACTCACAGTGGTAGCTTACGTCTGCAGTTAATTCACAATATACTTGGTATCCTAATAAGTTACACTGTTGAGATAGGGAACCTAAGAAAATCCAAGTATCTCAAAACAATAATACAGTTTTTATTGAAATATAGGGGAATAATAATTTATTCAACAGTAAGCTACATTCTCGTTCACCGGAAGGATCACCACCAACTGCGTCTAAACTAACATTCCAGATCCACTGAAGGGATGCATCACGGCAGCGTTTCTAAACTTTTTAAATCCATAGACCAGTAAACTATAAAAATAATATAAAAGAAAAAAGTTAAAAAGAAAATCTGTGGTCCTATAACTTATATAAAGGTGATTTTTTTTTTTTTTTTTTTTTTTTTTTTTTTTACGTCTGTGTATATTATTAACCAATCGTACCAATTGCTATCTGCATTTAACCCTATCGCTTATGATCTATAAAGGTACCCATGTAATGGTCATACTTAACCCTCAAAGCAAGGCCATTTTATTTGATGGCGATTGGAAATCGTATTTAATAAACAAACTATTGAACTAACAGTGCAGTAATTTCCTCAAATCCTAGCAATACCAGATGTACGCTGGTAGTTGAAATATTCACGGCTTTTAGAAAGATTGGCTTATAGCTTATACTTGCTTATAGCTTTGAACAGCACGAGTGCGGCATCGTGTTTATGAGAATTACTTTAACCAATTTACCAGAAACGTTGGATTACCTCATGCACGTGAAATGATTACGGGAAACTGAAATCTAAATGAATGGACAGGGTTGAACCCGCGACCTCCCGAATGCCAGACCTGAAAGTTAAGCGCTCATCCACTACTGTTGTTCACCTGTCATATCCTTCAGTCAGCCACTCCCACCCGCAGCAGCTGACCTCACCTGGACCGCCAGGTGCCTTATCCAAGAGATGGATAGGGTGGTCTATAATTTGAAGCTGGGGAGATTAGAAGTTGGTTTCAGTTTGAAATAAACATATATTTTAAAGAAATTAAAAATCTATGCTTATGTAACTAGAACCACCGAAACATGCGACGTTAAACATTTCGACTGCAAAAAAAAAATATGTTTACTTAATTGTCACTAATTAATTGATTAATTCGTGTAAGTAATTATGATTGTTAACTATTTTATTATCACAGTGAAAAGCAAGTCGATCAAACACAGGGAAGGTGTTGAAATATCGATTGCAAGATTTAAACATACAAGTGAAACTAACATAAGCGTTATAAGTGTTTGCATTCAATATACGAAATTCCAAGTTTTAACCCCTGAATTAATAAAAATCGATGGCTTGCTTCAAACAATTGTAATTCAAACTAGAAAGGTTTTCTGGAAACATTACTGTATGGCCGTAATTGGCTACACGTAAAGAAGCAAACAAGACATCAATTAAATTATGTTATTTCTTTATTGCTGGCCGCACCCGTTGACTCATGTCGTTGTGGTACTGTATCATGCTGGTGGATGGCGCCTGACACGGGGCTAGCTATTTCGAGCGCCTGTAATGGCATGAAAGTTCATCACCGGCACTTGGCCGGTGGGATACGAGATGTGATTGTGAACGATTCCTGATCACTAGACGGTGTGCCGAAATCCTGGATTAAATCACAGACCTCTCCACAGTGCTCATGGAGTTAGAGCATCCTACACTGTTGACGATTCGTACGTCGGATGGCGATGTTAAATGTGGACTCGCCTAATTTGACTTTTGAAAGAGTATGCTTGAATGGGCGATATCAGGTTTCATTCTCTCCGTTCTTTCATTCGTTTTGAAAGGAAACACAATACAACGCTAAGTATCACAATCGTCCGTATAAAACAGTAACACTTACATACAATTTCATTTTGCAGAAGGCAAGGCAATTCCTCCAAGTTCAGGTTCTAAAAATTGTTGCCTTCGAATACTATTGGAGACTGACCTCTGAATTATCAGGACTACATCCCTCCTGGTTAAATGATTCACAGCAGATTTGAATAGCTGGAGCTTATCACGATCGACTTAGGACCACTGACTACGTCAAACAACTGGGACCTTCTCTTCAGCGATATACCAGAAAGTTTGTTTAGAATTCGCTGCAAGTTGATTTGACAGTTTCATCTTATACCTCACTGGTATTAACACTCCAGTGACGTGGAAACCGTAGGCACACAGCTCCTTCCGCAAGAGTGTAGCTGGAATTGGGGGGCAGAATTGTTATCAGGGATTTGTTAAAGGTGATGTGGAACGAATTGAAGTGACTCATGAACTATGTGCAACTATAAAGTTCAATTTTCTATAGCAACTTTATGGTGGTAAAACACTCTCATATGTAAATGCTGCTCACAACTGTTAAGATTGTACGTGTTGACACGCGAGGGAAAAGCTTAGGTTTTACGCGTGATCTGAGCGCTCCTTGTGTTCCTAGTGTTTAGTTAGACCCGGCGTACAAGAGTGCCTGCTGTTGGACTAACTCCGTTGACAAGGGGTAATGCTATCAAAATGAAATAAGTCATAGTGACTACAATAAACAAAATTTTCTTCTCGGAAATGGTCTGTCAGCTTAGAGTGCAACAAACTTATTAATATAAGTTTTTAATTAATAATACGGAAGTAACATAGATGACATTTGAAAGTAAACACCTGTTGAATAATTTTCTTTGTATTTAATCTGCTATCGCTGTTTATTGATCATACTTCTGTACACCACATTAATTATTTCATTGTTACAATTTATATCAGCCTAGTGTTTAGAACGGCAAGATGGTTAGAGGTCAAACGTTTCTGGAAGCTACTTAATTCTGATATTTTTTCTTCGGGAAATCACGGAGAACCGAAATCTGGATGGCCGGACAGGGATTTGATCCCGTGACGTACTGAATGCCATGCCGAAAAGTTACCGCTGATACACTGGAGTCAGTTAAGTTTAGCCCTTGGTTAAGTCGAGCATGCAAGTGATTTCATTGGACAAGCACTTTGAGAATGTTCGTTTGTTGAGTAAACTTTGAGACACCGGAAAACGAGTCTTTTTCGGTTTTTCATGGTTTCCCCGAAATCACTCCAGGTGAAAGTCGAGATTGTCTCCTATATAAGATCGGTGCTACCAGCCTTATTCTTCGCTTCTCAAAGATGTAGATTACCTGTTTTTAATACCATAACACAAATAACAACAATAATTGTAGGAACACATTTAAAGCGACAAAGACGGTGGACTAGATAATTATCATATATTTTGCTACTCAATTTGCATCGAAAATTTTCCGAATTGATAAAATTTTGATAATCATTATTATAATTTCTCGCTCTTCTTCAGTACCTATCTTGCTAGAATGTAGTTTAACCGAAGCGAAACAGTATGTGTAGCAAAGAACATTTCGCCGCAGATTAAGTCATCTGCTTCGCAGTTGGGCGATGTCATTATTTAAAATATCATTTTCGTAATTAAGTTAATCAAACCAATGTTTGCGATTAAGAGATATATAGACAAAGGAATATGCACATACAAACGCTTCGCCTCTGTATGAAATAATTGCAACCCTTAAACATTTTTCTCCTCTTATTGCCTATCTCTTTCCACATTGCAGTTCTATTGATTCTCTCTGTCAGATGAAAGAACATTCGTGTTCTTTAGAATATAATTGGAATGTACCTCTCTCTCTCTCATACATACCTTTTTCCTCGTCTGAACCGGATGACATCAAACAATACAGAAAGTAATTCTGACCGACTAGTGGACAGCCGAATCAATTTGTTTTTAACGTCGAGCGATTTACTTTCTACTCTCATTTTGTCATTTTAGCCAAATTTAAACGCTGTCTGTCACCAGCAGTTTTGCCGATGACAGTTAATGGACATATATGTCGATCTGTATTGAGGGGAATAATGTTACACTGATTTTAAAACACGTCAACAACTTCCACAAGCAAATATCTGTGACTTCTTTTCCCATTCATTTCAAATCACTGTAAACCTTATTTTATGTAGAAAAACACATTTAGTTGTTCCTGTTTGTAACTTTGCGAGGATATTACATGATTAGTTAAGAAACTCCAACATCTAATCGTGACCACAACTTTGATAGAAAGTTGTAGTTATAAGTGTCTGTACAGTGAATGAATATTAAGAGCAACGACGCCAAAAACAGCAATTTAGTTTTCACTTTTAATGGTAAACTTCTTGAAAGTGTTGTCAAATTATAGTTCATTACTAGTTGAAAATTTCCTGCAGTATCCAGTCATACTTCTAAGTTGGCTGTGTTAAAAAATAATACAGATTCCTTTACAAACCCGATAATTACTTGGAAAGTATTAAACAATTTGGAAGAATGTTTTAGCACCTAATCATTGGTTAATGCTGGATTTTAATTCACACTATTTCTTCATGGCTGTTGAAGACACATTTGACGCTGTGTCTCTATAGTTCCTGATATGAATCTGTTCAATTTTAGTGCTTGCGTTCATCTTAGCACTGCCAGTTTCCAGCCGACTGACACGTCACCACGTATGACTTCTGTGATATGAGTGCTTAGACGTTTCTCCTGCGCAGTGGTATTTTACCCCACAATGCGTCCAGAAGTTACCGACTTAAAGCATCGACTTATAAATTATGTAATGATTACCTTGTGGCTAGTTTCAAGGCACCGTATTCCTGGCACTAAAAATGAGTTGTGTTTCTGGACAGAACTGATAGTTCTTAAACAGAAGAAACATGCCTGTAACATTTGCAATGCAAAGCATGATTCTTGTTATTAACACCTTACCATAAACAACATTTTCTTTCGGCTGTATGATTTACATGAAGCGCTCATATTTATTTATATGCATCTGATTACTTACCATAAACCAGCTCTCTATCCAGCGTGGTAGGTGAACGGTAACGCTATGTCCTCGCATTCGAGAGGACGTGGGTCCGAATCACCGTTCGGCCATCCTGCTTTGGGTTTTCCATGGTTTCCCCAAATCACTCCAATCAAATGTTGCGATGGTTCCTTCAAAAATGCCATGGCCGAATTCCTTCCCGTTCCTTGCCACCAATTCTTTCCTGCTTTGACCTCGACGTTGATGGAGCGTGCAGCCATGTGCAAAAAAAAGCTCATAAATATGAATTCTGTTAATTAAAAATTAAAGTAAAACATAACATTAAAAAGTTAAACATAGATTAATAGAATTTTAATAGTTTTCCGACTCTCATAGATAATTTCAGCAATATCTTTAATTAATGTTGCCATTACTGTCTACAACTGGTTCAATCTGTAAAATTAAGATTCCTCCTTGTTTATTTTACAACTGTTAATTTGCATTCTTTGTTTAGCCAACATCAAAACCTGACGAATAGGATTCAGTTCTGATGAATTAGTAAGTAATCATACTAACCTTTGGACTTATTTATGAATCTAAATTTTCCAGTCTGTCGTTGCACAATATGAATGGCTTCTTGATGCAACCGTATGTTTAACGGTGTACCAATACTTTCATTTAATTCAACAAACTTTCGAAAAAGAAATTTCTACATCATTCATTACTTGAAGACACCTGTTTACCCACATTATATGATTTCTGTATTAAATTGGGCGTTTTTATGTATGCATTTATTGGTTATAAGACAATCGTTATTGAGTAACGTAATTTCAGAAATGAGTTTTTGAATCAACTTAGTTGTTACTGCATTTTAGAATTTTATCCCGCTTGTGACCCGATTGTTCATTTACATATATTATTAAACACCAAATACGTAATATAAGAACCTTCTAATTTCTCTGATTACGTCCACTCGCTAGCGGGTGGAAGGACAGTTCTATTTAATCCCCCCCCCCCCTCCAATTTCGACATAATGGTTGTATCTATTTCACCCTCCCTTGGTATACGTTAGTAGAACAATTATAGGATGTTCACAAGTTCTGTTAAAAACTGATATCCATTAGCTGTATGGTTACTGTAGTGTCCTTTATACGGATCGCGATATATCCTCTAAATTAATATTTAGTTTTAAGGGAATGTCTTCTAACACGATACGATCTTTTGCACTACCATGCGTTTGTCGCATTTTCTGCAATAATTTCTGAATATAATTTTCACTATTAAGGGTTCATGATTAATAGCTTTTCGGGTTATGGCGCGTTGTTTATTTAACTACCTGAGCTTTCGGCTGGTATCCTACAGCCTTCTTCAGAGATACAGTACATAAACAGTATCTCTGACGAAGGCTGTAGGATACCAGCCGAAAGCTCGGGTAATTAAATAAACAACGCGGTAAAACCCGAAAAGCTATTAATTATGAACAAAGACGGCCGCGGAAGTCTTAGGAATCACTATTAAGGGTGTTTACGAAAGTTTTCACTGTAATATCTCAGGGGGGGGTTTGCAGAGCTCCAGAAAATCTTGTCATAGGGAATATTGATAGATGAAGAATAAGATCTTTCTTTAGACACGAAAGCTATTTCCCGATCAGTTAGTTTCAGCTAAATATTTGACCAAATTTTAACAATTTGCACACTCTCTGAACGACTTCGTTGACGAAACTGCTGCCATTTTCACCGCAAAATTACTGCCTTCCACCAGTGCTTGACCTAAATTAACGGTGCTCTCTCTCATTCGGCGACACAACTGCACGAGTATACTCCCTTAATGCATTCTGAGAGGTTAGGATTTATCTTTTACATTTTTGCCAACCATCAAATATCTCAAATGCATCTTAATTTCATTTTCGCGATTTTCTTGTTTTGAGATCTTCCCCTTCCTTATGTATTTATATACTTTTTGTTCACTCTCAGGATGTGCTCGCATTTACTCGTTTGTATGTACTACTGATTCCTCGGTGATCCCCATTGGGTGCGTTTGAAATTTCTTCAAATCGCTGTCTTTTCTGCTGATGTAAATTGATAGTGGTTTCAATTCGGCGCACGGTTATTGCTTCTTTTTTATTATTATTTTATTGCTTTTTTTGTTCAAGACTTTAAGTCTTGCCGACGTTGAGGTCATTAGAGGCTGGAACAATCTATAGACAAGGAACGGGAAGGAGTTCAGCCGCGGTGTTTTGAAGGAAGCATCCCGGTATTCTCCTGGAGTGATTTGGAGAAACGATGGAAAATTCAAATCTGGATGCCCGGACGGTGATTCGAACCCGCGTCCTCCCGAATGCGAGGCCAAAGCGTTACCGCTCACCCACCACTCCCGGTAAACGGTTGTCACGTTCTTGATTCTCCACTATCACCTCACCTAACGTTGCCTAGTCGGTCTTAGAAACGGAAAAAAGGAAAATTCATTTCCTCTTACTGGCTAGCTGGTGACGGAATATATTCTGCGGGCAGTTCCCTGCTTCCTCGCACTGCGATATTTCTTCTCCAGCGTAACACGCACGCATTTTTGTTCGGCCGTGACACTGTTCGATATTGAGACTTCCGTAATTTAAGTTGCATTCTCAAAAGCTGGGACAGGCAGTGCAATGAAAATACCTATTTTAGAGACTTATGATCGGTGCAACTATCGAACTTCTTTCCTGAAACATCGCGAAACTATGTGATGATAGCGTATCAACCGCAATACCTCTAACAGGCTTCTTCCGAACGTTGAATAATTCTGTTTTTGCTTTATATAGAATCCTAAAAACATACTGATTTGAATAATTCCTTATAAGTGAACCTTGGCTTAACACTGCTACGACGCCATTGACTGGCATCGGTGGTAGTGATAAATTCCTCTTCGAAATCCGAGCGTTGCAAAACTAGTGCCCTAATTTAGATTAGCCTGTTCTCTTAGGTTATTAAGAATGCTATATTTACTCCCACCCTTCCCTGCGAATGAGACATTTTTAGTACATAACATAATGATTTTGCTACTTGAATGAAATTCTTTACAAAGATGATTTAATGATCGGTCAAATACAGAAAGCTTTTCACATTATTGTTCGTTTGTGGTGTAAGTAAAATTTTAACTGAACTAACAACTTTTAGGCTAGGTTCATCACTCCCTTCAGTTATTACATTACCTAATATATGGTTAAACTCATATTTATCTATTTAATTTTTTTAAGAGTGTTACGGCACTTCACCAACTGAGTAATTGTCATTCTCCGCCACATAACGCGTTCGTTTTTACAAAACCCGGAGTTAGTCATGATTCGCTATAACACTAGTGATAAAATTACTAATCGTTGCCTCTGTATTCTCTAACAGAAGTAAGCTTAAACTTCACGTGAATACGGGAAGTTCCACAATTCCTTAAAAAAATAGCTTGTCATTAGGCTTGCAATACAATCACATGCTGCAAAGATTTGATTAGTTTCCGGTCTGGAAATAGTGACTTGATGGAAATTTTTGAAAGCTAATGGTTTACGAAGACTCGACACTTGACAAGATGAAAATCTTGATTCGACGATGACATGAAGGACGAATGCTGGTGGATATGAAAGATCTTCTCGTATTAGAACTCAATAAATGTGCGGCGAGTTGCTGCAGGAAAATGTAGACTATGAATCGAATCTGATGCCTCCAGTACATGCATTCTGCAGCCGGGTGTTTGCATCAACTTACTTGGTTTTAATTTTTTTTTAATAACTGATGTTTACAAGTGCCAGATTTTTATCTCATGCTGTGTATAGCATTATCAGAAATAGTCTGTTCAAAAAGATACTTAGCGTCCCTACGTTAACCTACTCCCCATTACATCCTCAGTGGAAGATGAGCTTGTCCACAGCCTCCTGCAGGCAATGAGGCTATTCAGAATTTGAATGGTTCGTTAACTTTTCAGCCTAAAATGGCTATCGATTCGTGTTAACCTTCTTGGTACCTTAGTACTTAACAGTGGAGTAGAGGATCCCAAAGTATTTCTTACCACGGCCCCCTTCGGTCAAAAGAAAAATTCCCACACCTCCTACACAATTTTATTATAAAAAGGGTAAATACCTACTTTTCAGTACTAATAATAACATCTCAGAGGAAACTCGCTAAGTATGTAATGTTAGAATAATTGTTATTGACTTTAAGAGACGGTAAAGGAGACATAATACTTCCGACGGTTTTAGCTAGAGTATCATCCACACGAGCGGCAAACCTTCCTCACCCCAACCACCATGACATGTCTTCGTTCCCCCTGGGGTGAGGGTGAGCACGACCCTCCCCTCGTTTAGGAACCTATGGTCTAGAAGCATGTAAAAAACAGCTTTTGTATTTGGGCTGCTTGATTACTCCAGTAATCAAAAAATTTTAATTAATGGAATACTAAAATCTAATTACAAATACACCAGAGAATTGGCAAGTTCTGAGTTAATTCTGCTTATTTTGTGTTTATAATTATTTTATGCTTACATCAGTATAAATAGTTATTACAGATCAGGAATTCTGAAATCTGGTGTAAATGCATCCTGGTCTTTCCGACGCAGCTCACAAGTGGAAGCTGAAATATTTGTCCCACCGAATTCAATGAGTTTCTTCACAGTGGTTGTCAAAACTGAGCCACATGAAAGGGTTCATGTCTGCGCTCAATAGTTTCGGAGAGAATGGAGGTCAAATGTCATCCCGTAGGATCACTTGCGCACTCAATGGTATCGATACATTATTTATAAATAACAATTTTTGCAATTTTTATGAGCTCCGAAAAATAATAATCTTTGAGAAATCACTCATGTTGAGACTTGCGATTGGTTCTACGTACTAAATTGAATAAGCTGTTATCACTTCCCAAATTTACTTTGCAAATTTTTCGATTATACTTATTTTTATTAACTCCTTTTCGGTATAAATACAATTTCAGTAAAGATACATTGAAGTCAAAAGTCATAAGTCATATCAGACGTACAAATACCTAAAAATATTAAACGAAAACTGCATCTACCTATCCTGACTATTGCGTTTATTTTGGATAAGCGTATGTAAAATGCGTATGCCGAAGTTTCCAGGATAGTTAACTATATGATGCAACTTGCTGTAACCCATCACTTTACAATCTGCACGTATCCTTACGGATAATATGATCACAGTAAGAAAGTATTTACACCTATGAGTATATCTTGAAAAATTCACAGCGAAGGTTTGGGAAAAGTAACGAGCAGGTTCTAGTGCTAGTACCAATAATTTATTGGAAATGGTTTCAGTCAAAAGTTCTTAAAATATTACTGTACATATAATCGTCACTCGCAGGTCACAAATTCTGTGATTTTTTAAAGTCTATTAATTTC
This sequence comes from Vandiemenella viatica, assembly GCA_031002005.1. NCBI lineage: Eukaryota > Metazoa > Arthropoda > Insecta > Orthoptera > Morabidae > Vandiemenella > Vandiemenella viatica. Next base: position 70,607,138 of record JARYHS010013630.1, on the reverse strand, counting down.
CGGACCTCATTTATTTTACACTAATTATTTGATTTTTAATAATCTATCCATCTCTCTTGGTCCTAAAGTGCTCTAACGTATTTCTTAAATCGGTATCCAGTGAGGCCGGGTATGAAACAGTTAAACAATGATAGAGATTCGCAACTGGCAGAAGTAGAACGCCGATCAGCAAAGCGCCTCGAGTACTGCATAGTGGTAAAATAACGACATTCGGGGGAATCGCGCCGCTCCATCCAGCGGGGACAGAGGGGAAAAGAACCTATTAAAGCCCTCTGGAGATTTCCAGCGGATCTCTCGCACCTCACCGACGAAGGCACTGTGGGCGTCTTCGCTGGAACTGTGGCAGCAGACAACGGAAACGATTCCAGCCGTCTGACGCACAGGTGTGCTCTCGTCGACAAGTCTCAGTATTACAGAGGAGGATCTAGTAAGGCAGTAGTATTAATATTCACGTTAGTTTCGGCTGTGAGGTACCCACAAGCTGCAATCTCGCCCTTGTTTCTTTTTTTTCGCACTTCAAACGTGCGTGCCAAACACACAACCATTCTTTTATGAATTCATGTAACCAATTTTATTTATCAAAGTACGCCAACAGGTCATAGCGTATGTAAATGAATGTGTAAATATGTAATCGCCATTGAACCTGGTTTATACTAGCATTATCCACTAGTTCAATGCAGAAAGCCACAAAACTTTTCAAATGTTGCTCGAGTGAACAATGAACATTATTCAGATCACAACCAATAGTCGACGTCTAGGCTCGAAACCTTTCCACAGTTTTCGGTAGTAAATTTGCCAGCTTTCACCGCTCGGCCTGACAATACCACTAGGGTCATTACATTGGTGCCAGCGGGATCGCTACATATTAACCCTTTTAAGGTGTCTCGATTTCAAGCGGTACTCGGCCAAAGCACCAAAATTTCCTGAACTCGGTGGTTCGCAAGTAGTAACCTCCCATTTGCACTGACCTATGCCTCTTCAGCCGTTTTGAATCATAATAACGAAGTACTATATATGCGGCTCTTTATGTTGAAGACGTGAAATGCTTTAAACTCGTTGTCAGTAGCTTATCATTCGGTGAGTAATATTCGTCTTACGTCAAAGCGATGACAACTGGCGTCCTGTCCAAACACAGATCTTTATTTCTGATATCAGTACTTGGGCGAAAATTTGAAATTCATCCTGAGGATTTCATGAAGGAACTAACAAAGCTGAAAAAAAACAAAAAACAAAGGAGCTGGTGTAGATACTATTACTACAGATGTCTTAAAGATAGCCGTATGTGACATTGTACCTTATCTTGAAGTATTATTTAAACTGAGTCTGGATACTTGCTGCTTACCAAAGGATTGGAAAAGTGCGATATTAGTGCCGGTATATAAAGGAGGAGCGAGAAGTAGAGTCGAAAATTTTAGGACAATCAGTTTGACATCAGTGGTAGGTAAATTAATATAGAGACTGACATGCAACCACGTCAAAATATATCTGAATAGCGTAAATAGTTTTCAAGTTGGCAAAATGGCTTTAGGCAAGGCTATTTATGTGAATCTCAGGATGTGTGCAAGATATTTCGGATGAAATGGAGAAGGGAGTCCGAATTGGGAGGGTAGCACTAGATGTTTCAAAGACTTTTGACAGAGTGAGGAATAAAATCGTAGTAAATGTTAAGGTAAAAACTATTGGAGTGGATGAGAAAGTGATTTGCTGGGCAGAAGAATTTTTAAAAGGTAAAAAACAAAAAGTAAGGTAGGAAATGCATTATTGTTTGTGACCGCCGAAACGTCGTGTTTAATCGATGGACTAACTCGGCTGATTCCCCTAGGAAAATTTATTCAAGAGTCAGCTTGTTAGATACACAAATAAAAGAATTGAAAATTGACTATGATTATCAGGTGGGAGAAAAATTGCTTTTTGAAGATTTGAAATGTAAGTATCTTGGTATTACATTTTATAACAAGCTTAACTGGACAGGAAACATTGGTCAGGTAGCAGGAAAGGGTTCCAAAATTCTGCACTTGTTGGAGAGAGTGATGAGGGGATGTGCGAGAGAAGTAAAGGAATTTGGTCACAAAACTTTGGTCAGGTCATTGGTTGAATATGGTGGTGTAGTATGGGACCCACATTTTGAGTATGAAATACAGGAGTTGGAGAGGGTGCAAAAAAGGGATGCTAGATTTGTTTCTGGAAATTATCGCAGAATGAAATCAGTAACAGATATGATTAAAGAGCTGGAATAGGATTCATTGCAAGACAGGAGGAGGGTAAAGAGGGTCATGTGAGTGAATTAGGCGTTTATTCTTCATGAGGCATGGGAAGATACTGGTGTAAGAATGAAAAGTAATGAGTCGAAGGGAAAAGATGTCCATGACCACAGCTGGCACTCGATTTCAGGCACAAGAGTGTGCGAAGATTTTCTTTCGTAGGTAAGAGGGTCAGGGATTGGAATAAATTACCAAGAGAAATTATGAATAATTTACGAAAAACGTTGAAATAATTTAAAGTTGAAATTTGTAGAGGGCCAATGTAGGTGGGTGCAGGAAAGGGGGGAAATGGGTGTGTAGGGAAATTTCCACCGGAGCGTGCACTCCATTGCTCCATTAATTTAAATATGAATATATGTGTTTTCTCAGATACGCTGCATCAACATTGACCACTTGTGGCCCCTTTCCATTGCATATATCAAAGCGTTAATATGATTGCACCACCAAAATAAACAAAAAAAATCAATTTATTTTGGTTATTGAGTTAAGCTTAGTGTCCACAGTAATTATATTTTCCATACTCATAATTTGGAAAGAGCCCAACATTCGTCTAAAATAAACCAAAATCAACACTTTGACGATATCGATGCTTGTGTTTGGAGCACATACAAAGTGCAAGCTTAAATCCTGGTGCGTATACGAATTTAGCTGATATTGAGTTCGTGACCACGTTCTCAGCATGCTGCGAACCGAGCAGCCGATATTGGCTGCAAGGGCTGACACAACTCGCTGCCTGCGGAGGTGCAGCTCTCGAAACGAATGGCGATGGAACGTGGTCGTAACGGCGTGCAGCGATACACAACACTGTATGTTGCTAAATAATAATGATCATTGTAATAATAATTATTATATACCATTCGGTATGGCTGAGCGCGCTAATTACCCTGATAAATGCTCCACATTACAAACTACACATTTCATAAATAAAAACTACACATATTATGCAAAACATACTTTACACGAATCCCAGAAAGATGGCAACATTTTAACTAGCCCCATCTGCTCTAGGAATAAATCGCTGTTTCTAACTATCCAGTGGAAATAGTGGACAAATTCTGAATTATAAGCGATGATGTGATTCATGACTTCATGGGATGCGATGGGGTCCATTCACAAATAAAATGTGTTAAGTCTAAAGACTGGATCTGAACTGAATGGCAATGGGTGAGCGATGATGCCTGAAAGCTAGTCACACCACCTATCACCACAGCGCTGGTTGGATAACCGCAAAATTTCAAATAAATAACTTCATTTGATTTTATTTGCAATTATATTGTTAATAGGGAGTGAAACAGCGATGCCAGATGAAAGTAAATTGTCTGCTGGTGAAGTTACTGCACACAAGTACGAAGGGCAGAGATAGAAAGTAACAATGCGAGGCAGATATATGTGGGACGTTCGCTTAAATTTATAAGTTGCTATTTTTATATACAATGATTAAATGCGTAAATTCATGTTTACGATCAATTCTCTGTTGCGTTACTGAAACCAGGTCACAACGAAACCTAAGAGTTTTTTGACGGACTATAAGAATCAGGAAACTTTATTAAAAACTCCGGGAAAGTTCATACGAAACGTAAGAAATCATCAAACAAATAAATAATTGACAATCGATTTTGAAATTATATTTTCCTTAGAAACTTTTTTAGTAATAAATATTTTCCCTCATTTTTGACGTGTTCTCTGGAATCAACTGCAAACAGTAAAAATAAAAATAAAAATGAGGGCGGAGATAAAAACATAATAATACTACGCAGGGATGTTCATTTTACATTGCAAATCTGCTTTAATAATTGTGTATTATGTTTATTTCACATTTCCTGTTGTAAATGAAGTAGAGAAAAGACAAGGGCAGGGCAGGATATTACTATGAAGAAAATATTTGTCAGTAGGCGCGTACACTGTCCTTGTAACGGGGTTTACCCTAGTAATAGGATAACTAGTATAACATGAAGCGCTGTCGCCACATTCTAATGTGCATTTTTTACTATATAAATCACAATGTTAGAGTAATTACGTAAATCATGGGTGACCACCTAAATAGTTTTTTTTTGTAATTTCCTAAAGTACGAAAGATTCCAAGTGAGGACTGTAATGCAATGATAAACATTCAGTTCATCTTGTTGCAACGAATATTAAAAGAATTATTGAACTGCGTAGGCTTGAAACTAATCGTGATCTTCCCGAGCCACGCAGGCAGGAAGTCAGAGATAAAGCGCTTTGCCGGCTTTCACCTTGGGGTGGGGAGCCAACAACAGGCCGCTGACCTGATGTAAAAACCCGCCACCCGAATACATTCTCACCCCGGCGAACTTAGCCGATTATGCCCAACATCTGTGATATACGTGGGGCAAATAAAATATCGGGGATATCACGTCACATTAGATGCCAACCTGAAGATCTAATCCAAATGAGCATATAACGTAAAAATCCTGGCAATTTTCTGTTACATGTGATCTTCGAGACTGCAAGGGGCGGAGCGAGAAATTTCCTCGCAGATCGAAGAGCGACGAGTTTCAAGCTATGCTACTCCGAAAGTTGCTAACTGCTGCAGTCCGACTCCTGGTGTCGGAAATCTGACGCTGCCGGCTTGCTGGAGTAGCTTCAGCTGGGCGACACAGCCAGTATTGCGATAATGCCCATTACCACTACGGAGGTGCCTGTAGCCGCCTTGTGAGACAGTCTCACATACCGTGGGTCATCTCCGAACACCGCAGACATCAGACGCAGAACTACAATGGTAAATTATTACGACCAAGCCATCTGATTGTGCATTCCGTGAAACTGAACCCTTAAGCGTCTTTGAGAGGATAGATCCATGTTCTAACTTTGTAACTGAAAAACCGCTGAGCTAGAGGCATAATTTGCCAGAACTAGTTATTTTCGAATGGCATATTGTTCATTCGTGGCGCCATGATTTTTTTTTTGATTTTTTAATGTAAAGTCACAGTATTATGATACCTATGTCTGAGATCGTCATAACTTGTATTGTACATTGTTTCCAAATATCATTATTTCTTGCATATTAATTCTGCGATGGATTTAAAAGTAAATACACAATCATTTACTTGCTCATGACAGCTAAATGTACCTCTGAGCGAAGCTTTTGTGATTTTGCCAATTTGTATTAATGTTAACGGTAAATTCGCTCTGACTTGTAATCGCCCATGATAAGAAAATAAATGTCATATTATGACAGTTTTCCTATATTCCAACTATCATCGAGATTCTTGCAAAATCCATATTTTCACTCCTTCAAAAAACTAAATTCAAATCCCCATTTATTTATATTAATAATTAATTTATAAATATTAACCATGACCACCAAGGCCCCTACTACACTGGTCAACAGAAACCGCTGCTGTAACCTATTTATTCATTACAGCATTTAATAAACCCGAATTCAAAACTACGTTCTATAATAATTCTGGACCATTTCAACAACTTACTGCAGGACGATAAAGAATTAATAAACCTATATTCAACTACAAAATTTTAATTTTAGCAATACTAAAATCCGTTGTTAATCTGTATACATCAAAAGTGGTAGGCGTACTTTTCATCACTTCTATTCCATAAGCACAACTGATGTGCCATTTTGTCCCATACTTCTCTTGATGGCTCCCACACTGTATAATTAACGCGGTCTGAGAACTGCGCGGATGCATATTATTTTCTGAAAGGTTGGTACTTGATCCCACTGATGTCAAACGCTAATATTTAAATTCCGTATGTAATACAGAAATTTTAACAGAATCGTACTTCTGAAAATGCACGAAGTGTATCGAATTATAAGTGTTTTATCAGGAAACGTCGTATATTTTCGATTTATGTATCACCGACTAAATAGAAAATAGAAATATCTAACACAGAAAACATTATGATGCAATTTACCTAGGATTCTCAGAAAATATTTTTCTGTGATGTAATTAATCATTTCGTAGTAGTGACCGCTAACCACCATATCAAATATAAGTATGTTGCTGTAGCAGTGCAGTGTAGTATTTTTTTTTAAAGACTGTCAGTGTTACGCAAGTGAAGTCAGTGTCATAACTACTTGCGAACCTCGTAAGCTTGTCAATAACGTGTCATTCAGTCTCCCAAGACAATATTTTTTAGTCAAACGTTGCAACATTCACCCATACAATCGAAGTTTAAGGTAAAATCCAGTCGATTTCTTTCAAATTCATTTGACAGTGCCATAAAATGTCGTTAAAAAAAGTAAAACGCCATTTTAGTGGTTATAAAAGGTGACTTGTGTGTAGAAGAATTCTTGAAAGGTAGAAAGCAAATAGTTAGGGTATAAAATACAGTATCAAAAGAGGCGGAAGTGAGAATGGGAGTGCCACAGTGTATTAGGACCATTGTTGTTCGCTAATGAATGATTTTGTTATTGGTTTACATTCAGAAGTTAGGTTGTTTGCTGGTGCCATAATGGTACCGGTGTATAATAAGACCAGGAGAACACAGCTGTCGGATGATCTGTTAGAATATCTATCCTGGGCAGGTAGTAGGAAGAGGTTTAAAAATTCCTTATTTACTGTTAGGCTCAAATCCTTGGTCAGACCATTGTTTAAATATGTTGGTATTGTATGGTGCTGCATTTTTGGGTATTAAATAGAGGAATTGGAGGTGATGCAAAGGAGATTCGTTTGTTTGTTGCAATTACTGCAGAACACCAGAACACATTTGGTAACTGATATGATAAAGGATCTGGTTTAGTGTTCACTAGAGAAACGAGGTGGTGCAGAGAGTGCTGGGAATATACCAGACATTATTAAACTGGTAGGAGAATTAGGAGTTGTACATACAAGGAAAAAATTGTTGTTTCTTTTTATTTTTATTTTTGCTTTACTACTCGTCAACCTGTAAGTCGTTAGACGTGGGAAAGGAATTAGGGGGCATGGGGCAAAAGTAGGGAAGGAATTCAGTGATGGCTCTTTGAAGGAACCATACCGCTATTCGCCTTCGCGTGATTTCTGGAAAGCATGGAAAAACGAAATCTGTATGTCGGATGAGGATTTGATCCTGTGTCCTCACGAATGATTTTGGCCACAAGCTGGCACTTCAGACACCAGGAAAGCGAATTTTTTTTAGTAGATAATGGAGTCAGCGATTGGAATAATTTAACAAGGAAAATCATTAACAGTTTAAGAAATACACCGAAAGAATTTAAAATTTGTAAAGGGCAGGAGCAGATGGCTCTAAAAATTAAAAGTAAAAAATGTGAAATTATGTTACTACGAAATTGACGCCGAGACATATGCTACTTCGCAAATATATCAGTGGACGGTTGTGAACTTGTATGGGTCCTGTCTCCTCGAATTGCAACATGGCGCCTCCTTAACGCACTCTGTGAAACCACTAGGCGAGTGCAGCTGTTGATTAAGCTGAGTGACTGCGCCACTCGTGTGATTGCCGGCTGAAACAAACTAGCCCCTCGGTGGCTCTCACGGGGACACGTGCCTGCGCCTGGCATTCGGAGGACGCGAGTTTGATCTACGGTCCGGCCATCCAAATTTCAGTTTTTCCAAGCGAATGCTGGGATAGTTACTTCAGAAGTCCGTGGAAGAATTCCTGGCGCTCATTCCTTTCCAGGCTTTAATGACCACGATGAGAATGAGCCATTATTAAAAGTTACAAAAATAAAGAAGGAAACAATAACGACGCAGAGTACGCTGCGTTCAGTGTGCTTGCAGCAAGGTTAAGGTGAAGGGCACTACGAACTGTTCTTTGGTTACAGCTCCCTTGTCTTCCGAGCTTCCAGTGCACTGGAACAAAATATTAAAGGCCAAGTTAGAACATTTCACTACTATCTAACCAACTGACACTATCCTGGGATATTATATTATTGATAATCACCATATCGCCGTTATTAGTTATGAGACAAATATGGAGCGTAAGATTGGAATAGCTTCATAATTTAAAATCATGAAATATATCATCAACGTTGTGCGGCATAGCACAAACTTTTACTAGTCGAGAACCAGTAAAACGTCAAAAATAATTCTGTGGACCGCTAACTTATATGGGCCTAATTCTTTTTACCTATTTATACATAATTAACTAAAACTAAACTCCTTAGTTATTATCGGCAGGTACCGCGTTTGCTTAAAAGTCCTACAGCCACAATAAGACTCATAAAACGGTTATTAACTTAATCCTTAAAGACACGTCGCTTTCTCTGATGCCAGCTCGAAATGATTTTCTTATAGTAAAATTGCAGTCATATCCAAGAAATACCATATTTTGTCCTCGCCATTGAAATATTCGTGACTTTTACAAACGATATGGGGCGTAAACATTGACGCTATGCAAAGAAATTATAAAGATGTTGGAAGTTTTCGAAATATGGATATGGAGGAGGAGGATGAAGGGAAGAACCTGGAAAGATAAAGTAAGGAATGATGAGATGCTGGAGTGAGTAGAAGAGCAAAGGTTCCTTATAAAAACTGTCAGGAACAGAGAAACGAACTGGATTGGTCATGAGTTGAGGAATGAGTGCCTACTTATAACCGCCCTTAAGAGCATCACAAATGAGGGAAAAGAAGAGGTCGACGAAGAGAGAAACTGCTTGATGACATTATGTTAAATGGAAAATATATAGAGACAAAGAGACTGGTGCAGCAAAGGGAGGAATTGATTCTTTTATAGCTTTATTCAGTACAAGTACCTGTATCCAATTTAAATAAACAATTTTTCTTAATTTATTTTTCTTATCATATTTTTAATTCAATTATAATTATGTTTTTAATATTCTATTTGTGAACCACCTTTCCCATATATGTGGACGACAGGTCGAGAAACACTGACTAATAGCACGAAAAAAAACCTAATAAGGTGATGCGGAAGATCCGTTCAGTATGATATGAGTTTTTAAACTTCGCTTATTAATTGGTATTCCTGCAGTAACCACTATTTGAATAGGTTCTCACGATATGAGATACACAGTTTTTCGTTTTAATAATATCCTATTTATGCTCCTAGGATCAATATTAAGAATTAATTACTTTGACTGTAATTGAGTAATAGACAACTATTTAACTTAATTTTATCCATAATTCACTGTGTTGTACGTGACTGTATCGATCAGACAAAAGGTAGAATGAAACACAGTCTTCAGTCAGTTGAATGCAAATTTATTGCACTACACAATGCATTACGGGCCCTGTGGATCCATGTTCAGGTCTCTGTTGTATTCACATTGGTTTTAACTTTTTGTCTTAAGTGAGATCCGTGCCTAGCAAAGTTTATTCCTATGCTGAAAAACGATTTGAAGTAAGTTTCGTGAACACGTATTATCATGAGAGGAAATGAGTAAAAATGAACATATTTTGCAAAACTTACCAGAACTGCAGTGAAGCTGAGTAATCAATTTTATGCACGTGTCTAGTACAGTGCTCCGCAATATACACGTGCATAAAATTGATTACTCAGCTTCACATAAGTTGTGGTAAGTTTTCAAAAATATATCCATATTTACTCCTTTCCTCTCATGATAATATCTAGCCGCATAAATTATTTGCTGCCAATATTTTTCCTGTAACATTTAGATTTTTCGTAATAATAAAGTATGAAGATGCGATGGTTACCATCTCTTATAATTTTAAAAAAATCAGTAAAGCACTCACAAATATCGAGAAAGGATACATAAATCGGACAGCTACATGACATGATTTTCAAGAGTAAGTAAAAGAATCAGCGAAACATACACCGGGTTTGAACCCGGGTACTGAAAAACTTAACTTGTTAACTGCCATTTCGATTGACGACATCCACTTGCTGGAACCAATTTTACTGAAAAAACTGTTATTCTAAATATTCTGAATGCAAGTAGTCGAATATATCTCCAGCCAGCATGCTTGAGGGTATAATGTAGGGATATAATTCAGAAATATTTTTGCTAACAATGGCCTTCTTCTAAATAACAAAAAATTTTTGGAATGAGATCTAGTGAACGAGTGTTGTAAACATGTGTTAAAATGTGGTCAAAGACACATCGGAACGCACTGTGCTTAATGCAAATGTAGGCAGCATCTGCTTGGACTTTTAACGATGACGCTTCTAGATTGCCAGCTGAGCTGTTGCCGTTAGCTGATTTTAAGCTAATGCTTAAAGAAGATAATTTCAACACTCGTATTTCTTCTGCCCGTTGTGAAATGGGGTGTTCCACACTGGGTTACGGACAGAACGTCTGGTAGCAGCTGACTTGCAATATGGAAAGAAGCAATAGCTTGACTTTTTGCTACTGTATTTCGGCACCTTAATTCCTTCTCGCATACGGGATGAAAGGGACGTGGGCGTGGCCAGCATTCCTCCTCGAAGTGCGTTCCGCGCCCCACGTAGTTCCATTCAGCGTATTTTACGTTGGGCGTGGCTCGCCGACTCCAATCACCTGCTCACGTTCAGGCACTCTGCTGTATTCACCGGGCGCACAGATCGCAGCTGCACGTTCGCTAGCGTGCTCTGACTACATGTGCGAAACCGGGAACGGGGGCATTCCCCAAATACCATCGCCAACCTCCATCACAGTAGAATGAATAATCCCTTCCATGACAAGATTTGACACTATAGAGGTGTCTCTAATAGAGACAGACATCCAGTTAAGCTTTTTAAAAATCGTTTCTGTGAGCAGTCAGACAGGATATGTGTTTTTCAAGGTCTTTACTATTAGCGACAAGAAAATGTGTAGTCGACAGTAATGTCGTACTTAAGTTATAAATCCTCTAGTTCTTCTTCATCATCTATTGCCAACATTTTGGGGACGGCTGCCTTTGATGCGATTTACTGATCATTGACATGTTCAAATTTGTAGCTTGGGTTTTAGGGCCGTATGCCCGTGCTGATGTCAATCATTTGATACCTGCTGCCAGTCGTACAACGTACTAATGAGTGAGGTGTTGCCATCTGTTTGTAAAACGGGTAACTATGTTCTGTGTGTGATAAGTGAATTTTTGTTTATAAAATGTGTAGTTTATGTGGACCGTCCCAGCTTTCGCCTTCATTGCTGCGGAAAACCTCCTGAAAACCACAGTCGGTACGGCAGGAACGCGGAGTCCTGGGTTCATGCTCTGTCCCCATGTTTTCCCTTATCTGGTATGCAGCGCCTTAGCGCATGGAGCCACAGTGGCGGGTTGTACTTAAGGTTTGAGTAACTCTAGTAAATTTAGGAAAAGTCTTCTACTTAAGGCTGCTTTAAGTCTGCTCCAATCTGATCGTACACTCAGCTCCGATGTGATTTGTTTAGATGGGCTGCGATGATCAGTGACAGAATAATGCTCTATCTGCAGTGTCGTTTAGTCAAGCCCCCTTCCATGGCTCCCTTTCGGAGAGATTCCATTCTACCATTATGAATCGCCGAAATGCAGTAATCTGCCCGCTAGGCTGGTAAACTAGCAAAGTCCACTCTATCTCCTTAATTTGCAATAGACTCCGAAGTTGCAATAGTGACTTTCGTGACGCCAAATTCTGATTTGACTAACCGCTGATTAGGCGTCTGCGATTGATGGTTGGCTGCTTTATGATTTTGATAATTAATAAATATGGGACAGCAGAGTAATCCACTTTTCCTGAGGTTTACAGAACCCAGCAACACATCCAGAAATCTCAGGGACTGTACAGTCTAATCAAACAGCCAATATTAGATTTACCGTAACTAGTTTTCTATTTGAAATAGACAAATTTTGAAGCTGTCTTTTATTTTTCCCCTCGCTTACATACACTTGTTAACGAATATTTTTTTCACACGTTTACGTGATATAGGGACAGGTAGACACACTGACAACGCAGCGAAGGTTCAGTTCAAGAGAAATAAAATGTTATCTGTTCTATACTGTTTTTTAGAAGACACACCGCATTACTAAGTTTGCTTAATACAATCTGGCTCAAATTGGCTTGTTTGTTAATGAGTACTGCCCTGGATTTTGTTCTTTCTACGAGTTTAAACATAAGTTTACAAATTCGCCAAATGCTTTACTAACAATGTGATTTATAACGGTGCTGGTTTGCAAGTAGGCGACCTTTTTTTTTTTAGGTCTCATGCTTCCAAGGGTTGTTATACCCCCATAAGTCGGCTTTTAGCCCCCTAAAATCGACTTTTGCGTCAATCGTACACTTTTCTTTTTTTTTGCTTTACCATTATACAAGAATTTCAAAACGTCACGGGAGATTTACATTGACCCCCCTCCCCCTTGGTGAGATTTCACCTGACCCCCCACCCTATTTCACCTAACGTAATTAGTGGACGCCCCCTAAGGGTTGCGAAGTACTGACCGATCAGTTTGACCTCACTGATAGGCAAGTTAACTGAAAGGTGTTCCCCGATCACTCCATTCGAATGCCGGGATGTTTGCTTCAAAAAATCCATGGCTGAATTCCTTCCCATTCCATATTATCCCCACTCCCATCCCGCCTCTAATGACCTCGACGTCGACGAGGCGTAAAACCACAAGTTGAAAAAGGTGTTCATTGTTCTAAGGAATCAGTCTGTTGTTGGATTAGATGTATCCTAGATGCTATCACGCTGCGTAACGGGATTTTGAATAGCTGCAGAGATCTGATAGAGATAAGTATTAGGACAGCTGAGAAAGAAATTAGGATAAATGACAAAAACAGTGAGCTAACTTTGTAAGGTTATGCAATTTTAACATCTGGCGGAAAGAATAAATGCATTATTAATTGGGCATTTCAGCTAGTAACTAACTCAGCTAGGGAAGATACAATTGAGACGGGTGGTAGGGAATGGTTTCGAATTACTAAACTCATACAGAAAGATAGTCAAAATTTATGCACTGATGAAGACCCAAATCTTCAAGGTCCTGGGACAACTTCAAATCCTTAGCTCCATAACGCCTCAAACGATTTCACTGTACTGTCATTAGTTTTTCTTTAGCTGTGTATTATATTAATAGCTTCATGTCAGATTAACATATGTTCTACAAGTAAAATCTTAAATTTTGTCTCGTATTTGTTTATGCAGCTGGATGCCAAATCTTAATCTGCGTATCCGGAGCTTATGTACACCTCATAAAACTTTTACATTTCATTTTAGGTGTTCTTAGGTGTTCTTAAGGTGTTAAGAAAATTCCACAACCATTTAACGAGTAAAGTTTCAAACACTAATTAAAACACGTTATTCTAAACATCAGCTGCGTAATGTTATCTTGCACTAGTTTTTCATTCATTGCAACAATTAATAAAAGAAATAGCGAAAATGATTACTTCAGGCAATTCATTAGGGTCCATAGGCTTGCCGTCACCGAATTCCTTCAGCAATATTTCTCGAAAAGCATTAACGGGATTTGAATATTTACCAAGAAGAGAAAGAAGTCACAGCTAACCTATATTCTCTGGAAATTTTAGTTTCTTCATTGCCTGACCACAGTTAAGGGCAAAAGCGTGGTTTTAGTTAAGGAGTCATGTGACAGCTAACTCTTCTTCGTTTTCTCATTGGTTAATTTAATAAAATCTGTCCTAATTACCTTACTGGAAAGTCCTATATTAATTTATATTTCACTAGTGTGCCTTTAATTTGTGGTAATTTTCGAGTTTTATTGTTATCTTCTAGAGAATGGATAACACCTCTCACGACGAGAAAACATAAACACTTTACTGCGGGAGTTGCTGATTTTAATATTTTTGGTAATAGTTTTCTAATCTGTTTCTTCTCACAGTTAGGGTTTTCTGTCGTTCCATTGCTATTGTCCATGTAACATACCTTTTCATCTGTATAACTCTTATGAAACTACTCTTCTTGTACAATCTTCCACTCTCTCTCCTTCTTACTAAACACTCGTGAAATTTTCCGCCAGTAGTTTGCCACTAGCTGAAGTTAGAAAGCATCTTTTGAAGGGAGAAAGAGAGCGTGAAGATGGGAAAAGAGGAAAGGGTGGTCGCCCAAAGGAGGATTTAACACAAGTTTTTAGAGCTGCTTTTTCAGGTCAAGACGCGGCAGGCAGAAGTGGCGTTTGACTCAACAAGGCCATCCACATAATAGGCGGACGTTGGCAGCTGCTGCAATCAACAAGAATTGTTCTCAGCCTTACGTCTGCTTAGTCATGTCTTTCAGGTATACCAAGCTTTATTACTGCCGCGTGAAATGAATGAAGCGAGCAATCCACGTCAGTGTAGATATCCTACCAAGAACAGTTCTTGATATAGGAAATAAAGTTTTTTTTTTTTTTTTTCGTCAGTCTTTCGACTGGTTTGATGCAATCCTCCATCCTTCCCTATCTTGTACTAACCTCTTCATCTCAACATACTCATTTCAACCTATTCTCTCAATTATCTGCTTCATATATCCTAATCTCTGTCTGTCTCAATAATTCTTACCTTCGACTGTTCCCTCCACCAACAAATTAACCAACCCTGCATGTTTCAAAATATGATGAGCACGACCCTGTCTTCTTTCTCTTAAACTCTTCCACAAACTTCTTTCCTCGCCCATCATTTCCAAACCACGCTCATTTCGTACTTTGTCTGTCCACTTAATTTTTAGGATCCTTCTATAGCACTACATTTCAAATCCTTCAATTTTTGTTCTTCTGATATTCCTAAAATCCATGTTTCTCTGCCATAAAGTGCTGTGCTCCACACACAGTTTTAAAAAGTTATTTTTGTGTCCTAGATCAATATTTGAAACTAAATGATTTCTCTTTTTCATAAAGGCTCTTTTTGTAAGTGCTACTCTGCTTTTAACATAAATTTCTACCTCGTATGTCATTTGTCGGCTTAAAGAGGCTACTTCCTAAAATAAGGATTGATAAAGCTGTAATAAAAATAATAATGATATCACTCGTAACTACGGGCATCTACGTTGCAGATACGAAACCAAAGTATGAAACATGTCGCTGATTAGAGGAAATAATGAAATGTTACTAGCTACAGTAATACTGGGCCTATTCCATGCTGTTTGACACGATGCCACATGTTTCACATCAAGGGCAAGCACGAATTATGGACCGAGCGTGGTGGTGTAACGGCTAGCGTTCTGGCCTCGCATTCGGGAGGACGGCGGTTCGAATCCCCGTCCGGGCATCCAGATTTGGGTTTTCCATGGTTTCCCCAAATCACTCCAGGTGAATGCCGGGATGCTTCCTTCAAAAAAGGCCATGGCCGAATTCCTTCCCATTCCTTGCCCCCCATCCTTTCCCGTCTCTAAAGACCTAGTTGTTATAGGAGACGTTAAGCAGTTTAAAAAAAAACAAAAACAAAAAACCAATTATGAGATGCTTCTGATTTCAGAATCAGTCTTCCTGTTTCAGTGAGACTCACGACCACACTTGATTTAAAACCAAATCCTGCTCCAAGTAATAATCTTTCACCAGAAGTAGTATGTGACATACGTCCGTCTCAAACAGCGTGTAAATGTGTAGGGCTTTCTGCACTGTGAAAATCTCAGTAGTTACTGTACATTTAACCTACCGTAATAACTAGCTGTTGGATTTAAACTTGTAAATTATCGTGTAAGCTGGCAGCGAATTTTAATTTTTGTTTACGTGTGTAATGTCAGATTGTCGGATTAATTCTGGGTAAATGTTTTATCATTGGTTACAGTCAAAATTGCTAGTATGAATGAAAACGTATGTATTTGTTTATTATCGAATCATTTTACCTACGTAAAACTTGTTCTGTAAATATGTCGTATCAAGAGAATTACTGTCATAATTTTAAGAAAAGAATAAAATGTCTGGCAACGAATAAAATGCCAAACTTTGTTAATGCGAGGTTGAGTTTTTTCTGTTGTCAAATCTTTAGATCATCATCATCATCAAGGGTTCTCTGCTATACAGCAGGTCCACGCACAGTGACAGCCCTCCACACCTCCCTCTGTTCCGCCACTCTTTTAGTTTCTATATATCTCCCGTTTATCATTATATCATCCATCATTTTCGTCCTTCGCCGACCTCTTCTCTTATCTCCGTTTGCAGTCCCCTCCAGAGCAGTCTTAAGCAAACATTCGTTCCTCAGCACATGCCCAATCCAGTTCTTTTTTCTGTTTCTTATTGTTTTTATGAGTGACCTTTTCTCTCCTATTCGTTTCAGCACTTCCTCATTCCTTACTTTGTCCTCCCAACTTATTTTCTCCATTCTCCTCCATACCCACATTTCAAAAGCTTCCTACCTCTTTAGATCTTCTTGGCGTAGCGTCCATGTTTCTGCTCCATACAGTCCTACGCTCCATACAAAACATTTAGCTAATTTTTTCCTCAAGGTTTTGTCCAGCCTTCCGCATAGTAAATTTTTCTTTCTATTGAAAGCTTCCTTTGCCATTGCTATTCTAGTTTTTACCTCCTTCTTGCAGCTCATATCACCACTCACAATACTCCAGAGATATTTAAAGGACTCCACTTGTTCAATTATTTCTCCTTGCAGCGTTATCATCATTTCTTTTTTACTTTTTCCCATCATACATTTTGTTTTAGTCCTATTGATTCTCATTCCGAATTCCTCACACCCTTTGTCCAAAGTCTCTAACATTCTTCTGAGTATCTTGACACTTTCTGCCAGCAAAACCATGTCATCAGCAAACCTTATGCAGGTAATCCTACGTCCATCCATGCATACACCTCCTTTACCTCTTAAGCTTCTTTTCATAATTTCCTCCAAATATATGTTAAATAATATGGGTGACAAACAACATCCCCGTCTTACACCTCTTCCAATCTTTCCCTCTTCTGTAAGATCATTCCCCACTCTCATTCCTTGCTCGATGTATAATTTACTTACTAGCTTTCTTTCCTTCCAATCAATACCGTTATTTTTTAGAATCGTCATTAACTTCACCCATTTTACTCTGTCAAAAGCCTTTTCCAGGTCTATTAAACACATTAACAATCTCTTTCCCTTTCAATGTATCTTTCTCCTATTGTTCTCAGCAAACCAATAGTGTCTCTTGCACTTCTTCCTTTTTGAAATCCAAACTGTTCTTCAGCAATTGACATGGACAGTTTGTTAGATATTCGTCTATTTAGCACTCTTAGTAATATCTTAGCAGCGTGGCATAAGAGACTAATGTTTCTGAACTCTTCACATTTTACTGCATTCTTTTTATTTTCAATTGGTATCAACACTGTTGTTAAAAAGTCTTTTGGTCATTCTCCTCTTTCATATATCTCATTGCACAAATTTAGTATTTCTCTTCTTCCCTCATCTTTCAAACTTTTCAGAATTTCTACAGGTAACTCATCGATCCCACAGGCTTTCTTGTTCTTCATCTCTGCCAAAGCCTTCTCCACCTCCCCCTCCAGGATATAGCCTCCCATCTCCTCCTTGCTGACTTTCTCTTCTTCTTCTAATACCAAATCCTTCGGTCGGTGTTGCAGATCATACAATTCTTCTACATATTTTTTCCATCTTTGCTGTATTTCATGAGCATCTCTGGCTAACGTTCCATCCTTGTTTTCCACTCCCAGCCCCGCTGTTCTTCTTTTTCCTTGAAAGCATATCTGTACGGCTTCTTTGTACATCAAGCCAAATTTTCCCTCTCTTTCTAATTGCTCTATCAGTTCGCACTTACTTCTCATCCAGTTCTCTCTTGCTTTCTCCACTTCTCTTTTCAATTCGTTATTTAATTTTCTGTATTTCCTTTTCCCCTCCTCAGTGCCTGTGTTTTTCAACTTCCTTCTCTCTTTCATCTTCTGTAGCATTGCTTCCGTCACCCATTCTTTCTTTATTCTACTGCTTTCCTTAAATCCTATTACTTCTGCAGTAGCCCTTTTCAGATTCTCCTTCATCTTTACCCATTTTTCATCCACACCCTCATTTATATTTCCTCTATCCCATTCATTTATAAAGATTTTTTCTATTTCTCTACCTTGTCCTTTCTCTTTAAGAGCATCAGTATTGAACCTTTTTATTATCTTCCCTTTCTTAATTATTTTCAGTCTCATTTCTATTTCTGCTACAACAAGATTATGATCAGAATTAACATCAGCTCCTGGGTAAGTTTTTGCATTTTTTAACCAATTCTTATACCTGTTCTGGATTAGTATATAGTCAATCTGATACCGTCCAAGTATACCTGCTTCTTTTGTGGTTTTCAAAAATAGTGTTTCCCACTACCAATTCATTTTCCTTACAGAAGCTTAACAGCCTCTCTCCACGCTCATTTCGCATACCAAGTCCATACTTGCCAATTGTTCCCTCATCCTTTCCCTCTCCAACCACTGCATTCCAGTCCCCCATCATCATAAAACAAGAATTTCTCTTTTCCTTGTCTATTATTTCCTCCAGCACATTATAACATCCCTCCACTTCCTCATCCAAGTGCTGGCTTTTTGGCATGTACACTTGAATCAAAATTATATCTTTCTTTTCTCCTTTTAGTCTCATATACATAATTCTGCCATTTGTACCTTCCACTTTCATTACTTTATTCTTCATAGCTTTCCTGATTACAATGGCTATTCCTAAATTTCCACTCCTCTCCTCTCCTGAATAATAACAGTGATACTCTCCACTTTCGAATTCTCCATTCCCACCCCATCTAACTTCACATATTCCTAAAATGTGCAACTTATTTATCTTCATTTCCTGTTTCAAATTCTCTAACTTTCCCGCTTACAGGAGAGTTCTAACATTCCATGTTCCTATCCTCATTCTCTCCCTTCTCTGTACCCCATTCCCACGCTTCAATGTATTCCCTTCCCGGAGATCCGAACGAGGGGATATTACTCCGGAACATTTTACTTGAAGCGCCATCACCATGCTCTTTCTAGGGAATCCTTTAGGATCTTTAATGTGGTGGTTTCCCATTGCCTACCACATTCTCATTCCGTTGACCATCTACAGGTTCCTCCGCCTTTAGGGATGATTTCTCCTCCCCAGGGCAATAGATCGCCCTGGTTCTTTACCCGCTCATCCGCCCTGCAAGAGGCCGTTGGAACATGGTAGAGGGTGTCTCCTTATCCCGGGAGCTATTCGGCAGGCTGCTTGCCTTGCTAAGGCAGGTGCTAGTTTTGGTCCGCCCCGGGTGTATCATTTCCCCGGTACCATCCGTATCTGGGAGGCATTCGCCGATCCTCCACCTGGGGTGGCGCCCGATAGGGGATTAGCAACCCCCCACGAAGTCTTTAGGTAATCCAATTAAATCATAATTATTAAGTACTGTGTGGCAGAAACAGAGAAGTTGAAGGGATCTGTTCTATAAATAATAGTATGCCAAAGTGTTCTGGCTTTGTGTTAACTTTGTATCAAATATAGAAAACGCAACAAATTCAGAGACAGAAGTATTACCATGTTATCATTAAACTACATTCTATATTACAAACTTAAATAAATACAGTATTTAAGATTCTAGGGTAGGTATTAAATATACAAGCTGTAGCAATGTTTCCACTGAGATTTAATGAAGTTTGTCGCGTGTCCTTCACAAAGAATTTTTTGTGAAGTTGGTGAAATATTATCCCGGAACGTTTTAATGTTTGAAATTTAAAAGAATGTTAATGGATGCGACGTAAAAGCAACTGTGGAAAAGTAACCATGTATTAACTGTAATACTTTAACAAAGGAAGCGGCAAAAGCATTTATTCATATATTTTGTATATATTTTCGTTGACTCGCTCTGCCCGCTGACGGCGTGGTCACAGATATGGTTACTGGCTGGAGTTACGCTAATCGAGAATGACGTCATTACTTATCTATTTCCTGTTATATATTACCGTTTCCGTGGCACAATCGAAACAAACAACTATTACGCCATTTAGATTTCAGTTTGTTGGAAATGAGGGCGGAGATTGTGTCCCTGTAAACGTACGCTGCTCGACCATCTCTTGGTGTTTACATTGGACATCAGACTTGATGTTACATCAGTCGTGATGTTAAGGCTGTTAAAAGTAAAGAAAATACGTGATTTTTTTTTACTTTTTAAATTCTGTTCACTATAAATGGGTCATTACGTGTATTTCTTCAATTTTTGTACTTATTTATTGTGATTTTTATCCATACTAGTTTTAATCATAGTCAATACATCGATAAATGTGGAGCTATTCTAGACCCGCGACTACACTCAAAACACGGCCACGGGCTTACACTAGTATATATTATTATTATTATTTATTAAGCTTTTACGGCCTCATTGGACCACTTTAGTCATTTTCTGGTCATCTTCTTAGGCATGTGCATGCTCCGTTCTTTCCGAAATTCCCAGTATGTTTTCATTCGTTGTGATCTTCTTTGTCTTTCCTCATCTGTAAATACTCTCTTCATTGTGTGTCGTCAGTCTATTTTTTGTTAAAGTCTTATTTTTTCGTCTTTCAATTTTTTTAGTTTTTCTGTTTTGTTTCGTAGATTATCCAGGGTTATTTCTAATTCTTCCATATCTTCTCTAACTTCCTCAATCCAGCCTGTCTGTTGCTTTCAGCTTCCAAAGTTTTTCTATTATTCTTCTTATTAATCTGGTTTCTGGTGTCCTCATGCTGTGACCAAGGAAAGAAATTCTCTTCATGCGTATAGCATCTGTGATGGGCTCCAGTTCCCTGTACACCACCTCATTCGGCAATATCCTCAATTGTCCATCTTTCTGATATTTTTTATTTAGACATGTTCTTGCTATTCTTCTCTCCACTATTAAAATTTTGTCAATTATGTTTTTCTGAGTAACTTTAAATAGAGTTTCGCTTCCATATGTTACTTCTGGCTGAACCACCGTCTTGTAGTGTTTTCATTTTGTTTTGATTGATAGACAGTTTTGTTGTATGAAGACCGCGTTAGTTTTTGAGCTTTTATCATTTTGTTAGTTCTCTCTTGCCAGGCAGGTTTTTCATTCAAGTTGTATATTATTATTTCGCACAGATATATATATATATACGCATTCAAATTTATTTTGCGTATGATGCTGTATGACATTTACAACATTCAACAATTATACTGTATTCAGTGAACAATAAGTAAACTCACATATATACATTTTTATACACATAGTTCAGTGGATAGTTATAGTTAGCTAATTGAAAAAATAACTTCGCTTATCGTTAGTTAGGCTCTTAAAAAGTTAACTTCGATAATCGTTGAAGCGTTAAATTTTTGCAAATTTAATGCAAGTTAGTCGTTAAAAGTCATCCATACAAAAGTTGTACTTGTTTTTAAGTTTTATAAAAGGTATTACTCCGCACTATACCAATGTTGTATGTACCGTGATGCGTGATGCAAATAGAAATAAGAAATACAGTATGCTTCATCGTAACGACAAAGTTGCGTTCCTGTCTGTCTTTCTTGAGGCTGAGTGTTCTTCAGTATAAACCTTGCAGATTATCCAACGAAAGACGAGTAAGAGGGAAAAAAAAACACGAATGTGGAATGACAAGCATAAATCTTATAGGACTGGCTGAGCTAGGACACATAGGTAAATGAAGCAGAAACAAGTAGGCAGATAAATATGAAAGAAAACATAGTACATAATTTTGCATTATATACATGTTTCGTAAACATTAGCATATTAAAATTGTCATCCAAATACGATGGTCGTTTAGATAATACCCACAACATGCCTAGCAGACTAGTTACATATACGTCTCACTCGTACTTTGCATTACCTAATTCACTCCCCATTCGACTTGCGTTACACGGCGCGCAATTCAAACAAACGAAATTATGTCAGAAACCAATGTAACTGACTAAAGTTAACAGAAGTTCAACTTAAGGGAAGTTATGAAGAAGGTTAATGATTTTTTGAGTTGACTTAAAAGCTACATTTTTGCACATTTTGTTAACTTCGTTAAACAACGATTAACGGCGTTCTACCCAACTATATATATAATCTGAAACATGTATCTACTCCATTCGTCTCTGCTGAAGTTAACTCCATAAACTACTGTAGACGTATACGACGCTCTGCTTGAAAGGAACTCTTGGAGGCTGCGGAAGCGGAACGTCTTGGTTCTGGCAGCGTGGGGTGCGACCGAGGCAATTGGTCGAGAGGGAAGGCGGCCAAAACGATAAGCGGCCGGGGTAAATCATAGCGAGCGCTCTGCCCCACGGATAATGACATAATAGCTCAAACAGCCGACCAGCCACCGTCACCGCCGTAAAAAACCGGAGCGCGGGGCTTATATAAAGCTAGCTACCCTGCTGGCCCGGATTAATCTCGGCCGGCTAATATATTCCCGCAAGATAAAAGCGGACACCAAATATATTAGTAGGGCAACGAGGCGGGCGACGCCGTCCGATAATAGATGGCGGCTTGGCGCACAGTAGCTCGGAAATATTAATGCTGCACCTTATCTGGCGCGGCCCTCCAGCGCCAGCCAATATGTGCGCAGCCGCGCATGCTGCACAGGGCTGCCTGCACGCCAGGGGTGGCCGGCGCGCGTGCAAACACCGGCTGTGTGTTATATTCGATGGCAGCTTTGAATATAGTTCATAAACAACAGCATGATATGATAAAGAAGATGGATTGGGATGCATTGCAAGAGAAGAAGAGGATAAAACGCCTCGAAAGCAGAAGTCAGAAACGTAAAACGTGGATCAACATCATGAAGTACCTCGTGGAGAGCAGATTTTTTTTTTTTTTAAACTGCTTTACGTCTCTTAACAGCGAGGTCTTTAGAGGCGGGAAAGGATGGGGGGTAAGGAATGGGAAGGAATTCGGTCATGGCCTTTTGAAGGAAGCATCTCGGCATTTGCTTGGAGTGATTTCTGGAACCATGGAAAACCCAAATCTGGATGCCCGGACGGGGATTCGAACCGCCGACCTTCCGGATGCGAGGCCAGAACGCTAACCGTTACACCACCACTCTCGGTGAGAGCTGAGACGGACTCACTACCAACAACCGGCCTCACAATGGTTTACCCTGTTGCTGAGTACTGTGCTCCAGTGTGGTAACGTAGTGTGCTCATACTAGAAAAATCGACGTCCATATAAACGAGTGTATCAGAGCAATAACTGGCACTCTAAAATCCACCTCAGTCCTCTGGTTACACATCATCAACAATATACCACCTCCAGAAATAAGACGCCAAGAAGCAACGACACGTGAGTTGATAATAATATATCTTCCTGACCATCTACAGGGTCTCCTCATCCACGATGTCCTAAATGATCTACTCCCAACTCGTCTTAAATCCAGTATGGCATGACGTATTCGACTCCGATGTAAATGAAAAATGGCGACAAAGCTGGAACCCTTCATTTGTCAAACATCCAGGTATTGAAGATACTATAACTGGACTTGCGGGATTCCAATTGAAGAGAGACCAGTGGATCACACTAAATCGTCTCAGAACAGGGCATGCCAAATGTAACGCCATGCTCTATAAGTGGGGACTTCAGTATTCTCCTGTCTGTGACTGTGGAGCTCCTTCCCAGAGTGTGGATCGTAAAGGAATGCTCCAAAAGGAAGTATGATAGGCCATTTCAAGATGTTTTCAGTGTTACAATTTCCTTCATAGAATAGCTGCAGCAAATGGACATCAGTATGTGAATTCTACCAACGTTCTTGTCGTTTTATATACTGTAGATACTTATATGTATTACATTAGTTGCTTATCCATACGACAAATAAATAAATAAGAGAATACTGGGGATGTACAAGAGGCATATTAGTGAAGACGTTTGCAAGAGCACTGGCAGTACGTTTAGAAGAAGTGCATCAAAGAGAAGAGAGGTTTTTGACCACCAGCAAGCATTCCATTCCACTTAAATGGATGTATTTGATTTAAAAATAAATCCTGCTTAGTGGCAGTATTATGACAATCCACTTGTTCGCAGTTGCTTAGCTATCAGATATAGATTATGTTGCAACATCTCTGGCCGCAGCTGCTCAGCGAACGCAGGCTGGGCGCGTGACTCCGGCGTGAGCTTCAATATTGGGTAGATATAGTAACCGATCAAATATCTTGATCCGTTGATCAGATCTTTCTGATTTACAAGCTTGACCTGTATTTTACCCAAAGGGTTCACTCTGCAAAATTTTAAGAATTCCTGTTTTTTATTTATTTATCAATCTTGTTTCATGGATTCCTGATGAGAAAGGACCTCTGGGATGTGAAACATGTCATGGTTAATACACATAAGTACAATATGAGTCATAATCATAGTAAAAACAATTATAAGTTCCAAAGACAAATAAAGAGAATAACAATAAACATTCATTTTTACAACTGAATTTTCTAAAAGTCATATTGAATACAATTAATTAATTTGTTCAAATTCTTGAATGCAGTAGAAGGCGTTGCCATTAAGATAATCTCTCAGTTTTTCTTAAATATATCTTTATTATCTGCAAACTGTTTTATACTCTTGGGAAGTTTATTAAACAGATGTATACCAGAATAATTAACTCCTCTTTGTACTAATGAGATGTTTGTGTTTTGTGCAAGTTATTTCTGTTTCTTGTATTGAAATTGTGTACCTGTGAATTAGAAGTAAACAGGTTAAAATGATCTATGGCAAAGCACATGAGAGAATGTGTATACTGTATATACTGTAAGAATACTGAGTTTTTTAAAAAGTTGTCTGCAAGAATCCTAATAGCTCTTTTCTGTGCTATGAAAACGTTTTTACTTTTTGAAGAGTTTCCCCAAAAAATTATGCCATATGACATCACTGAATGAAAATATGAAGAGTACACCTGTTTCGTTAATTCTAGATCTGCTGTTAGAGAAAATGTTCGTATTGCAAAGGTGGCACTACTTAACTTCTTCAGTAGTGAAATGATATGTTCGTGCCAACAGAGTTTCTCATCAATTTTAATACCAAGAAATTTTATGCTCTTTGTTTCTAATATTGTGTTATTTTTATAGCTTACTTGTAAAGCTGGCTGTGTATAATTTTTTGTCTTAAACCTAAGATAATGTGTTTTTTCAAAATTTAATTTTAATGAATTTGCCTTAAATCAATTTAGTTTGAAGCGAGTTGTAGTGCGTAATTAAGACAGATACTAGATAATATAAATTTCACACGTTACGCATGTGTCATTTTGGAAAATTCTACGTACTTTTCAGCATTAGCGTTGCGTGTTTCTTGCTGATAATGCCAACGTTTCGGTCCCAACCTGGGACCTTTGTCAGGGGCTGCTTCAAAATAGTGTAACCGCTTCGTTTTCAGGTAGACTATGTACTGAAAAAACGAAGCCTATTTATGAATTTGAAACCCTTATTAAGAACTTAGGTTTGAATCAAAACGTTAACATCACCAGCAAGAAATAAGCAGCGCTATACCCAAAAAGATAGTCCATTTTTACAGATACTGTGCTCATTATATAAGAGATAACATGACCAACATTTGATGCAGTAGGATCACCTCATATGGTGGAATACCGAATTATAATTTAGGCAATACGGTACATAGGAGACAAAATTAACTTCATTTGAAATTGTTACATGCTTCACATGCGGTATCTACTTTTGTTCAACTATATTGAGGGGTGGTGTTTAGTATATTACGTTGAGATATTGTCTCTGGAGTATTTCAAAAATATATAAATTGATGAAGTATTTCCCATTTAATAACTCTGAAGATTGTTACATATGATTTACAATGGTATTGCAAAATTCCAGCAAACTCTATGAAAAAGAAATAATGTTTTACAGTTTTCCTTATTTCGTTTACTGTTATTTCAACTCTGTCATGGCGAGATTGAGCTATGAAGTAATTAATACAGTAATGTTCCCTTTCTTAACATCTATACCGTATTTCATGAAGAAGGTGCTACGAAACTTTGTCTATACCGGCTAATGTGTGTAAAAAATAAATAAAGAAGAACATTATTTACAAAGGGCAAAAGTTGATAGGTAATCTTTTAGAAGTTCACAGTTGACCGGATATGGTCAACATATTATTGGTTTTTTAGGGCTTTACTCCTTATCTTAGAGCCGGGTAGAAATGGGGGAACAGAAAACCGAAGAGTGGATGGTTGGACCTGGGATCGAACCCGCGTCCTCGCAGGTAGCAAGCCCGAGCGCTAACCTCTCACGCAGCAGAATATCTTTGGAGCGGAGATCGTGATGGTAGTGTTGGTCTACGCTCACGTCATCCCACATTTCTATTTCGGTCGCTTATCGACAAACAATAAGTTTTGTTGCAATAACTGGAATACAACACAACTGCTCAAAAATATAATTGGTTTTGGTTAGTCAAGCTCCCAAAAGTTGTTTTTAACAAAAGTATGGTAACCAATCGAAAAAACTTAATGGAAGTGCAGTTCTGTTAGAGACGGTTAACATCTCGTTTATTTTTAATAAATTACTTTTCCTTTCATCATAAAAACGAAAACGGGTTTGAAGTATTTCCTGTGGCACCCTCATTCATCTCTTTTAGAGTGTAATGATACTAGTAAGATATTTCCAGCCATGACGCAGACTGTGCACTTCTGGACAAACATTGCGTCCCCTCGCCTGAGTGCGGGCTGAACCAGCGAGCTGAGTGGCTGGAACTCCCAGTGCATCGAGCCGGAGTTGCAACGTGAGCAGCGTGGCCTTCTGGGTGACTCAGTGCTGAAGTGTATGACGCAGAAACTTTTCGATCCCCTTTTTTAATAGCGGAGCACCAGACGTCCTTAAGCGATGCTTCACATCTGACAAAGCTCACTTGGTTTATCTGATCCAGTGATCCATGATTCTGATTTCTCGTTAACAAGTAGGCCCTCTCCATAAAGTTAGTGTAGAAGAACACGACACAGCTGGAACACGAGGAGTTAAATGATGTCTTAATGCCATACGGTCATTTTCTTTTGAAGTTTATCTGTAATATTATTTTATATACTCTAAGGAGAGTGGACTGTTGGCTCAGTGGTTAAGGTTTCTAACTGAAGATCGAAGGGTCCCAGTTCGAATCCCGATCTCGGCTGCGATTTTCAAAGGCCCTTAACCCGACGTACACCTCTAGTACAGTTTGCTGCGTAATGTGATGTACGCCAGAACGCTTCCGTGTATCTGATTCCACGTTAGGCTGTAGGTCTCCTACACCTGTTAGGATTACGGAGTTGTGTTAGTTAGACACGACAAGTGGCACATTGCGCGTCGAATGGAATACTCTGTCACTTGGCGGCAGAACGACCCTTCAGGATCTCCAGGCCGACAGTGTCATACGATGATTTGATTTGATTTACACTCTAGGTGCAGTAACTCTTTTTCCTTTCAATTGGAGAAAGCTATTTATGAACGAATACGAAGTATAATTTTTTCAGATCTGTAAAAATTTAAATGAAAATTATTTAATATGAAGTTTATGAATTATGAAATGTGGGAATTAATCTACACTAATTTTTTTATTAGTATTTTGTACATAAAGAATGCAAAAGGTACCTAGTACTACCTTAATGACCTTATTTTGGTAAGAAAATGGGACTAACCTATTTTCGTTAGTATGTAAAAAATGACGTAGAAGATACATTGGTTCCAGCTTTACGGCTTGACGCCTTTGAGTTCATTATGGCCGGTAGAAGATGGAGGGCAAGGAATGGGAATGATTTCGACCATGGTCTTTTGAAGGAACTATCCTGACATTCGCCTGGGATAATTTCTGGATACTTTGGAAAACCGAAATCAGCATGACCGGGTGGTATTTGAATCCGCGCGCTCCCGAATGCCCGGACAAAGCGTTACGTCGCACCCCTGGAATCGACGACGCAAGTACAAATTGCCTTCCAGCCATCCTGATTTCGTATATCCATTTTTTTTTCGAAAAATTGGAATACGGGAGGAGGGTGAAAAATCATGGGAGTGTACAAGACATATATTTGTGATGAGGCTTGGAATCATATTGGTAGAAGAGTTAGGAGAGGTGGATGGAAGGGAAAAGATGATCATGACAACAAATGGGCACTCAATTTCATGGATAGCGGTGTAGGGAGGTTTTCTTTCGTAGGTAACGTGGTCAGGGACTGAAATAAATAACCAAGAGAAATTATGATTAATCTACCCAAAACGCATAAAGAATTTAAAGTTGAAATTAACAGAGGGAAAAAGTATATGGGAATGGGAAAGATTAAAAATGGGCGTGTAGGGAAATTGTTACCCGAGCAAACGCTTCATCGCACTTAATTTAAATTATTTTTTTTTTAAAAAAAATGACGTGTTGGTTCCTTTAGAAGCCACGGCGAAATTCCTTCCCATTGCTCGCAGTCACCACGATTTACTAATATCAATCCAGGCGAATGCAGGTATGATTACTTTAAAAGGCTATGACCGAATTCCTTCCCAATCCTTGCCATCAATCCCTTTCCGCCCGTAACGACCATGTCGGCGACGAGGCGTGAAGCCATAAACAAAAAAAATAAAAAAAACCTTGCTGCCAGTCTCCTTCAGATTATATGGTAATGACGTCGACGAGGTGTAAAGAAAAAAAAATTATCTAAAATCATTTGTACCATCGCAGTAAGCTAATGGGATTAGCCACAGTGCTTCAAAATATGCTCAGTAGTATAATGTATATACATATAAGCCAAACATTAAAATTGTCAGAGATCTGAAGACTAAACGATAAATTGTTGTGACTCTTTTCAGTGGCCACATGACGAGTCTAGTTTCAGACGAGAAAAGTTGTCTGGATGCTTCATCATACCGAAAATTACGCTAATTTCCATCCGGCTTATCACAAAGTGTTATTTGTACTGCGGAAGATCGTTGTGGAAACTATTCAGATTAGGTGAGCACATAGTGGTCTCTATCGGCCGACTAGCATTGTACGAAACAGATTACCGACACCGCATCGCACTGAAATTCTGATCAAAGGAATTTAAAGAATGGAGCCGACCGGTGGCGATGCATATGCATAGCTGGCGGGACGTGGAGGTTACACCTGCTCGCCCCACTCCAGCCCCACCCTCGTGACGTAATCGGAGCGTTATCTGCCAGGCCGCAGTATTGAAACATCACGCAGCCCGGGGAAATATGCATCTAAATGAAATCTGCATCTGCGCAGCGCATGTGAAGGGGAGCGCTGCGCAGATAATAAAGGAAGGAACATGGAGGAGATTATGAAGGCAGGAAGAGCAATTTCCCCGCGGTACATATCCAATATGGCGGCGGGCCGGCCGGAGGGCCGATATGCCGATGGCTCTCGTCTGCTATCAGCTTTGGCCTGCTGCACCGTCGGATTTATGGCGCACGGTGCAGCTTCGATTTCTGTTGAGCTGATTCGTTATTGGTCAGGTCCCTTTAGGGTCGCATGTGGGATGCGATCAATACAATAGCTTCTGCAATAGTTGCTGCTTCCCGAGGAAATGATGTCGTGTCCTCAGCCTACCCTCAAAACGTACATCAATCGTCCTGTTTGAACTGAATGCTGAGTGATCAGATAGTCTTCTTTCAATAAACAGACTCATTTTACCAGTGCATGTACTTCCGAATTTATGTACATATCAAATATCGAAAGCAGCAGATTCAATTAAGGTTCTATTTCTTCCTCCTTCATTTCATCTTCTAAGATACCAAATTTGGTCGTCGCCTGTAGTCAACTTCCCTCGCTTGTTTTGGCATATGCCAAGAGAATTCTCTGTAATACAAATCGTAATTATGCACCAGAATAGTAAATCGTCTTAATTGCTTGGCACCGAGGGTGGTGGTTGAGCGGTAACGCTCCTCCTCCACATTCTGGAGGATGCGGGTTCGAATCCCCGTTCGGCCATCCAGATTCCGGTTTTCCGTGGTTTCCTGAAATCACTCCCGGTGAATGCCGGAAAGGTTTCTTCACAAGACCATGGCCGAATACCTTCCAGTTCCTTGACCCTAGTCCTTTCCGCCTCTAACGACCACGACGTAAACAATCGAAAAATTGTCTGCTTTAAATGAACTGAAGCTACTATGCTCGCTGAAGTATTTTAATTTCCAAAGAAAATGTTTAATGAAAGTTTGTAAACGAAAATTCTTCTACATGAGAAGACTACTTATAAATTTGCGAATGTATTTATTAAATCGTATAAACCCTTGGAATAAGAGGGAAAAAACAAAAGAAAAAAGCCTTCTGAGAACCAACTTGTTACCTTGAAGTTGGAAGGAAATTTATTGTGCTAGTTGTGTTCTGGTTAGTTTATGATCCATAAATAACTTAAATACTCAGACATCGCGGTTTCTGTCTCCAAAGAACAGAATACTTGCGGGACCTAATTAACTGTCGTTTTATTACAGACTCCAACATAAAAAAACAGAAAAGATTTTCATTTTATAGAGTTACAAAAGCATGAGAATCTAACTTTTTCTTTACTGTGCATAATTTACAAATTAGAATTCAGGACTGGCGACATCATGATATTAACTCAGGGTAGGGTCTTATAACAGCCCTCAGACCAAGCTCTTTAATTAAATGTTATTTTAAAAATTATGTATAGCAAGCCGGGATTTTTATATTTTGTGTGATTAATTGTGAATTTTTCATGTAAATGAACATTGCTTTACAGAGAGAAACAATGTAAATACTATTTAATGTGTTCAAGGACAGTATTATATACAAAAAATTAATTAAAATTTGTAATTGTAAGTGTTGATGTGAGCTATGATATTTGGACTACAAATTGCGTTGGTTCCGGCTGGTTTATGTTGGTAATTTGTGTGTGTGAATGCATGTAAACAATGTTAAATTTCATTTCAAGGTGTTTTCTAGTGATTGTTAGTGATTCTGAACAATTTTTAATTTTTTTTTATGGATTTAATTGTTAAAATATTTTTAGAATTCTAGAAACGTCGGTCCGAACTCTTTGAACTATTTTGGATCTTTCTGTGGCGTCTATATAAACAAGGGGCAGAGACGACTTGGTTAGTGAAGCAAAGAGTTGCAAGCTAATTGAGAGTTAGAATCACTGGAATATTTGTATGATCGTATGATTAGTATCTTTGGACTTGTATAATGATATTATAGAGCACACGGGATTATAAACGTAAGTGGAAGTTGATTCGTCGGAGTTGCTATTTCATGCATCCAACTGCTTGGGCTTCCATGACAGGACTGAACGGCAAGAAATAGTAAACACCGAAATGCTTATCAGTCTGCTTTGTGGATTATTAGTGTCCGTTGATACGAGTATTTATCGCAGATGTGGGCTGTCAACTGGAAAAGGCGCACAGGATGTGTGTGAGCCGGGGGTCTGAAAACCCACGGGTACGGTCTCATCTGTCCGCTTCATATTATTGAGTGGGGATTGGTACACTTGTAGAAAATATTTCGAAGGTTGTCGAGCCTGAGAAGTACGGAGACTATCGTGAATAATTGATTGGGATGACGTATTGAGTGTGCATGGTTAATCGCGGAGTGTTTCCAGAAAAAGCTATAGCTTAATTCCTCTGGCATGGGTATTCCTATTGGCGTGAGTAAAGGACAGTTCAGTTAGACACAGACAAACGTGTTAAATCTCCGTTCCAGGAATGTCACAGTGCGTACTAGTGGACTTGTTCGTCCATTGTCAGCGCTGGATTTCTCAATTTACTACCGGCCATCTGCACGGTGCTTGAAACTGTTCAGGATTACTCAAAAATTGTTATATTACAGTATCATACTGATAAGCAGTTCGGTGTACAGATCCTCAAATTTAATTAATTCGCCCTTTGCTGTGTTCACTATTTCTTACTATTCAGATCTATCGTGGAAGACATAGTAAGCAGTTCGCTGGATAGTCCTTTCAGATGATGCTGATTGCAACTTAATTAATTGGATGTTCGATCACCAGGTTACTGTCGTACGGCCGCCAGCTGATTTTCTTAATCTTTTACCGAATGATGATTATTAATACAATTTCTGAATGGATTTATGAGTTATATGAAATAACAAAGCCGATGACACATTTTTCATCTAGTTGTTTTTATTTCGACGATATTTCCATATCAACATTACCAGCTGATAAGGCTCTAGACTCGTCTAAAGATACTAAATCACATTACAAAAAATCTCCCACGATTAAACTTTTGCGAACATTCCTGTTTGACAACTCACAAACGATTACGAAAACTACTATTCTTCGTCATCTCTTACCGCTAAAATAGGAGCTAGATAAACGTTGAGAAAAGGAATAAAGGTGCCCCTCTACGGTTCTCGGGCGCTAACAATTACATTAACAATCAAATCCATACAAAAATAACTACAAATTGTACAAAACCACTCACAATCATTATGAAACACTTTAAAATGGAAATTGAAGCTATTTACATGCATTTAAACATCAAAATCGTCCTCAAATCACCGTGGCTTATACAACATTTAATTAATATACCCCACATTATGCTACTTCTAATCATACCACACATCACTCACAGAGAATTGTTATATAAAAGCAATATTCATTCACATGAGAAAATATACAAAGCAATAGTTAACTGTCATCTCTCTGTACTAGATTTCTAATATTAAAATTCATAAAAGGCTGCGTCTCAGGGCTGTTACAACACCCTTGCTGACGCATAGAATGATCTAAACGAGCAATTCGTCTGAATAGATACACCATATAAGTGACAATAACTTGCTGAAGAACTGGATGAGGTTCAATTACATTTTTATTATATGGGCTACCTATTTTCATAAGTTAATGGGTATCGCCCTACTGACAATGAATCTGTTTTAGCAACATAGAGATATAACGAAAACATTCAATTCTGTCAGTGCTGTCGTATTTATTTATTTATTTTTTGCTAAGTACCGTAACTACAAAATTTATTTATGAGACGCCTGTTATTGCAGCACAAGACTTGAATTTGGATAGGTGGTAAAAAAAGTATTCACATACATCTGTTGAGGAAATCATTTTGCCAATGTCACAGTTTGTGTTACAAGTTAGTGTCCCTTCACTTCCCTGAATACTGGCGTCACTCTGGATGTGTAGAACTTTAATTGTCAAATGTTATTGATTTCGATACAGCGGGAATATGTACAATCCAATTTCTCTGTAGGCATCGCCATTAACATTTTATCTAGGGCTTATTACCGAGCGTGGCGGTGTAACGGGTAGCGTTCTCGCCTCGCATTCGGGAGGACGGCGGTTCGAATCCCCGTC
Source organism: Vandiemenella viatica (assembly GCA_031002005.1). Classification (NCBI taxonomy): domain Eukaryota; kingdom Metazoa; phylum Arthropoda; class Insecta; order Orthoptera; family Morabidae; genus Vandiemenella; species Vandiemenella viatica. The sequence continues at coordinate 70,573,963 of JARYHS010013630.1, read as the reverse complement.
CGGGCATCCAGATTTGGGTTTTCCATGGTTTCCCCAAATCACTCCAGGCAAATGCCGGGATGCTTCCTTCAAAAGGCCATGGCCGAATTCCTTCCCATTCCTTGCCCACCATCCTTGCCCCCCCCCCCCCATTCTTTCCCGTCTCTAAAGACCTCGATGTTAAAAAGAGACGTAAACCAGTAACAAAAAAAAAAAATTTTTTTTTTTTGTATTCGTGTTCTAGATCGTAAAAGTTCAAGGTCCGACTGCAGAGTAACAGTTTTTAAAACCGCTAAATCTGCATCTACAGGGGTCGACTGGGTGACGCTAGGGTATCCATCCCGTAATTACGTTCACATCACAGGTAGCAGGGATAAGGCAGCTTCTGAAGTAATTCTCGATTTGTTGTCAGATAATCATCTCGAGCAGCTAGTTAATGAACCTACGCGGTGTCATAACGGTAGCGAAAACATTTTAGACTTGCTGGTTACCAACAGGCCAGAATTATTCACCGACATTTCAACGACCACAGGAATAAGCGATCACAAAGCGGTAATTGCGACTATCAAATTAATGACCGAGCGAAAAAGGAAAAAAGGGCGGATTGTATACAAATTCAGTAAGGCCTCAAAGGAGTGTTTTAGAACCTACCTGAGGAATAAATACCATAACTTCAAGTCAACAAAGGACACCGTTGAAGAGATGTGGCATCGTTTTATACATATAGTCAGGGAAGGGATGGAAATACATATACCAAAGCGGACAATAAAGGGAGAGAATGATCCACCGTGGTACACATGCGAAGTCAAAAGATTACTCAAAAAACAAAGGAAAATACACGCACGTTCAAGAAGGAAGGGGTGTCGCAGCGATTTAGAAACCTTAGCTGATTTAAGAGGACGTATTAAGAATGTAATGCGCGAGGCCTTTAACGATTTTCACTCCAACTCTCTCTCTAAGAGTCTCACAGAAAACCCAAAGAAATTTTGGTCGTATGTACGAAAAGTTAATTGTACCAACAGCAATATTCCAGCACTAATTCGTGAAGGTTCCGAGGTTAATGAAAGCCGCGATAAAGCTAACGTACTAAATACTGTATTAAAAAATTCATTTACAAATGAACATAAGGATAGTATTCCCGTTTTCCCACGCCGTGGCGAGTCGGTGATGGATTCATTACGAATAGATACTGCAGGTATCGTTAAGCAATTAGAGCTCCTGAAGTGGGGGAAAGCACCGGGCCCGGATGGAATTCCAGTAAGAGTATTTTCAGAGTATGCTGCAGAAATCGGGCCATTTCTGTCTGATATATTCAGTAAATCATTAGAAGAGCGAAAAGTACCTTCAGACTGGAAAATAGCGCAAGTAACTCCGATTTTCAAAAAAGGTGATCGAAGTGATCCTGGGAACTATCGTCCCATATCTATAACATCTGTTTGTAGTAGAGTTATGGAGCATATTATATGCTCGAACATTATGAATTTTCTAGATTATAATGATTTGCTTACAACAAATCAACATGGATTTCGGAAGAAAAGGTCATGTGAAACACAGCTGGCCCTATTTACACACGACGTAATGAAAGTTATCGATACAGGTTCACAAGTAGATGCAATTTTTTTAGATTTCCAGAAAGCCTTTGACTCTGTGCCACACAACCGCCTTTTAGCGAAGCTTCGAGCGTACGGTATATCGGATCAGCTTTGTGAATGGATAAAGGATTTTCTAACTGGTCGGTCGCAGTATGTTGTCGTTGAAGGAGAAAGTTCTTCTAATCTAGATGTTACATCGGGTGTACCTCAAGGAAGTGTAATAGGACCACTTCTTTTCTTAATTTTTATAAACGATCTCGGAGACAAAGTGAAAAGCCTTTTTAGATTGTTTGCTGATGATGCGGTTATTTATAGGGAAGTAAGAACTTTGGCCGATTGCTTAGAAATTCAGCGCGATCTGGATGTTATTTTGGCTTGGTGCGCTGAGTGGCAACTTACTCTAAACTGTAAAAAGTGCAAGACAATGAGCATAACTAACAAAAAGAATCCGATTGTTCAGAAATACGAGTTAAACAATACAGTTATTGATATGGTCGATTCTATTAAATATTTGGGAGTAACAGTACAAAGGAACATGAAATGGGACATACACATTAATTCTTTAGTAGGTAGAGCAAATTCTAGGCTGCGATTCATAGGTAGAATCTTGAAAAATTGTAATGAACAAACAAAGGAGATAGCGTACAAATCTCTTGTGCGTCCACATTTGGATTATTGTTGTGCCATTTGGGACCCGTTTCGTAAGGGATTGATCGAAAGTATAGAGAAAGTACAGAGAAGAGCCGCTCGATTCGTGACCGCTTGCTACAGTCCTTATGAAAGCGTCACAGAACTGATTAGTAGATTAGGTTGGGAGTCTCTGGTAGATAGACGACATACGTTTCGTTTAAACGTATTGGAAAACATGCGTACTCCAACTTTCACTCATGAGTGTAGTGAAATACTTCTTCCACCAACCTATTTGAGTCGGAAGGACAGGAAAGATAAAATTAGAGAAATAAGGTGCTGGACTGATTCTTATATGAATTCTTTTTTCCCTCGTACCATTAGGGATTGGAATGCACAGCAAAGAGATTAGCTTTGGTGCTGAGCACCCTCTGCCACCCACAATTTTGTGAATTGCAGAGTATATATGTAGATGTAGATGTAGATGTAGATGTCCACCGGATACGTTCTCTTCTGTATACCGGTAATAAACGTTAATTTCGTTGTGGAATGTGCTGTGTTTGAATGGGAATAAACAAAAACACAGCATCCGTAAGGAGAGCACTAATATGTTGCCTGGAGCGATGTAAACGACAAGCTAATTGTAAAATATTAAATAAAACCGATATTATACTGCTTTGGAATCGAATTTCGACGTAAGCCACTTAAAAGCTGCTAGATGTTACAAACCAAAGGAAATAAAATAAACAGACTTGTTGAGAAGATGGTTATGCAATTTTCGGCCCTTAGTGTAAACTTATTATTTAAAAAATCTATTGAAGTTTAACTTTCAGATTTTTAACCAGTTCTTAACATTAGTGCCGAAATCATTATTCTGGAAGTGTTATTAGTAGGAGTAAGCGGCCACTTGAGGAGTGATTAAGATAAACCATTGGAACAGAAATGTCGGTGTCCGGATGGGGATTTGAACCCACGTCCTCCCCAATGCCAGACCAACTGTGCTCGGGGTTTTTTTTTACGCCTTGTCGTTACAGGCGGAAAGGAAATGGGGGCAAGGAACGGGAAGGAATTTGGAAATGACCTTTTGAAGGAAGCAACCCGGCATTCGCCTGGGTTGATTCGGGGAAACCATGGAAAACCCAAATCTGGGTTCGATCCACCTCCTCGCGAATGCGAGGCCAGAGCGGTAAACGCTCACCTACCACGCTCGGTCAACGATGTCGTTAAATAAGTGCTTGGTAGTAAGTTCCCGTAGACTAAACCGGACACAGCGTCTAGACTCCAGTAGCTGGGTCACGAGTTGCAATATGGAGATCACGCACCGCCTCAACAACCCCCAGGGCCTCACAGAGCTGTAATGTGCTAAACGAAATTATTTTGCAGTTCAGTGACGAACTCGACACCAAATTCGAGACTACGATTCGTCGGTTATGCGTCGAGGTAGTAAGACGGAATGAGAGCTGCGCGGCAGCTCGCGGGGAAACAGGGGCCCTCTGTGTGGCTGCGCGTCACGCGCGAGTAAGCAAACACACGCGCGGCAGAGTACACCCGCAGAGTGCTGTTGTCATCTCACTCACGTAACGCTATGAGAGGGACCCGTTCAACCATAATACTCAACTCGTCCAATGCTTGCTTTTTCTGAGCCGTTTTTGTCTTAGATCTGTGATCAACACTTAGGGCAGATGGTCAGAAGAGATTTTAGTTTCCTATACTTAATGGAGAGGGCGATGACGAGATGTTAAGAAACAAATGGCAGAACTGGGTTATAAAAAATATTGTTTGAATATGGTGGAGTGGTATGGGAATCACATTTTTGCTATCAAATACTATACTTGGAGGGGCTACAAAGGAGTATAATCAGTAACTGGTACAATGAAAGAGCTGGTACGGGGTGCATTGAAAGACAGGAGGAGGAAGAAGAGAGTGCTGGGGAAGAGGAGGGGGGGGGGGGGAGGTGCAAGGCGCGTATTGGTGGTGGGACTTGAAAATACGTATATTGGTCGAAGAAGCGAATGGAACGAAAAATATGACCGTGTCCACAGGCTAACACACTATATCAGTCATTAGGGAGTGTGAAAATATTCTTGTTGGCAAGGGAGTAATGGATTTTAACAAATTACGAAGTGAAATGATGAATAACTTACCAAAAATGTTCGAAGAATTTAAAATTAAAATTCGCAATGGGTGAAGGCAGATAGATGGATAAATTATGGATAAATTTAAGATTATTAATAAAACCTAACGAAAAAAGTAGGAAAATGGGTATGATGAAAAATTGTTGTCAACCAAGGTTGCACTCTATTTCAATTAAATTAAACTAAAGTGGAACACTAAAGCAATATATTGATCCCAACATTAATAAATATTACATTGCAACTATCAATAAATTAACTAAATAAAAACAACTCAGAACAATACTATAAGTAAACCTTACTTCTAATTCTGTGGTGTCAAGAAAAAGTTTTACAATCACCGCACGCTGCTCAAGACTTCTGGAAACCATGGCCCAGTCACTCATCAACACCAATCCCATATTACGTTTATTATTACTGATTGCATTTGAAAATATCATTACTGATGGATGCGTTACATGGAGCGGCTAGACATATGTTCATTAACTCTAAATACACGTGCTGTTCCCATTGGTGACACGTCTGAGACATATTGGATGCAAGATCTCTTTGACCGTTAAAGTGAGTCATTGTCCGAGGAGGGTGCCATCAGAGTGGGTATACCCAGCGATGAAGATATGGCCTTGAAGTTCAAACGGAGAGTGGTGGGTGAGTGGTAACGCAAATCCTCGCATTCGGGAGGATGGGTATTCGAATCCCTGTCAGGCCATCCAGATTTGGATTTTGAATGGTTTTATCAAATCCCTCTAATCGAATGCTGGTATGGTTCCTCCAAAAGGCCATGCTTGAATTCCTTCCCGTTCCTTGCCTCCAGTCCTTTCCCGCCGCAATGGCCTCGGCGTCAACGAGGCGTAAGGAAAAAAAATCCATGTCACATTCCGTCGCCTTTTAAACAACCGATTTTCCGAAACACTTCCTTTTGCTGCGGCCGAACGAAACGTGGATTTACATAACTTCTGAATGAAGGGGTGCACTTTGCACGTCGTTTGTTGTTGTCCTGGAAAATTAGAAGGGAATGAACTGAGTGTTTGTTGTAGCAGACAATTCCAGGGGCTGCAGTTTTCCCTCGGTAGCCACTGGAGACTGCTGACGCTGCTCCTTACAAGTCCCCCCCCCCCCTTTTTTTCCCTCCTGCCCCTGACCTGCACCGTCGCTAAGATTTAATTTCCTCCGGCGTAATTATTATTCTTTCCTTTCTGCTGTAATCCTTCGTCGTCTCTCCGAGACGCCGTGAACCTCGGCGGTGCGCACGAAATCTGAGCAAACGCAGCAAGATTTCGCCGGGGAGAAGTTTTAATATTCGCGGGCTCCACTCTAAAATTAATTGAATTGTTCTAGCCGTGCGGCGCCGAGCTTGTTTATTCCCTGAGTTC